>CAUYUJ010014689.1:105000-142500 GCA_963575745.1 Prorocentrum cordatum
TTGGGGGCCCTCTTGGACCGTCTCGGGGGCCTCTTGGAGCACCCCTGGCCTGTCTTGGTATTTTCTGAGGCCCCAGGACTCCCGGGGGGGGATGCATATCGAACCCCCCCTGGGAGTCCCCCCCCATCAGACATGACGCATTTTTCATTCAACGAGACCCAATTTCAATTTTTTCTGATACTAGTTCCAACAACTGCGCTACTAATTCCAACCATGTTAGTTTGATTCCCAACCATTTTCCATGAAGAGCCTCACAGCCGCCATAGAGGTGTCGCACTCCAGGTTGAGCGCTTGCGGCACCGCCCCCGCTGGCAGAGGCGGACCCGTTTCTGGCGCCGGGCGAGGCCGCTCGGGTCCAGGTCCCGCTGGCAGACTACCTGGCGGCCGCCCTGGACGCGAAGGGGGCCAGCCGCGCCTGCCCCTCGCCCTGCCCGCCCTGCCCATCGTGCGAGGCGGGCGACGGGCGTCGTCCCTCCCTGGCCCGGGAGGGTGCGATCGGGGGCTTGCTGCTCTTGGCCTCCGAGCTCGCCCGCTGGGCACCATCGGCGGCGCTGCGCGCAGCGCGCTGCGCTTGCCAGGGCCGCGCGGCGCGGCCCGCCATCGGGGCCGTGGCCAGTTCGACCGCGCCGCATCCCGTCTGCGTCGACACGCCTGATCGGCGGCCGCCCCGCGTCGGTGGCCTGGGCCGTTTTTCGTGATATCCGTGGGAGATGAGATCAGAGTTGAGTATGACGAGCCCCCTCCCCGCCTGGCGCACAAGCGAATAGTGGTGGCCCTCTCGTGTCGGGTGCCTGAGCATTTCGCTGTCCGTCCTCACGCCCGACTTTGACGTCTACATCGAAGAGTGCGACCCTGGGAACCGTGACATCCGCAACTGGTGGATGGGGTGGGGAGCTGCGGCTGCGCCGATCGGCGCCGTCATGCCCGCTGGCATTCGGCGCTGCGGCTTTGCCGCAGTGCCGACGGTCACCCAGCTCGCCCAGGCCTTTGCGGCTGGCGCGGCGAAGCTCGCGGAGCACGACCAGCCCCCCGCGGGCGGTGCTCCCGCTCTTGCTGCTGTCTTTGGTGGCGGTGGTGCTGCCCCCCTCGCGATGGCGCCCGCTGGCGCGGCGCCTGGTCCCCTGCGGGGCGGCGTCGCGGCTGGGGCCCTTGCAGCCGTGCCTGGCGCCGCTGGCGCCGCCCCCGCTGGCGCCCCGCCTGCGTTGGCCGCAGCCGGCGGGCTTGCCGGGCTCGCGGCGCTGGTGGCTGGCCCCCTGGCGCAGGTCCTGGCCCCGCTGGCTCTGCCGCCCGCGCGCCTGCAGACGGCGGCAGGCCCGCCGCCGCGGGCGACCTCCGCGTGCTCGCCACCGCGCGCGATGGGCACGGGCAGCGACATCGAGAGTATCGGGGCACCGTGCAGCTCATGCGACCGGCATCGTTCCCAGACTGGCCGATCCCTGCGTTGGGCCTTGCCGTGGCGCCTGACGTTCCGATCGTCTCCATGCATCGCTAGTCTTGGGAGATCATGCAGGCGGCGCCGTCGCATGACAATGTCGATGGCTCCAACTTGACCTCGATGGAGCTCGTCGCGCGGCAGCTGCAGAGGAAAGCCGAGGACAAGCTGGTCAGCTCGCGCGCCTTCGGCAGCGGAGGCGACGAGCAGCTTTTCTGCGCGGGCGCGCGGTCCACGCGCGTCCGCATGGTCACACCCGCCCTAGCCGAATGGATTTCGAAGCAGCTCGCCGCCGAGCCGGCCGTCGAGAGGAACCGCCGCAAGGCGCGCGATGAGCGGCAGCTGCTCCACTCGCCGGCCGGCGGCCGCGGCGGTGGGCAGGGCAAGGCTGCAAAGACTTAGCCCCCCCGGTCCGCGGCGCTTGCAGCGGCCGCCGGGCTTTCGCCATCCTGGAAGGCCCCCCTCTGGCCCCTCGCTCCTGACGTCGTGGCCCCCTCGCCCTGGCGGTTAGTCGTCAGCGAAGTGTCCTCCCTCTTTCGCTTCTTCCTGACGACGAACCCCACCTCGCCGGTGCTAGCGCTGCCGCGCGGGCTCGCATCGCCTGGGCTAACGGCGGCATCGAAGCTCCCCGCTGGCTGGCTGGCGGCGGGCCGCCTCCGATGCGGAAGCGACCGACGGTTTTGCAGCGTCAGCCCCTGGACAACATCGCTGATCAGCATGTCAAATTCGGCGGAGCGCCCTCTGACACCTCCCGCAAGCACGCCTTCAACGACATGTGCTCCAGTTGCCCGCTCTACTCCGCGGGGGTGGGGGGCGCGGTTTCCTCCGGCGAGGACTTCGCGCCCTGGCCTTCTGGCGGCTCCGCGCCCGTCGCGCTGGGGGGCGTCTTTTCGGAGGCTGACCGTTGACTGGGAGGCCCGCGTGTTTCGCCCATCGACGGAGGCCGCGGCCTTTCGAGACTTCGGATGCGATCTGCCCTACATCGATCCCAAGCTACGACATCGCGCCACCTACGGCGCGTTCATCGCCGAGTGGCTCGGGCGGTGCCTGCCGCGCGTCTCTCCGCCGTCGCGGGCTCTTGGGTGTCCTCGTCGTGGCTGGGAAGGCGGGGCGGCAGCGCCTCGTCCTCGATGCCCGCGTCAGCAACGCGCAGTTCAAGCAGCCCCCCTGCTCCGAGCTGCCCAGCGGCGGGGCCTTCGCCCGCGTGGAGACGTAGGGCAGCGGGTGCGCGTGGTTCAGCAGCGGCGACGTCGCGAACGCTTGCCACGCCATGCAAAAGTCCTCGAGGGTCTCTGCGAGTACTTTCCCTCCTTCCGCGCGGGCGGGCATTGCTGGTATTTCTCGTGTGGGCGGCGTCTCGGTCCGCGAGTCCGACTGGTTGCTCTCCGAGTTTGCCGCCCATTCCGCGGGCCAGTCCTGGGCGCTGCACCTGTGCCAGGCCGTCTCCGAGGCGGCGCTCGCCCAAGCGCGCGTCGCCCCCGCCCAGCAGGTGCAGGGCCGCAGCTTGGGCGCCAGACCGGGGCCCATGCTCCCCGCCGCCGGCGCGGCCTACGTCGACAGCTACCTCGCGGCGGGCTCGCGGCGCGCCAAGGTGCAGGCAGTGGCCGGCAAGGTCGAGCGCGAGCTCTCCTGCGTCGGTTTCTTCGTCCACGAGCAGGTCGACGCCGCGCGGGCCACTGGCGTCGTTGGCCATGACCTCGACGGGCGCCACCACCACGCGATCGAGGAGCTCCTCCGCCGCCCCGAGGTTCGGGCCCCATCCTGGAGATCGCCGTCGGGCACCGCACCTGGGCCATGCTGCTCAGGCGGCGCTCGCTGGCCAGCTTCGATTCCGCATGCGCCTTCATCCAGACCGCCCGGGACGAGGCCCTGCCCTTTAGAACTTCTAGCCCGCCGTGCGCCGCGAGCAGCGGCGCGCGCGTTCCTTGCTGCCCCTCTTCGCCGTCTTCGCCGACGCCGACTGGCGCGACGAGGTCGCTGCCGGCGGCGCGCCGGCTCGGGTCTGCGGGGCGCGCCGCCGCCGTTGCGACCTGGAGGTGGCTGCGCAGATATCGCCCGCGCCGCGGAGAGACGGCGGCGCCTCTTCGAGGGGCCCGCCCGCGCGCGAGAGCACGCCTTGGGCGCGGCTGACGCCGCCGCCGCGCTGCGCGATCCAGGCAGGCTGCCGCCCGAGGAGGCCAAGGACTGGGACAAGTCATTCGGCGAAGTCGATCCTAACTTTCTCGTCAGCGACGGCTGGGCGATCACGAATGTTCCCCGTGGGGGGGCTCCTTCGTCATCTGCCGCGCCGAGGGCCCGGCGGCGGCCTCTGCTCTCCGCCGCCGGCTCAGGTCCGCCAGTGCCTCAGGGAGGAGGATCGCGCGCCCGGTCGGCGCAGCGTCGCTCGCTCTCGCGATCGGCAAGGGCCGCGGCTTGTTTCCGCAGCAGCGTGGCGCTTCGCGGGAGATCTGCACCCGCGGCCTCGCCTGTCGCCAGTGCATCGTCGCCGGGGGGACCCCCGCCGAGCTCAATTGGGGGCCTTGAGACGGGGGTCAATGCAAACGGGGGTCAGCCACGGCACCAGATCCTGCAGGATCCTGCGAAGACCCCCTCTGGCTGACCCGGGTTAGCGAGCCGCTCGTGGCCGCGAGGCGGCCGCGCGTATTGGTTGACCCGGGTTTGCGAAGACCTGCGTTGCAGTTTTTTCCCTGCATTGCAGTTTCTGGTTTCCTGCTGAGCCGGGTCTGGATTGGCCCGGGTCGGCAGGTGACGGACTCAACCCTGCGGGCGCTCCATTGCGTGGCCCCCCATATATCATGGCGGTCGAGTCCGAGGCGGCGGTTGGGCGGGGGAGCGACTGCGCGGCCAGGAGGGGGGGGGCGGGGGGGAAGCAGGCCCGATCCAGCAAGCCCCCCGTGACCGACGGGGCGCCGGCGCCGCCCCGGCCGCCCCCCCCCCCCCCGGCAGCTGGAGCGGCTATCCTGACAGCGCCTGCCCAGCGAGCGGCCGCCCCGCGCCAAGGGGGCGAGCTGCGAAGCAGCCCCCTGATGGTCCTCACCTACCTCGAGCAGCGGGCCGTCGGCAAGGCCACGCCGGTGAACTACCGGGGGCGAGCGGGCGCGTTAATAGGGCGGGGCTCGCGTCCCCGCTTGGGCTGGATCGTCTGGGAGCAGCTGGGCGCGATGATGGTTACCTACGTCGACTACCGGTACTTCCACGGCCACAGCGGGGCCGTGGCCTCTCGCCTCGAGCAGGCGAGTGCGATTCGCGTGCTACCTCCCCGCGTCCGAGTGCGACCTCCTGACAGCCATGCAGGCGCTCTCGCCCGTCGCGGCGGGCGCCGGGGTCTCGCCGCGCGGCTGCGCTATCCAGAAGAGCTGAAGCCTCCCCGGGAGACGCTGCTCCGGGACCTCTCCGCAGTGTTCGACACCCTCGTCTTCCTGGTGCTGGCGCTCCTGGGGCAGAAGCGGCGGCCACCCCTGGGGGGTCGCCCCTGCGGTCCTTCCCCCCCGCGTTTCTCCGCCCGAGCTTGGGGGGCGGCTTGTGCCCTGGGCCGGAAGGACTCCCCATTCACAGCGCGCGGGCTGCGTCAGTGGGGGGCGTCGGACGACCTCCCTACAAAGAGACGGGTGGCCCTCGTCCTCCAGCTGCGCCGCGGCTGGGCCTCCTACGTGAACATCAAACGCCGAACTGAGCTGGCGCGCGTCATCAGCGAGTTGCAGCGCGTCGGCCAGCGGGCCATCTCCGTCGGCCTGACCATGGGCGCCGCCCTGGCTCGCATCTTCCTGAACGGCGCGAGCCTGCCCGCGTTGCGCCTGGCCTCGAGCGGGCAGTGGAGCTGACGGGCCTGCGCGAGGAGAGCCCGTCGACGCACGCCATCCGTCGTCACCTCCTCAGAAAACTCCGTGACTTTTTCAAGCAGCGGAATGGCCCCTCTCGCACCGCCGTCCTGGAGCTGTTCGCCGGAACGGGCCGCCAGTCGGCGGCGCTGCGGCGCAAAGGCATTGCGGCGTTGCCGATGGACCTTGCTGCAAAAACCGTTTCCAAACTCGACCTCTTGGTCGTCCGTCGCAGTGTCCGAGGCTGGCTGCGGGGGGGCGCGTGCGCTGCGGTCTGGGTGGCCCTGCCGCGCAGTTGCTGGAGCCAGGCCCGCCTTGGGCCGCCGGGGTCTTCTTGGTGCACCATCCGCTCGAAGGACCACGTTGTGGGGCTCCCCGGTTCGGGAACCAGGCCGCAGGCGGCCGTCGACCTCGGGAACTAGCAGATCCGTTTCGCCCTCGGCCTCATCGCGCTCTGCCGCTCGCTTGGGACCCCGATCTACCTCGAGAGCGCGGGGTCCTCGTGGGTCTGGGCGACGCCGGCGCTGCAGGCCCTGCTCAGGGCCCAGGACGCTTCCGTCTGCAACTTCGACATGTGCGCGTTCGAGGCTCGCTGGAGGAAGTTCACCCGCGTGGCCTCTTGGGCCCGACATTACCTTGAGGTTTCCTTGAGGCCCCGGTGCAGTTGTAGAAAAGGGTCTCTGCTCTTTGTCGGGGAAGCCCCACATCGTCCTCTGTGGCTTCGACCCCGTTTCTGGGATCCTCTGGACCCGCCTCGCCGAGTTTTGTCGTGTGCGTTTTTGTAATGACTTTTGGGGATTCAGTTGCGAGGCAAACAGGATGTCAGGGTTTCAACCGCATGGTGACCCTTTGTCTGTCCCACTTCTAATAGATGCTCGTGCTAATGGGGCTTTCGCGTATCCTTGCCCAAGCATCTTGTCCAAGGCCGTCTGACGGTTTTTAGTTTTCAATGTATGTTATATCGGCGCCGCTTTCCGTCGCCACTTCTCCTGTCGGGTTCGGTTATCCTCCTCGGTGGTGTGTTGGTGCTTTGGTTCCTTGTTTCCTTCCTCTCCTCTTCCTGTGCGTCTCGTTCGCTCACCGCTCTGCCCTTCTGTGGAATCGCCCGGGGCGCCCGCCACAGAAATGTTGTGACGGCCTGGGCTGTAGCGGGTGATGACAGTGTCTTTCACCTATCATCTCCTTTGGAACCGAGGGCCGTCGTGGTCGCGCCCAAGCGCCTGCCCAAGTTTTGTGTTATGGTCTGCCTTCCGCTCCTTTTTCTTTCTCCTCCTCGGTGGTGTGTTGGTGTTTTGGTCCCTTGTCTCCTTCCTCTCCTCCTGTGCGTCTCGTTCGTTCGCCGCTGCGCCTTTCGGTGGAATCGCCCAGGACGCCCGCCACATAGAAATGTTGGCGCGGCCTGGGCTGAAGCGGGAGACGATGATGATGTTGATGATGATGATGGGAATGATGATGATGATGTTGATGATGATGGTGATAGTGTCGACGACGATGACGATCACGATGTTGATGGTGATGTTGGTTATGCTATTGGTGATGATGATGACCATGCTGTTGATTATGTTGATGATGCTGATGTTGACGACGATGACGATGACGACGACGACGACGACGACGATGATGACGATGATGATGGTGGTGATGATGCTGATGGTGGTGATGATGATGATGATGATGATGATGATGACACTGATGAGGCGGAACAGGGGAGGAGGAATTTGGACGAGGAGGAGTGAGACGCGGGGCGCTGCACATTCAAAACGAGAACCCACCCCACAGGAGGAATGGGAACATGCAGATCCGACAGCCGATTAGTTGTCCCCTGCACATCCCACCACGATGTCCATTCAACAAACAGAACGCATGATTGCTCGGTTCAATGAAATCTTTGGGAGGCTCCCAGAATGCTACTGGCAGTCGGTGTGATATTCTACGTTCAAGACTGGTTTCCTGGTACTTCGATTGTTTGTCTGGCTTTTCGTATGCTGTTTCGCGTTCTTGCCACGCATGATTTTCCTGGGGTGACACATTCGTGACTCACCCGTGCACCCGTCGCGCTCACAGTTTGTCAGTTTGTCCATGTGGTCGCCATTCGTATGGTTTCGCATTGCATGCTGTGTGTCCGCCAGGGGCGTCTGCACCAGGAACAAGTCATGGATGGAGGAGAATCATCAGAAGCGGCGTCGGTCGTCGTGTCAGCAGCAGCGCGCTCAGCAGCAGGAGCAGACGCAGCGGGAGCATCAGGATCAGAAGCGTGAGGAGGAGCAGCAACGGCAGAATCGGGAGGATCTGGTCTGGGAATTGCAGAAAAGAGGAACAACGGCAGCAGCAGTTGTCTCAGCCGTCCCCCCGCGAGCTCCCAGGCCGACGCGGCGCATGCTGCCGCGCGCCCGCAGGCAGGCGAGACCTCGCCGGACCGCCCGGGAGGGGGGGGGAGGAATGCTATGTTCTAATCCCCCCCTTTCGCCTTTTCACCCTTTCCTGCACAGAATAATAACAACTCGATAACACGCTGATGAGATCTGCGGCCTCACCTCCTTTTCTCCATATCCTAAGATGGAGTTCTTTTCATTCCTCAGGCGCCTCCGACTCACACCGCCCCCACCTCTCGTCCCACTCCTCCTCTTCCCCACCTCGGACGCACTCATTCTCAGACCCACTCGTACTCAGGTTCAGTCATACTGAGACACAGGCATACTCATACTCGGACTCACTTACACTCAGACTCACACATTTCTCCTATTCCTCACTCAGACTCACTCATATCTTCCTCTTCCTCATTGAAAGTGGCTCATACCCAGACTCACTCGCACACAGACTCACTTGGTGTTCAGACTTACTCACTTTCAGTCCGGCTGGCACTCAGACGCACTCATACGCAGACTCCATCACAATCAGACTCACTCATACTCAGATTCACTCGCGCTCAGACTCACTCGCAATCAGCCTCACTCGCATTGGAATTTGCGACGCACTTGTACTTAGACTCGGAGATTGTGAGGATGTCTCGAGCGAGGCACTGACTTCAGCACCCCAACGGGGAGCCAGCAGGAGTGATTGCACGGCTCCGCTCGCGTCCAGATTGTTGGGTTGTCCCAGGCGGGTTGCCTTTCTGGTTACCCGCGCATCTTTACTTTCAAAGCAAGTCATGAGGATGCTTCGAGCGAGGCGCTGGTTCCAGCACCCCAACGGGGAAGCCGCCAGGGATGGTTGCACGGCCCTTTTCGCGTCCAGATTGTGGGGATGTCTCAGGCAGGTTGTTCCCAACCAACCTGTGTTGTTGGGTCCTCGTTTTGAAGAGACGGTCCCCGCGTTTCTCCTCCTCCTCGCCCCCGCCCTCCAGGTGTTCGCATGCGGTTCCCCCACCCAGGGCAGCGTTTCGTAGCCCCATAGGGAGCTCCACCGAAGGCCCCAGTGGGGGTGTTCGCATGCGGTTCCCCCACCCAGGGCAGCGTTTCGTGGCCCCATAGGGAGCTCCACCGAAGGCCCCAGTGGGGGTGTTCGCATGCGGTTCCCCCACCCAGGGCAGCGTTTCGTAGCCCCATAGGGAGCTCCACCGAAGGCCCCAGTGGGGGTGTTCGCATGCGGTTCCCCCACCCAGGGCAGCGTTTCGTGGCCCCATAGGGAGCTCCACCGAAGGCCCCAGTGGGGGTGTTCGCATGCGGTTCCCCCACCCAGGGCAGCGTTTCGTAGCCCCATAGGGAGCTCCACCGAAGGCCCCAGTGGGGGTGTTCGCATGCGGTTCCCCCACCCAGGGCAGCGTTTCGTGGCCCCATAGGGAGCTCCACCGAAGGCCCCAGTGGGGGTGTTCGCATGCGGTTCCCCCACCCAGGGCAGCGTTTCGTGGCCCCATAGGGAGCTCCACCGAAGGCCCCAGTGGGGGTGTTCGCATGCGGTTCCCCCACCCAGGGCAGCGTTTCGTAGCCCCATAGGGAGCTCCACCGAAGGCCCCAGTGGGGGTGTTCGCATGCGGTTCCCCCACCCAGGGCAGCGTTTCGTGGCCCCATAGGGAGCTCCACCGAAGGCCCCAGTGGGGGTGTTCGCATGCGGTTCCCCCACCCAGGGCAGCGTTTCGTGGCCCCATAGGGAGCTCCACCGAAGGCCCCAGTGGGGGTGTTCGCATGCGGTTCCCCCACCCAGGGCAGCGTTTCGTAGCCCCATAGGGAGCTCCACCGAAGGCCCCAGTGGGGGTGTTCGCATGCGGTTCCCCCACCCAGGGCAGCGTTTCGTGCCCCATAGGGAGCTCCACCGAAGGCCCCAGTGGGGGTGTTCGCATGCGGTTCCCCCACCCAGGGCAGCGTTTCGTGGCCCCATAGGGAGCTCCACCGAAGGCCCCAGTGGGGGTGTTCGCATGCGGTTCCCCCACCCAGGGCAGCGTTTCGTAGCCCCATAGGGAGCTCCACCGAAGGCCCCAGTGGGGGTGTTCGCATGCGGTTCCCCCACCCAGGGCAGCGTTTCGTGGCCCATAGGGAGCTCCACCGAAGGCCCCAGTGGGGGTGTTCGCATGCGGTTCCCCCACCCAGGGCAGCGTTTCGTAGCCCCATAGGGAGCTCCACCGAAGGCCCCAGTGGGGGTGTTCGCATGCGGTTCCCCCACCCAGGGCAGCGTTTCGTGGCCCCATAGGGAGCTCCACCGAAGGCCCCAGTGGGGGTGTTCGCATGCGGTTCCCCCACCCAGGGCAGCGTTTCGTAGCCCCATAGGGAGCTCCACCGAAGGCCCCAGTGGGGGTGTTCGCATGCGGTTCCCCCACCCAGGGCAGCGTTTCGTGGCCCCATAGGGAGCTCCACCGAAGGCCCCAGTGGGGGTGTTCGCATGCGGTTCCCCCACCCAGGGCAGCGTTCGTGGCCCCATAGGGAGCTCCACCGAAGGCCCCAGTGGGGGTGTTCGCATGCGGTTCCCCCACCCAGGGCAGCGCTTCGTGGCCCCATAGGGAGCTCCACCGAAGGCCCCAGTGGGGGTGTTCGCATGCGGTTCCCCCACCCAGGGCAGCGTTTCGTGGCCCCATAGGGAGCTCCACCGGAGGCCCCAGTGGCTGCTCTCGCATGCGGTTCCCCCGCCCAGGGCAGCGCTTCGTGGCCCCATGGGGAGCTCCACCGAAAGCCCCCGTGGCGCAGTTCGCATGCGCTTCCCCCACCCAGGGCAGCGTTTCGTGGCACCATAGGGAGCTCCACCGAAGGCACCAGTGGGGGTGTTCGCATGCGGTTCCCCCACCCAGGGCAGCGTTTCGTAGCCCCATAGGGAGCTCCACCGAAGGCCCGCCCCGGTAGCGCAGTCCGCATGCGGTTCCCCCATCCAAGGCAGCGCTTCGTGGCCCCATATGGAGCCCCACCGAAAGCGGCACCCACAACGCGTTACCAACAATTGCTTATGGTTGGGTCTTTCGCCAGGATTTTTTTTTGGTTGCCCATGACTCTTGTTGCTTTCAGACCAGATTATGAGGATGTCTCCAGCGAGGCGCTGGTTTCATCCCCCCAAGGGGGAGCCGCCAGGGGCTGTTGCACGGTTCCGTTCGCGGACAGATTGTGGAGATGTTTGCGGCGGTGTGTTTGTTTGGTTGCCAGACTCTTTGCTTTCATACCAGGTCGTGAGGATGTCTCGAACGTGGCGCTGATTCCAGTACCGTATGGGGGAGCCGCCAGGGGTTGTTGCACGGCCCCATTCGCGCCCAGTTTGTCGGGGTGTTTCATGCGGTTTGTTTGTTTGGTGATTCAGCCCAGGTTCATCTGCTTGAGAGAAGAGTGTCAGGAAGTCTCGAGTGAGGCGCTGGTTTCAGCACCCCAAGGGCGAGCCGCCGTGGGTGATTGCGCGGCCCCGTTCTGGCCCAGACTGTGGGCATGTTTCAGGCGGTTTGATTGTCGGGTTGCCCATATTCCCTTGCGTGCGAGGATGTCTCAGGCGAGGCGCTGGTGTCAGCACCCGAACGGGGAGACGCCACGCCCCCTTTCGCGTCCAAAGCGTTGGGAAGTCTCAGACGGTTTGCCTGTTTGGTTGCCCAGACTAGTTTGCTATCGCAGCAGAGTGTCAGGATGTCTCGAGCGATGCGCTGGCTTCAGCAGCACAGTGGCCCAGATTGTGGGGATGCCTCATGCGGTGTGTCTGTTTGGTTGCCCAGGCTCTTCTGCCGTGAGAGCAGAGTGTGAGGATGTCTCGAGCGAGGCGCTGACTTCAGCACCCCAAGATGAAGCCGCCAGCGGCCTGTTCGTGGCCAGATTGTTGGAATGTTTGGGGCGGTTTGCTGTTTTGGTCGCCCAGACCCTTTTGCGGTCGGACCAGACTGTGAGGCTGTCTCAAGCGAGGCGTTGGGTCCAGCCCCTCAAGGGTGATCCGCCAGGGTGTAGGACGGGGATGTCTCGAGCGAGGCGCTCGTTTTGCATTTCGGGGGAGGAGGGAGGAAGATAATGGAGGGGCTACGGGGAGGAGGAAGAGGAGAGGGTAGGGGGGGGGCACTTGCCGGGGGGGGGGGCACTGCTAGGGAGGGTGGTGGAGGTGGGAGGGCGGAAGAGGGGGGAGGAGGGAGGGCGGAAGAGGGAGGGAGAGGGAAGGCCTTCATGGAGGAGGGAGGACGGATGAGGAAGGAGGCAGACGCAGGAGAAGGGATAAGGAGGAAGGCAGAAGAGAAGGGATAGCGTACGACGGGGGAGGAGAGGGGATGAGCCTGCTCACCGCCTCTCTGTGAGGTGGTTTCGTTTTTCGTTGTGCCTCATCGTCGTTGGCGTCGGCGTCGTCGTCTTCGTCGTCTTCGGGCTCGTCGTCCACTGTGATTCGCTCTAACATCCAACACTCACAGCAGACGCGAAAAGCGGGCGGGTCATCATGTTAGATGCGCATGGGGGATCTCCGCGTCGAGTATTTTCTCCAAGACAACATCGTTGTTTATGAGTTTTGGCCCACCCGTGTGCGGGACCCCTCATACGCGACGTCCTAATTCCCTATTTGTTCGCTCCATGCTCGCGCCTGGCGTTAGTCGGATGCAGCGCTTGCTCCAATGAGGACGGGAAGGAGGTGGAGGGAGGAGAAGGAGGTGAAGGAGGGAGGAGGCGGAGGGGACGGAGGGAGGATGAGGGAGGAAGAGAAGGAGTAGGGGGAGTTATAGGAGGAGGGGAAAGAGGAGTTGAAAGAGGGAGGGCAGGATGAAGAGAAGGAAGTTCTAAGACGCCGGAGCCCACCACGTGCTCAAGTCTGTGCAGCGCCAACGAGGGTGAAGTTGACCTTCCATGCGTCGCCCGCCCCGCCCGGAAGAAGCTTGAACCCAGAAATCCCCCCGAAACCCGAAGAAGGCATGTCCAAACCCGAAATCCCGGAGTCCCAAACCCGAACCTCCAGGAGGGGCGAGATCCGACAAGCTGGGAGGGGGCCTACCCAGAAACGCTGAGGAGGGGATCTCGAAGGAGGCAGGGCGGGGTAGTGGGCGGTAGGCGGCAGGAGGAGGTCGGAGGAGTAGGTCGGAGGAGTGGTAGGGTAGAGCGGAGGTATACTTCTTGTTCGTTCCCCATGTCGTTGCCACGTGACGAGTGAAGTGGAATAGTATGTTTGTTTGCCTCTCAGGCCTTGCCATGTGACATTGCCGTGTGGAGAGGAAGGTGGAGTGGCATGTGTTCCTCTGCTTCGCTGCTACGTGCCTAGTAGAGTGGAGTATTGTTGTTTCGCCCGACAGGTGCTGCCACGAGACGATACAGTGCAGTAGTGTTTGTTCCCCCTTTCTGCGCGCTGCCACGTGGCAAGGATAGTGGAGCAGTATTTGTTTCGCTCCCTTGGCGTTGCCACGTGGCGGGTGGGCGTGCGGGCGCTCGCGCGGGCGGGCGGGCGGGCGGGCGCGCGGGCGGGCAGACGGGCAGGCGTGTGGGCGGGCTGCGGGCGCGCGGGCGCGCCAGCGGGCGGGCGGGCGCGCGGGTGTTCGCTCCACCGGTGCTGCCACGTGGCGAGTACAGCGGAGCAGTATTTGTTTGCCCCTCCGAGCGTGCTTTCTCACGTGACGAGGAGATTGCAGCAGTTGTTGTTTCACTCCACCAGCACCTCGCAGTGGTTGCCACGTCGCGAGGAGAGTAGAGTAGCATATATTAATTTCTTTTCGAATATTCTTGTAGCAGGAAGCCCCCCCTGACCCCCCCTCCCCCTGTGCATAAATTCGGCCCTGGGCGCTTCCACCGACGTCAATTTCGAATTTCGGTTTCGGGAGCTTCTCGCGGCCATCCCTGGACGGCCCCGCAAAGCCCCAAGGCGGCCCAAGACCGTTCCAGAACGGCTCATGAGCGCTCACAGAGGCCTCAAGGTGGCTTCAAGACGGCCCAAGATGCTTTCAAGACGCTCCAAGAGGCCCCCATTAAGACCTCCAAGAGGTTAGAATCGTCCCATTCCTTTCGGAAAACGTGCGTTTGTAGCATATCCGTTTCCTTGGACTTCACCGCGTCCAAGACGGCCCAACGGGCCCCCAAGATCGCCCCAGGACGGCCCCCCAAAAACCCAAGGGAGCCCAAAAACAGCCCAAACGGGCTCCAAAACGACCCAAGAGTGCCCCAAGACAAAAAGAACCAAAAGGGCCCCAAGACGGTCCAAGCCCCCCCAGGACGGCCCAAGAAGCTCCGCCCAAATGAGCTTTAAAGGAACCCCACGAGAGCCCCGAGAGGCCATACCCCTATCAGCCATATGAGGCCTGTCGGCCCCACAAGCCCTGCGATCACTATGGTGTCCCAAGAGCCCTGTGAGGCTTGGGAACCCTAACACCTCCAGAGCTCTCGCCCCCACACACCGCGAGACCCCGAAAGGCCCCCCCAATTCATAATCCCGATCACGGGTGTGCCGCCATGGGCGGCGCGGCGGCATGCACACGTTGGCTCTTCACCGTCGGTGGAGCGGTGAGGCGGCATGCACACGTTGGCTCTTCACTGTCGGTGGAGCTCCCTGTGGGGCGCAGTCCATGTGATGGGGACATTCGGTACACATGTGGTGACGTAGCGTTCTGCGGATCCTCCCAGGAAGACGGATCACAATGGCCCCATGAGGACCACGAGATTGCCGAAGGTGCCCCATTGCGAATCCTCCAGTCAGAGCCGCAG
The DNA here is from genome assembly GCA_963575745.1 of Prorocentrum cordatum. Lineage (NCBI taxonomy): Eukaryota > Dinophyceae > Prorocentrales > Prorocentraceae > Prorocentrum > Prorocentrum cordatum. Next base: position 119,304 of record CAUYUJ010014689.1, read on the forward strand.
GTGAAACCAGCTCTCCTGGGGGAGAGGCGCACAAGGAGAGGAGGAGGAGCAAGGAGGTCGAAGGAGGGGGGAGGAGGGAAACAGGAAGAAACCATTCACCATCCAAACCCGACGATACAGTTCTCGACGTTTCTGCCTCTCGGGACCGTTGTCGGACCACCCGTCCAAAGTCGATCTGGCATCGGGGACCGGTTCTGAGCTGATGTTGGTCGTCCACGGCTGCAGCCAGCGAACAACAGTCATCCATTCTAGCGAGCTTCGGGTTTAGAATTTCGGGTTTAGGGTTTAGGGCAAACAAGAGCGCGAAGTTGTCAACATACTGGACGTGTCACACACCAGCGCGGTGCTCACATCCCACCCGCCCTAGAAACCCATTACATATCAAGACGCACGCTCTGGCGCATGCGAGCCATCGGGGAAGGCCGCGTGGATCGGCGAGGAGCAGGAAGGAGCAGCGCGGGGCACGCGGGAGGAACAGCAGGCAGGAGGAACAGCACAGGAGCGCGCGGCGGCCCTCGGGAGGAGCGCGCGACATCGTTTCGGAGTATCCGGAGGGGGGCATTCCCGAGCGGGAGGAGCCCGATCCTCGAGCGGGCACGCGTGGGATAGGGGTTTCGGAATCAGCCGCAACGCGGGATCCTCGTGCGGCAGGGGCACGATCCTCGTGCGGGCGCGCATGGAATGAGCGGGTTCGGAATTGGCCGCCGCGCTGGAGGGGCGCGACCCTTGCGCGGGAGGGGCGCGATCCTCGTGCGGGCACGCATGGGGCAGGGGGGGTAGGAGTTAGCCCCCCGTGCGGGGGGGGCAGAATCCGCGCGCGGGCACGCATGGGATGGGGGGTTAGGAATTAACCCTCCAGGGCAGAGGGGCGCGATCCTCGAGCGGGCGCGCATGGGATAGTTTGCCGCCGTGCGGGATGGGCAGAATCCGCGTGCGGGCACGCATGGAATGGAAGTTTAGGAATTAGCCCCCCAAGGCAGAGTGGCGTGATCCTCGGGGAATAGGGGGTATAGGAATTGGCGCGCCATGCGGGAAGGCAGAATCCGTGCGCGGGCACGCATGGAATGGGGGTTTCGGAGTTAGCCCCCAGGGCGGACACCAGGGGCCATTTGTTGTTTCGGATTTGAATTAATACGTGGCACCCCGCAATTGCGGATACGATTGAGGGGGCCGGCGCAGGCGACGCGGGCTTCGTGAAGCCGGCGGACTTCGTGGCCCCCACTTTCCTTGTCGATGGCGCTCTCCTCCTCCTCCTCCGCGTCCTCCTCCTCCTCTTCCTCGTCCTCGTCCTCGTCCTCATCTTCATCGTCGTCCTCCTCCTCCACCTCGTCCTCCTCTTCCTCCTCCTCTTCTTCCTCGTCCTCCCTCTCCCCCCCTCGTCCTTCCATCATCGTCCTCCCATTGTCGTCATGTTCCTCCTCGTCGTCCTCCTTTTCCCCCCCTCCCGATCATCCCCCCTCCTCCTTTTCGTCGTCGTCGTCGTCGTCGACGTCGTCGTCGTCGTCGTCGTCGGCGTCCCCTTCCTCCTCCTCCTCCTCCTCCTCCTCCTCTTCCTCCTCCTCCTCCTCTTCGTCCTCCTCTTCCTCCTCCTCCTGCAAAAGCAGCCCGCCGCAGGCGCCGAAAAAATTGGTTTGTACACTGAACGTGGTTTGGGTCGCGGGTGGGCCGCGGATTCTTCACCGGGAACGAATGCAAAACATGCCCGCCGCAGGCGCCGAAAAAATTGGTTTGTACCCTCAACGTGGTCGCGGGTGGGCCGCGGTCTCTCCACTTAGAACGAATGCAAAAGATGCCCGCCGCAGGCGCCGAAAAATGTGGTTCGTACTTTGAATGTGGTTTGGGTCGCGGGTTGGTCGCGAGTTGGTCGCGGGGTGGGTCGCGGGCTCTTTACCTGGAAGGAATGCAAAAAAGCCCGCCGCAGGCGCCGAAAATGTTGGTTTGTACCTTGAACGTGGTTACCTGGTTTGGGTCGAAGGTGGGTCGCGGGTGGGTCGCGGGGATGGTCGCGGGTGGGTCGCGGGTGGGTCGCGGGTGGGTCGCGGGTGGGTCGCGGGTGGGTCGCGGGTGGGTCGCGGGGTCGCGGGGTCGCGGGTGGGTCGCGGGTGGGTCGCGGGTGGGTCGCGGGGTGGGTCGCGGGTGGGTCGCGGGGTGGGTCGCGGGTGGGTCGCGGGTGGGTCGCGGGGTGGGCGGGGTGGGTCGCGGGGTGGGTCGCGGGTCGTGGGTCGCGGGTGGGTCGCGGGTGGGTCGCGGGTGGGTCGCGGGGTGGGTCGCGGGGGTCGCGGGGCGGGTTGCGGGTGGGACGACGACAACAAACAACAACAACAACAACAACAACAACAACAACAACAACAACAACAACAACAACAATTACTAGCACGTGGGGACACTCCGTTCTCACCAGTGCCAGGGTTTTCATAGGAGGCGGGCAATACCCCCACTTTGTGGGGGGGCCGGTTCAAGCTCTACCAAATTTCCAAACGACTCTTCGCCACCACCCACACCCAGCTTCCCGCCCTATGACGTTCGGACACTTCACTTCGTGGCATGCGGACGACCGTGGCTACTATTCAGGGCCCCGCGGCCGACGACGACGGCGTGCGCGCGCGAAGAAAAAACGAATGTGTCCAATATGGTATTATTTGACAGGGATGATGGCCCTGGCATGCGCGCAACCGTTGTTGCAGAAGTTCGAAGCACGTGAAAAAGTTGCTCGCAAGAGCCCGTTTGATAGAAATGTTGAAAAAATATTGGGTTTCCTCAGAAATCCGCAAGAGCGCGCAAGATGAATGTTTGAACTTTTTTTTGAAAAACCATTGAGTTTTCATGTTTGTATGTTAAAATCGCTACGAAAACTAAGGTTTTGGAAGGATTTCATCTTGCGCGCGCGAGTGTGCATTTCGTGCCATTTTTTCAAAGGATTCTTGAAGTTTGGTTATGTTAGAACAAGAAATTTCATTTTATAGTGTTTTTTGCAAGGGAAAACGGGGGACAACAAAACAACCGGATCCGCACACCCACGTTTTGCCTGAGACTTCCTCACGAAAATGATGAAAATGTGGCTGCGGCCTAGGCGCAGCGAGGGGGCCGCGCACCAGGGGCCCCAACAATAATTATTCTTTAGAATAAATAATGTGCAACAACAACAACAAACACAACAACAAACAACACACAACAAATAACAAACAACAAACCCCAAACAACAAACAGCAAACAACAATCAATACCAAACAACAACAAACAATACCAAACAACAACAAACAAAAAACATCATCATCAACAACAACAACAACAGCAGCAGCAACAACAACAACAACAACGACGACAACGACAACGACAACAACAACAACAACAATAACAATAATAATAACAACACCAACAACAACAGCAACAATAACAACAACAACCACCTCAACAACAGCACGAATCCGCACCGCGGAATCCCACTTCAGCCACGCACCCAGGGACAGTGAATGACCGTTCGGCCCCCTCGCTCTGATGTGAACATTGCGTTTAGGGCTTCGGGTTTAGAATTTAAGCCGCTGAGCCCCATGACTCAGATGACCCATATGAGCCCATGAGCCCTATGCACCGTATGAGCCTAATGAGCCCTATGAGCCTTGTGATCCTTTATTTGCCCGGTGACCCATATGAGCCTCATGAGCCCTACGAGCCCGATGAGCCCATGAGCCATATGAACGCTATGAGCCCCTGGAGCCCTATGAGCTCCATGAGCCCTATGAGCTTTTGTGAGCCCTGTGACCCATATGACCCTTATGAGCCTTATGAGCCCGTGAGCCCTATGAGCCCTATTGGCCCTATTGGCCCTATAAGCCCTATGCGCCCCGTGAACCCTATGAGCCCTTAAGCCCTATAAGCCCGATGGGCCTCATGAGCCCTATGAAACATGTGCCCCATGAGCCCTATGAACCAGATGAGCCTTACAAGCCCTATGGGCTCCATGGCGCCTATGAGCCCAAAGAGCCCTTCAAACCCTACGAACCCATGAGCCCTATGAGCTCTGTGAGCCCCATGGGCCCCATAAGCCTTATGACCCCCACGAACCCTATCACTCCAATGAGCCCTAGGAGCCCAATGAGCCTTAAGAGCCCTACGAGGGCTTTCCGAGCTCCATGAGCCGAATGAGCCTTTTGAGGCCTATGAGCACTAGAAGTCGCATGAGCTTTATACGCTCATGAGCCCCAGGGGCCCCATGAACTTAATGATCCGAGCCCCATACCCCCCCCCCCCCGACCTTCCATGACACCATATGAGCGCGATGACCCCAATGAGACCTATGCGCCCTATGAACCTCAGAACCCCCTCAACACAAGGAGCCGCGAAGCCTTGCGAGACCCATGAGGCCCCCCTTCTGATCCCTACGAGCCCAGTGAGCCGTATACGGCCCATAGGCCCTATGAGCCCATAGGCCCCGACTTGTTCTTTCACCCCAATCGGCCCCATGATCCCTACGAGGCCTGCGCGCTCTGTTAGCGCCATGGGCCCTATGACCCCCAGGAGCAATGCGAGCTCTATGAGCCCAGTGGCCCCCAACAGCTGATGACTCCAAGGGGCCCCAGGGCCCTTATAAGCACCATGAGCCTCCTATGACCTCTGTAAAAGCAACTCAGCATTATGAGCCCCGTGCCCGATGTACACAAACAGTCCCGTGACCCTAACGAACACCATGAGCCCGGTGAACCCTGTGAGTCACATGACCCCCTGGAGCCGCATCGGCAGCATTAGCCCCTCGCCTAACACGGGGGCTCCGAGCCCCTGGGCCCCATGACGGCAGAGACCACGTCTGAGCTCTTTGAGCCGAAATATTCTTTGGGTCCTAGCAGCCCTGCTTGCTCCATGGTCTCCATGACCAGAACACACCGCGGCTGTGACGAGAAACGATCTCATCGCGCCTCCCTGGCGGCATGAGACAAAGATGTTAATGGCGAAGCGCAGCGAGCCGGTAACATCTTGCGTGTGTATGTCTGTGTATATGTATGTGTATATGTAAATGTGTATGTTTATGTATATGTGTATATGTGAGTGTGTGTATACATATGTATGTATATATATATATATATATATATATATGAAAGGGAGTGTTCTACCGCTGCTGGCGGAAAGCCGGGGGGGGTCACTACCGGTTCGAACCCTTCCCCCCCCTCCCCCTCCGGAAAACCGGGAAGGGTCACTACCGGTTCGAACCTCCCCCCCATGGAAAGGGGGGGGTCACTACCGGTTCGAATCCCCGCCCCCCCCCTCGAAAACCGGGCGGGGGGAACATTCCCGGTTCGAGCCCCCCCCCCCTCTCGAAAACGCGGGGGGGGGTGCGGACAGTGGTGGGGACGGCGGTGGTGGGGACAGTGGTGAGGGGACAGCGGGACATTGGTGGGCACAGTGGGACAGTGGTGGGGACGGCAGTGGTGGGGACAGTGGTGTGGACAATGTGGGAACAGTGGGGACAATTGGACAGTGGTGGGGACGGTGGTGGTGGGGACAGTGGTGTGGGGACAGTGGGAATGTGGTGGGAACAGTGGGACTGGAGGGTGCAGTGGTGGTGGGGACAGTGGTGAAGGCGGTGGCGAGGACGGCGGTGGGACAATGGGACAGAGGTACAGTGGGGACAATGGCGGGGACAGCGGGGACAATGGTGGGAACAGTGGGACAGCTCAGTGGGACAGCGGAGGAGTCAGTGGGACAGTGGGGACATTGGGGATAGTCGGGCAGTGGTTGGGGCCGTGGAGAAAGTAGGGAGAGTGGAACCGTGGTGGGAACAGTGGTGGGGACAGTGGGGACAGTGCGACAGTGGTGGGGGCACTGGTTGGGATAGTAGGGACGGTGGTGGAACCAGCGGGGACAGTGGTGGTGAGGATAGTGGTGCTGGGAACAACAATTGGGGATGTGGTGCGCACGGTGGTAGGGACCGGGAGTGGTTTGCTGGCGGTGAGGGGGGGGGAGGGGTTCGAACCGGTAGTGATCCCCCCCGGTGTTCGATAGGTGGGGGGGGGTCGAACCGGTAGTGACCCCCCGCGGTTTTCGAGGGGGAGGGGGGGGGAAGGGGTTAAGGGAGGGGAGGGGGTTGCCGGGGAAGGGGAGGGGGCAAGCTAGGTGCGTTCGCGTCATATCTGACATCCTACCCCTCCCTCCCATCCCTTACCATGGCGCAGATCCCCTCTCTACTCGCACAGTCGGATGTCGAGCAGGGCAAAGATCTCGAAAGGGTACGCGATGCATTGTAGAGCACGGCATGGCATGGCGTAGACGAGCACCGCGAAGCGTAGTGTCAACCTAGCATTGCATTGCATGCCGTGGCATGGCACGGGAAATGACGCCAGCGCTGCAGCGAGAGCACGAATCGAAACGAGCGGAAACGCGGAAATGAGGCCAGCGCTGCAGCGGGAGCACGATTCGGAACGAGCGGAAGCACGCCAGAATCGGCCCGGGAGGCTTCCCCGGGCGCCAGAAGCAGAAATTCAGCATTTTCAAAACAAAAATGTGTATTGGAATGGCATTTTTTCGGCGCCGCCTCGGAACTCGATTTTCCGGCGCTGGCTGGAACCGGCTCCGGACCCGGCCGGGGCGCCGGCCCGGGCGCCGGCTCGGGTGTTTGGCCCGGGCGCCGGCTCGGGCGCCGGCCCGGGCGTCGGAATCGGCCCGGGAGGCCCCCCGGGCGCCAGAAGCAGAAATTCAGCATTTTCTAAAGAAAAATATTAGAATGGCCTTTTTTCGGCGCCGCCTCGGAACTCGATTTTCCGGCGCCGGCCGGAACCGGCTCCGGACCCGGCCCGGGCGCCGGCCCGGGCGCCGGCTCGGGCGTCCGGCCCTGGCGCCGGCTCGGGCGCTGGCCCGGGCGTCGGAATCGGCCCAGGAGGCTTCCCAGGCGTTGGAAGGAGAAATTGAGCATTTTCACAAAAAACTAAAAATGTGTATTAGAATTTTTTTTTTTCGGCGCCGCCTCGGAATTCCATTTTCTGGGGGCGGCCGGAACCGGCTCTGGACCCGGCGGCCCGAATGCCGGCCCGGGCGCCGGCCCGGGCGTGCAGCCCAGGCGCCGGCGGAAATGAGGCCAGCGCTGCAGCGGGAGCACGATTCGGAACGAGCGCGCTGGGCCCGCAAATGAGGCCGGCGCCTCAGCGAGAGCAGCATTTTGGAAAACAATGCAGGCGAAAACCCAATTCCGGGGAAATTTGTGTGCAAAAAACAATACGGGGGGGGGTCGGCTACTCCCATTCCGTCATCAGGGGAAATGGGAGAGTAGTTTGTGAAGGGGGGGGGCTTCGAGCAACGAGGGGGGGATTTTCGGAGGGAGGGGAACCCCGGGCTCCGGAGGAAAAGGAGGAATATTCCACAGTAAAGCGGCAGAGGATCACTCTCTCTCTCTCTCTCTATTCCTCTTTCTTTCTCTCTCTATCTCTCTTTTTCTTCTCTTTTTGTTTTTTCTCTTTCTCTCATTTTTGTTCTCTCTCTCTCTCTCTCTCTCTTTCTTTTTTTTGTTGTTGTTTTTTTTTCCCTCTCTCTCATATATATATATATATATATATATATATATATATATATATATATATATTATGCATATATATATATATATATATATATATATATTATATATATATATATATGCCGGCGGAACAGGAACGAGGCCGCCAGGAGTGGACCTGCGCCCCCCATGGGGGCTCGGGGGCTCATTTCCCATGTTTTTGCAGGGCTTCGGCGTTCCAGTGCCTCCGAGGCGGCGGCGGCGACCCTGGACATCTTGTTGACCTTCGGACGGAGGCCCAAAACTAGCCCCAGAACGCGCCAAGACGGCCCACGACGCCTCCTACACCGCACCAAGACGGCCCCAGAGAGTTCCAAACGACCCCCACGACGGCCCAAGAGGGCCCCAAGATGGCACAAGAGGCACCGAAAGCGGTCCAAAGGAGTTCCGACACGGACCCCGAGAGGCGGAAAAAAAGCTCACAGAGGCCTTCCACATGCCCAGTCTGCCCAAGAGGTCCAAAAAGGCCCCGAGATACACCAAAGCATACTCCAAGAGGCTTGAACAACTGCGTCTCACCCTGTTTCTCGTCCGCATTAATTATCACCTTCCTGCTCCTCATTTCCTCTGGTTGTCCAGCTCTCTCCCGGTCTCAGCAAACATAAACATATTCCCGGAACTGCCAGGAACAACATTCCTCGAGTGTTTTTGTTTGTTCTTCGCCGCCCTGCTCCATCGTCATTCCCTGATCCTCCGCCTCCTGCGGCTGCTCTTTATGCTACTCCCGCACCTCCCCTTTCCCCCTCCCCCCGCTCCCCTTCTCCACCTTCTCACCTACCTGTTTGTGGAGCTCTCTCCCGGTCTCTCGAAGTATGTTCCCCGAGCGCCTGCTGGGAACATAATTTCTTTTTTATGTTTGTACAGCTACGGGGAGGGGCCAGCCACAAGAGGGGGTCGGGCGGAGGCCTCCGACAGGAGAGCCGAATGAGAGAGCGAAACTTTTCACACCAGTGGGCGGGCCTCGCCCGATGATCTTGCAAACACGAATCTCGAGAGATGCCAGGCGTGCTCCGACTCGGGCCGTTGCTCGAGTAGGCCCGCAATCTCCATCACGGGGCACGCCCAGAACTAAAGTTAATCGTGATTACCCTTCACAAGGGCAGGGGGGGCGGGACCGAAAAAGCTATGAGCACACACAAAGATAAGGAGAGATAGACGGCCCACGACCCCGCACACTGCGACATAAAAGATTGTTTGAAAACAGTTATTTATGTTTGTACAGCTACGGGGAGGGGCCAGCCACAAGAGGGGGTCGGGCGGAGGCCTCCGACAGGAGAGCCGAATGAGAGAGCGAAACTTTTCACACCAGTGGGCGGGCCTCGCCCGATGATCTTGCAAACACGAATCTCGAGAGATGCCAGGCGTGCTCCGACTCGGGCCGTTGCTCGAGTAGGCCCGCAATCTCCATCACGGGGCACGCCCAGAACTAAAGTTAATCGTGATTACCCGTCCACGCCGCAACGCAAGCATCTGGCCCAATGGGCCCTCAGCCTGCTTCAAAATCAGCAAACCAACAGGGAGGGAGGGAGGGAAACAAGGATACAACTTAAAAGACCCAGACTTACCCCCTTATGGCTAGCCCACAAGTTCCCCCCATTACTGACTGTGAGAGCGAGGCGAAGGAAAGAGGCAAGAGTGGCGCCAACGCTTAGGTCCTGCGTCGGGCGCGTGCACGATGCGCGCTGGACGGCTTGCCGAATGGCTCAGACCTGCTCACTTGGCCCTCGTCAAAAACCTGCACCTCATCGTCTCTGACCCTCGCGAGCTTCTCCACCAGTAGCTTCGCCAGCGGGGTGTCGGACTCGGGTGAGTTCATGATTGCCTCCTTCAGCTGCTTGGCCGGCTGACGCCAAAAGCTGCGGCCCGTCTCCATCGTCGTCGATGGCAATTGTGAACGGCGTCTGATGAGCGTGTGGACCTTGGTGTAGCGGCTCAGAGCTGATGGGGTCTTCCAACGCCCACGTCTGCGGGCCTCCTCCAGTCCTCCGCCCGCCGCGACAAAGTCGGCCGCCGCGGCGTGGCGGATGCCATGCGGAGGTCCCATGTGCTCCAAACCTAGCTCGCCCAGCAGCTTGGCCCACGAACGCCTGAAACTGCCCTGGCTCACGGGCAGCACGAGCTCTTGGTCCGAGATGACCGAGACAAGAACCTCCATGATGGCCTTGGCAACCTTCATCTTGAGCTCGACACCCTGGTCGGAACCGGTCTTCACTTTCTCGCCGCGCTCTCGCCTTCCAAGGAGTAGTGCGACCCGCCCGTCCTTGTCGATGCTCACGTCGTTCTTCCGCAGCTGGCACCAGTCTTGCTCCCTCAACCATCCGTCAAGCTGCACGAGCGCGGCCGCGCCCTCAATGATCATGCCGCGCTCGAAGAACGCCTTGATGATGGTCCCCATCGCCTCCATCGGGATAGGCTCGCCCTCCCCGCCGAAGCCCATGCGCTCCCAGCTCTTGAGTGCGCGGGCTGCGACTGGGAGGAAGTTCCTGTGGTCCTCGAAGATGTGCATGAACCCGTTGAAAAGGTAGCTCGCTTTCATGAAGCTGGCCTGCTGCACATAGCACATGTCGGCGATGTAGTCCGCCAACGCCCTGTCGCGCTCCGCCACCGTGCTGAACGGCTGGCCGGAGCGCTTCACCTCCACCAAGAAATCCTTGACCGCTCGCTGGTACTGGATGTTGGTGTTGTCGTCGACAGCGTGGATCACCAGCCGGTTGTTGTACCTCAGCGGGCCCTCGGCGGCCCTCTCCCAGGCCAAGGCTCCTCTCTGCTTGAGCGGGGGTGGCTTCGGCCCCCGCGGGGCCGCCGCCGCCCGCTGCGTCGAGACGAAGAGGATCACCAATGGGAGTGTCCAGCGGTTCCTCGCCGTCGCAGCCCCCGAAGCCAGTGGAGCAGCCGCTTGGGTGTGTACCTCGTGCTGTGGCCCGCCTTCGTCTCCTCCGCCGCTCCCAGGTCGACCTGTCGAGACGGTCCGTCGGCGACGTTGACCTCGGAGGGTACCCAACGATAATATGGACGCAGTCGGCACACCAGCTGTACAACTCCCGCCATTCTCGCCAGATGTAGCAGAGCCCGTGCCGAGCTTCTCCCCTTGGTCAGCACCCCGAGGCTCACCAAAGAGTCCGTCATGATGAGTACTCGAGATCTCCAGGCCCTCGAAGTCCTCGACAGGTGTCGTAGCAGCCCCACTATCGTCCTCAGCTCCAACACATTGTTGTGCTCCTCCCTCTGCCAGCGCCCCTGGAACAAGACCCTCCACCTCTGCTCGTCGAGCCAGCTCTCCTGTGGTGGAAGATGTTGCGCTCGGGCCCTCACGACTCGAGGCAGTCCATGACGCAGCCTCACCTGCGCACCGTCCGGGACCCGATCCCAAGAGGGCTCGACGCTCCTCACCACCTGAGCGTAGGTCTCGCAGAAGAGGACGGGGTACGGGCAGGCGATCTTCGTCCACTTGGTACCGCCCGGGCCGCTGCCCCGCAACTCGCGATGCACCAGCCCTGTCCTCGAGCAGCGTCCCCGCGTGCCCTGACATCGACGCTCCATCACACAGAGGGCCCTGCAGTTGGTGACCAGGGTGGTCGGCTTCTTCCACTCCTCCCCGTACTGGCAGTAGTCCAGGCTGATCCTGATGACCTCGGACCTCGCGAGCAGCTCGAGCATGGGCGGGAAGACCCACATCAGGCTGGACTCGGGGTTCTCGATCACGAAGTAGATCCCTTCCCTGATGCAGAAGAGCGCCGCCTGCACCGCCAGCATACACAGCGTAGATCCCTCCTGCGCCTTCTCCGCGTCGCCTGGACTCAGACCTGGCAGGCCCCAGGGACAGTCGAGCGATCTCAGGGGAGGTCGCCTCGCCCGCGAGAAGGTAGAACAGGGAGGGGCCATGTGTATCCACCACCACCACCGCCATCGTAGCCGTCGGAAGAGACGTTCGAGGTTGGAAACATTGAGGAGATCGTACTCGCGGCCACGTGCCACATCCCATGCCTCTCCCCACGAGAGAGTCAGACCGAGGATCGCCTGTAGGAGCCTCTCGCTGCCCGCGAACAGCTCCAGAAAGCCCGGTCTCCCCATCTCTGGTGACATGGGCGCGTCGTCCTCGTCGCCCTCGGCCTCGACCTCCTGCTCCACCTCCGTGTAGGCTCGTGCCGCCTGAATCGTCCATGACTGCAGCGACCCCCGACTGAGCTCTGTCCTGATTTCCTCCACATCGGCCCTCGTCACGACCGCTGCGAAACCCTCCTCCGACGCATCCGTCATGTAGACCCTTTCCAGCCAGGGGGCCTCCAGGTCCGCCTCCATGAAGACGTGCAGCGCCGAGAGCGCCTGCAGCTCGCTCAGTACCTGGACGTCCAGCTTCTGCCATCTCATCGCATCCTCCTCGCAGAACCCGTGCATCCAGCGGTAGGCGGCGTCCAAGATGCAGAAGGCCGCCCTGTTGGTCATGATCGCCCACGTCCACAGGCCCAGCAAACTGCTGAGGGCAGCCGGGGGTACACGACCCATGATGACCATCGCTTCGGTCGCCAGCACCATGTCTCTCATCTTGTCCTGGACGACGCGTAGCCTGTATGGCCTTGGGCCAATGGCTAGCCCAAGACCCCTCGTCAGGCCCTCCCCCCAGTCCTCCTTGTGCACTGGGAGGCCCTGACCCACGAGGTGGGCCTTCACCTTCTCCCTGTCCAGCTCCAGCTCCTCCCCGTTCTCCGAACATAGCTTCAGCCCAATGTAGTCGTCGATGTACAGCAATAGCATCAGCTGCACCTTCTCGAAGGACGGGGTCGGCCTCCCATATGTGATCTGCCCGAGGTTGATGTCGGGCAAACTCTCCAGGGCGTCCGACAGGCAGCTGTGGGCCAAGAAGACGGCCCAGCTGGACCCCATGACGGGGGACATGGCTCCAAGTCCAATATCGTCGGGCTCGGGCTTCGGTATAGAGATCCCCTGCTTGCATGCGTGGTCGTAGATCTGCTGGGGGGTCACCTCTGGCAGCACAAAGTACTCCGCCAAGGAAGCCGGCCATCGTAGCCGGTAGAACCAGTCGGGAATATCGCCCTGGAAGGAGTATAGCCGTCGCCCATGTAGGATTGACTCGTCCAGCTCCAACAGCGCCAGGGATGCGGGGGACCCCAGGGGAACCCACGGCGGGTCCTGGAACAGGAGATTGACCCGCCTGCAGTCCCAGACCAGGCGACTCTTCTCCACCCCCGTCCCCTGCTCGTTCAGGTTCTTGACCACGGTGAACACGCCAACCCTCTCGCGTATGTTCTTCACGTAGCCTATCATCCCCGAGCGAAGCATTCGGAGGGCGAGCTCGAGTCGATTGCTGCCCCGTCTCCAGCCCGGGTCGGTGTAGCTGCGCGTGTTCTCGTAGCGGTCCCAGTCGACCTGGCCCACTTCCTTGATCATCTCGCTGCCCACATTGCTGAGGTAAGCCCCCGCCGTCTCCGAAAGCCTCTCGATGTTCAGGCCCTTCGTGTTCGGCGGCGGCACCGAGACCTCCGAGGCCACCAGCGGGCACATGTCCCCCTTGCTCAGGTGCTTCCTCGTCGTCCTCGATCTCGTCCTTGTCCGTGTACTCTGATAGTCCAGCGCTCCTTCCCCCCCCAGGCGGCTGATCACCGCCCTGCCGTCGTTGATGGTACCCCAGCACTCGGATTGAGCGTGCCTGTCCCAGAGATCGTTGACGATGGCCGTCTGTAATGGGGTCGCAGTCCTCCACTCCCGCCAGTCCCTCCGCCGCCTCAAGATCAGGGTCTCCTGACCCAGATGCCCCGCCGCCAGACCCCGAATGGCCGCCGATGCCCTCTGGACTCGAGCGAGTGTCAGCTGCAGCTGCCTCTCGTCCAAGCCCTGGGAAGTAGGCCGGGCAGAAAGCGGGTACGGCAGGATGGGAAGCGTTCGCAGCGGGTCCCGCTCCCTCTCGTCCACCATCATAAGGGACAAGGTCCACCAGGTGACCTGCACCCCGACGCGAGAAAAAGGTGTCGTTGAAGTAGAGGTCGGACTCGGAGACACCGTCGTCCGACCTGAAGAAGTTGGCCGCGCCCGAGAAGCCGTACAGCCAGGGGGACGCGACCAGGCACCAGCCCGCTACCTCGAAGGCCCGCGAGCTCCCAGGTGTCTGCAGGGCGCCAAGGCCCCACAACAGCACCCGAATCCACCTCGAGTGTGGCCTTACGCTTTGAGCGTGCACTTGGCCAGGACTTGCCACGGGAGCCCCGGCCGCAACCTATTCGTGATCAGCACCCACCGCGCCGCTGTCCTTGGCGCCCTGCAGGTGCTTCGCGATGGTTGCCCTCCTCTTCAGCTTCTCCGTCACCTCGTCGTCGGCCTTCAGGTTCGCCAGCTCCGTGTCGCCGTCCACCTTGAGGTACTCGTCGGCCAAGGCCCAGTCGACCTTGGAGCGCCACTTGCTCCCGCTCTGCTGCCCCTTCGGACGCTGCCAGTCACTGAGGCACTTCACATTCTCGTAGGCCTTCCAGATCGCGTAGAGGCGGAGGCAAGTGAGCTCCGCCGCGGGGCTGTTGATGAGCTGGTCGTAGGCGCCCTCCGCCATCATGCGGTCCAGCACCATGGCCAACATCATCACCTCCGAGCTGATGCTCGCCCGCTGCAGCTCCTTCGACCTCAACCACTCGCCCAGCTCGATCTTGGCCGTGCGCCCCGAACGGTACAGCTTGTGCAGCACCGTCGGCGCGACCCTCGTCTTCACGCCGCCCACAGGCGTCATGCGCACATGCTTGAACTTCTCGAGGGTGGCCAGCAGGCCGTCGCGCGGGTTGCGGCTCTCCTCCTTCAGCAACTGGATACGATCCTGCAGCTCCTCGTCTACACCCCCGACCTGCTCCCATGAACCCGCGCTGTCGAGAGACTTCGCCGGGGACCCAGTGCCAGCAGTCGCCCGTGTAGAATCCGTCTGCACCGTCTCCACATGCTCGTTCAACTTCGAGATGAAGTCGTCGATCTGGGATGTGGTCGGCTGCCCCTCGCCCTCGCTCACGGACTGCCCCTCAGGGCTGGAGGGTCCTGGGTCCGACGTGCGATCTGATCCGCTGGAACGCGGAGGCGAAACCCTGGCCCCGAGAGACTGGGTCGCCACCGCCCCCGTCAGGTTTGCCATCGCCCTCTGCAGTGCCTGCTGCTGATTGGACAACTCCGCGAACAGGCGTCGCGGGGACGGCTCATCGTCGGAGTCGGCGACCTGCGTCCCCAAGACCCTGTCCTCCTCGTCGTCACTGACCGCGGAGCCCCTGTCGGAGTCGGAGTCGCTCGCGTCACCGTAGGACCATGCCCAGAGTAGGTACCCCGTCACCAGGGTCCCGCCGATGGCCACGAGGACATACTCGAGGTCCCCGCTCTCGTAGTACTCGTAGATGGTGTCGTAAACGTGCTGCACGTCCTCGACGGTCTCGTAGACGGCTCGGGCCCCATCATACGCCGCCCGGAAGATTGAACCCAGGCGGAAGAAACGCCACGCACGCCAGCACAAGAAGGAGATCGCACTCCACGACCCCCAGCTCCGCTTGGCCCACAGCGCCGTGAAGATGTTCCCCACTCCGCCCGTCAGCCACGCGACGAAGCCACCCCTCGCACTCTTCTTCTTCTTCGACTTCTGCGGGGGCTTGCTCACCTTCAGCTTCCCGTCCTCGGCGTCGACCTCGAGCCTGGCGATCGCCCTCTCCGCCGCGGTGATGACCGCGTCGCGGGCCCGAGCCGAGACGCCCGGGTGCTCCGTCCACTCCACGTTCGCCGTCGGCTTCGTCAGCACCCGCTTCTTGTCCCTCACATCGATCATCACAATGCGATGGGTGGGGTCCGCTGCTGCCCACAGGCCCGGGTGCTTCGTGCCCGCCTTCGTCACCAGCAGCATCACTACCCCCTGTGCCTTAGAGGGGCTCTTCACATAGATCCTGTTCCACCGGGCCCACGGCGCCATCGTCCACCTGGTGGTGGCCGTGCCCTCGATCACCTCCTCGCCGTAGGCCTCGATGGTGGCGTTGCCGAAGCCGCGCTCGAAGACCCCGCTCTCGGGGATCAGGTAGTGCAGCTCCTGCACCACCAGGAAGAACAGCACGGCGAGCACCCCGCGCGCCGTGATGGCAGCCCCCGCGCGCCCCGCAGCGGGGGCACGGAAGCAGGCTGGTGCCTCGGTCCTGCAGGCGGCGGGCTCGCTGGAGCCCAGGCCGCTCGGACCGAAAAAGCTATGAGCACGCACAAAGATAAGGAGAGATAGACGGCCCACGACCCCGCACACTGCGACATAAAAGATTGTTTGAAAACAGTTAGTTTGCGTTCGAGCGTCTCTTGTGTTATTCGCCACCCTGCCTCTTCGACTTTCTTCCCATGTCATCCTCCTGCTGCGGCCGCTCAACATTAGCTTCTCCTGCACCTCCCCCTGTCCTTCTTCTACCTCCTCCTGCTCCCCCTGAACCTCCCTTCCTCCCGCTCCCCTTCTTCTCCCCCTCACCCTCCTTCCCTTCCGCCTACTCCTTATGTCCTGCTCGTCCTGCTCCCCCTCCTGTTCCCGCCGCTCACCTTGTCCTGCGTGTCTGTCCTCCTCGTCCTGCTCATCCTCCTGTTCCTCCCTCTCCTCTTCCTCCTCCTCCTCCTCCTCCTCCTCCTTCTCGAGATTCCTCCTCCTGCTCTAGCCCTCATCCTCCTTCCTGTCCTCCTGCTCCTTCTCGGGCTCCTCCTGCTGTCACGAAATGCGTTCTCGGGAAGGTCCCCGGGGATGTAATTCCGCGCGCCTTCCTTTCTCCACCTCGCCGATATTATCCCCCTCCTCGTTCCCCACCTCTTCTTTCTCGCCCCCCCCCCCTATCGCGCAAGATGTTCCCTGGGAGACTCCCAGGAACAAAAGTCCCATCCCCTCGCTCAGGCGCCTGATCCCTCCTGGGCGGCCCTTCCCCCTCCTCCTCCTTCCTCTGATTCTCCTCCTCTGGCTGCTCTTCCTCCTATTCCTGTTCCTCTACCTCTTCTTCCTCCGCCTCCTCCTGCTTCCCCTCGACTTCCCCCTTCTCCCCCCCTTGCTTCTGCCGCGTGTCCTTCCTCGTCGCTCCGCGGGTCGTGGGGCCGAAGAGTCTCGGAAGCCGATGGGTCGCGGGGCCGCGATTGAGGATCTTCGACCCTAAAGGTCAGGAGCGTCCAGGGACCGAAGGATTCGGAGGACTCCTGGGGCCGACTTCAAGGGTCGCGGGGCCTACGGTTCCCAGAGGTATCCGGACCGGGGAGGGCGCCCGGGCCAGGGAAGGGGAGGGGGGGGAGGAGGAAGTGCAGGATATTGAGGAGGAGGAGGAGGAGGAAAAGGAGGAGGGGGAAGAGGAGGAGGAGAAGAACGTGTAGGAGGAGCAGAAGCAAATGAGGAAGGAGGAGGAGGAGGTGGTGGAGGAGAAGGAAGGGAACTAAGGAAACGGAGGAAAGAGACAGGCGAGGAAGGGGAGGAGGAAGAGGACGAAGGAGGGGGAAGAAAAGCAGAAGAAGGAGGAGGAGGAGGAGCAGGAGGAGGAGGGTGAGGAGGAGAAGGACAGACGTACATATGTATATATACACGCGTAAGAGAAGGCCTGTCTTGATACTTCTGCCAGGGCCTCGCCGTGATCTCGGCTAGAACCAAAGCGCGCGCGATGGTTCTAGTGTGTATATATATATATATACATGTATACATATATACATATTCTCATACGCACCTCTCCGAGGGAGTAGAGCTCAGAGGTGATTAATGCGCACGCGTCCGCGATTTTTCTGGGCGTTTCGCTCGGGACATCCTCGAAATTCTGAAGATCGGTGGCACCCCTCACGCAGATCGTGACGTCAGGGTCCAAAAACACATGGGAATTTCAACAGTTTAACATAAGATCTTCAAAAACACATGGTAATTTCAATAATTGTGCCCCCGATTCTCAGGGAATGGCGGTTTCGCTTGAAAAATCCTTCCAAAATCGAGCCCCAGACCCCGCCTCGGAGCCTCTTGGGGGCCTCCTGGAACCTCCTGGGGCCTCCTGGTGCTTTCTGAACCTTCTGGCACCCCAGACCCCGCCTAGGAGCCTCCTGGGGGTCTCCTGAAACCTCCTGGGGCCTCCTGCGGCCTCCTGGAGCCTCTTGGGGCCTCCTGAAGCCTCCTGGGGCTGGCGCCTCCTAAGGCCGCCTGGGGCTTCCTGGGGCCTCCTGGGGCTTCAGAACTACATGCACACAGAGACACAAATCACGCCCAACACATCACACGCTAGACAAACATAACACACACACACACACACAACACCTACAACACACAAAAAGCACGCACCACACAAAGCATACATCACACACACACACACACGCACAACACTCACAATCCTGGGGCCTCCTGGAGCTTCTTCTGGTATCCAAGTCGGGCCTCCTGAGGCTTCCTGGGGGGTCCTGGTACACACATCGCAAGGTGTGGCAACCCCACTTGCGCTGGAGTGCGACTTCGATGTTGCATTTCACTCCTGCTTCAAACGCCCCTTCAGTTTTTTGTATGAGCCTGGGCACACACGTGCCACTTGTATATACATATACATACATACATATATATGTGTATATGTACATACACACATATACATAGAACAAATGAATACCGACCCCGCCCCCAGCCCCGGGTCCCACGCCTCCCCGTGACATTTGGGGGGCGCTCCCAGCGCCGCTCTGCCGGCCTTTCCGGGGGGCTTCCACAGCTTTCCCGGAGGGCCCGAGACGCCTCCCAGGGGCCCCCGGAATGCGAAAGGATGGCCCAAAACGCCCCCGAGCAGCCCGAGTCAGCCTTCCGACGGCTTTCGAGGCCCCCAGGTGGCTTCCGAGAGACCGCGAGAGAGGTCCGAGAGGCGCCCCGGGACGGCCCGAAGACGCCAAAATCGTAGGTCTTCACTGTTAAAACATGTTTTTGGCTTCTCGCGTTTTCGAGCTTCCAACGGTCCACAAGCGCCGAAGAGGCTCCCAAGACCGCCCCAGGACTACCCAAGAGACCTTCTGGACGGCCCCAAGACGGGCCGAGAAGGCTCCGAAGAGGCGCCTAGGACAGCCCCAGACCACCCCAGAACAGGCCCAAGATGGGCCCAAGAGCGGGAGCAGGAGGCTTCCAGTGACCTCCGATTGGCTTCCGGGACCACCCAAGAGGCCCCCCAAGAAACTCCGACGAGGCTCCAAGAACAGCCCAAGAGAGTTGCGAGAGCCGTCCCGACAGAACCCGAAGGGGGTAACATCGTTGTTTTCGAATGGTTGTTGTTATGGTGTTTTTCGCCTTCTCACGTTTTCCCGCTTCCAACCTTCAAAGATCGAGGATCTTGGAAAGAAAGCGTCCCGGCAAGGCAACCTAACAGCGATGTGTAGGAGCCTATTTGGAAGCATTCCCCTTAAGATTCAGATGAGAATCCAGTTGTAGAATTCTGCTGTTCTCGCAGTCGTAGTCGCATTCGCGATGACAATCGCAGCGGCAACGGCAGTCGCAGTCACAGCCTCGGCCTCGGCCTGCCTCAGCCTCAGCCTCAGCCTGCCGCAGCCTCAGCCTGCCTCAGCCTCAGCCTCAGCCTGCTTCAGCCTCAGCCTCAGTCTGCCTTCAGCCTCGGCCTCAGCCTCTGCCTGCCTCAGCCTCAGCCTGCATCAGCCTCAGCCTCACCCTCAGCCTCAGCCTGCTTCAGCATCAGCCTGCCTCAGCCTCAGCCTCAACCTGCCTCAGCCTCAGCCTCAGGCTTCTTCAGCGTCAGCCTCAGTCCGCCATCCGCCTCGGCCTCAGCCTCAGTCTGCCTCAGCCTCAGCCTCATCAGCCTCAGCCTCAGCCTCAGCCTCAGCCTTCAGCCTCGGCCTCAGCCTCAGCCTGCCTCAGCCTCAGCCTCAGCCTCAGCCTCAGCCTCAGCCTGCCTCAGCCTCAGCCTCAGCCTCAGCCTCAGCCTCAGCAGCCTCAGCTCGCCTCGGCCTCAGCCTCAGCCTGCCTCAGCCTCAGCCTCAGCCTGCCTCAGCCTCAGCCTCAGCCTGCCTCAGCCTCAGCCTCAGCCTGCTTCAGCCTCAGCCTCAGTCTGCATTCAGCCTCGGCCTCAGCCTCAGCCTGCCTCAGCCTCAGCCTGCATCAGCCTCAGCCTCAGCCTCAGCCTGCCTCAGCATCAGCCTGCCTCAGCCTCAGCCTCAGCCTCAGCCTCAGCCTCAGCCTCAGCCTGCTTCAGCCTCAGCCTCAGTCTGCCTTCAGCCTCGGCCTCAGCCTCAGCCTGCCTCAGCCTCAGCCTGCATTAGCCTCAGCCTCAGCCTCAGCCTGCCTCAGCATCAGCCTGCCTCAGCCTCAGCCTCAGCCTGCCTCAGCCTCAGCCTCAGCCTGCTTCAGCCTCAGCCTCAGTCTGCCTTCAGCCTCGGCCTCAGCCTCAGGCTGCCTCAGCCTCAGCCTGCATCAGCCTCAGCCTCAGCCTCAGCCTGCCTCAGCATCAGCCTGCCTCAGCCTCAGCCTCAGCCTGCAGCCTCAGCCTCAGCCTGCTTCAGCCTCAGCCTCAATCTGCCTTCAGCCTCGGCCTCAGCCTCAGCCTGCCTCAGCCTCAGCCTGCATCAGCCTCAGCCTGCATCAGCCTCAGCCTCAGCCTCAGCCTGCTTCAGCCTCAGCCTGCTTCAGCCTCAGCCTCAGCTTGCCTCAGCCGCAGCCTGCTTCAGCCTCAGCCTCAGTCTGCCTTCAGCCTCGGCCTCAGCCTCAGCCTGCCTCAGCCTTAGCCTGCATCAGCCTCAGCCTCAGCCTCAGCTTGCCTCAGCCTGAGCCTGTCTCAGCTTCAGCCTCAGCCTGCTTCAGCCTCAGCTTGCCTCAGCCTGCTCCAGCCTCAGCCTCAGTCTGGCTTCAGCCTCAGCCTCAGCCTCAGCCTGCCTCAGCGCCTCAGCCTGCATCAGCCTCAGCCTCAGCCTCAGCCTGCCTCAGCATCAGCCTGCCTCAGCCTCGGCCTCAGCCTGCCCCAGCCTCAGCCCCAGCCTGCTTCAGCCTCAGCCTCAGTCTGCCTTCAGCCTCGGCCTCAGCCTCAGCCTGCCTCAGCCTCAGCCTGCCTCAGCCTCAGCATCAGCCTGCCTCAGCATTCAACATGTGGCCCGGGAGTGGAGTTCTGGAAACTCGAAGAACACGAAGTGGCCTACAGTTGGCTCCGGGCATTCAAAATCATGCCCAGGAATGGAGTTCTGGGAAGTCGAAGACCACGAAGTGGCCTACAGATGGCTCAAGGCATTCAAAATCATGCCCAGGAATGGAGTTCTGGGAACTCGAAGACCACGAAGTGGCCTACAGGTGGCTCCGGGCATTCAAAACCATGCCCAGGAATGGAGTTCTGGGAACTCGAAGAACACGAAGTGGCCTACAGGTGGCTCCGGGCATTCAAAATCATGCCCAGGAATGGAGTTCTGGGGACTCGAAGACCACGAAGTGCGTTACTGCTTGCTAAAAAAGGAGTCCCCGGTTTTTCCCGGCACCCGTCCGGCATCTGCCCAGACCCCTCTTGGGAGTCATGGTGCTCTCTTTTGACCCTACTAGAAACTTAGAAGTCTTCGCTGCTAGGTAAAAGCATTCCGAGAGTTTTTGTTTCAAAGTGGACTCCTATTCGGATATCCCACACATCCCTTGACATTTGGCTGGTACCGCGCCTTCCGGCTTCCCGGGGGGGCCCCAAGACGCCCAAGGACAACCCAATACGACCCCAAAGAGCCCCCAGAACGTAAAGAAATGCCCAACACGCTCCCGCGCAGCCCGAGACACCCTTCCGACGGCTCTCCAGGCTTCCAGGAGGCCTCCAGAACCCCCGGGGGGTCCGGAAGATTCCACACCCCTGAAGGGCTCGGCTAACAAATCTCGTGAGGCACAAACAAAAAACAGCGCCGAGGAACTGGAAACACATGGAAATCCCACATGCTTTTTTTGTTCCCCTAGTTTGGCCCCCTTGTCTACTCTTGCGCAACAGACCACAAGTCAGACCCCCCTTCACCTCACAAAAAAGAGCCCAGGCCTTTTGAGGGCCCCAAATCGTTGAATAGCTGAAAGAAATTCATGATTTCTGCGTTTCCGCACTTCCCTTTCTATACGATTCCGAGGCGCGCGCAGGGTCTCCCATGGAGTCCCTGGACGTAAGAAGCGACCAACATGATATCACAGGAGTTAGCTTATTAAGCCGAGCTAGAGTTTGAGCGCGCGCGAAGCGCGCGATGGTTCTAGTACATGTATATATATACATACATACATACATACATACATGCATGCATACATACATACACACATACATACATCCCGCCCATCAGGCATTTGCCACATGGGAGTAAAGTGGAATAGTTTCAACATCCGCCCCGCAGGCGCTGTCGCGTGCCGAGTAGAGGGAGGAGCTGGGAGGAGGGAAGAGGGAGGTGGGGCAGGAGGCAGGAGGAAGGAGGGAGGAGGGAGGAGGAGGAGGAGGAGGAGGAGGAGCAGGAGGAGGAACGAGGGATGAAGGATTAGGAGGAGAGAAGAGGTGGAGGAGGAGAGAGGAGGAGGAGGAGAGGAGGAGGAGAGGACGAGGACGAGACGAGGACGAGGACGAGGACGAGTAGGAGGAGGAGGAGGAGGAGGAGGAGGAGAGGAGGAGAGGAGGAGGAGGAGGAGGGGGAGGGGGAGGAGAAGGAGGGTAGTAGGAGGAGGAGGAGGAGGAGGAGCAGGAAGAGGAACGAGGGATGAAGGATTCGGGAGGAGGAGGAAGAGAAGGCGACGACGAGGACGAGGACGAGGACGAGGACGAGGACGAGGACGAGGACGAGGACGAGGAGGAGGAGGAGGAGGAGGAGGAGGAGGAGGAGGAGGACAGGGAAGGAGGAGCAAGGAGGAGGAGGAGGAGGAGGTAGGAGGACAGGGAGGGGAAGGAGGAGGAAAAGGAGACGGAGGAGGCGGAGGAGGAGGAGAAGGAGCAGCAGCGGAGGGAGCAGGAGGCGGCGGAGGGAGCAGGAGGGGGAGGAGGCAGGAGGGAGGAGGCAGGAGGCAGGGGTAGGACGAGCGAGACGAGGCAGGAGGCAGGAATAGCAGGGAAGAGGGAGAAGGGATGATAGAGGACATGAGGGTGCGAGGCGTGGGAGGACCAGCAAGGAGGGCGAGGAGGAGTTGAAGGGAGGAGGGGAGGTGAGTGGATCGGAAGGATGACGAGGAGGACGGGGACGAGTGAGGAGGAGAGGTGGAGGACGGACGAGTAGGGGGAGAAGGGGGGCTGAAGGAGGATGAGGAACGCAGTGCAATTCAATGCAACGCATTGTGCGACTGCGCAAACAGCGAAGACTTGATGCCAGGTTCCAAGGTGCACACCGTAAGGAGGGAGGGGGGAGGAGGAGGAGGAGGAAAAGGAGGAAAAGGAGGAAGATGATGAGGAGCAGGAGGAGGAAGAGGAGGAGGAGGAGGATGTCGGTCCTCAGGACTCCCTGGGATGAGGAAGTCGTCCGCGCAGTGTTGGAAGGGGGGGTGGCGGAAGGGGGGGAGGAAGGAAATCGACGGCTCAGGGGAGGGTGATGGGGAATGAGTTTTCCTGCCGCGCGCCCGATCGCTCTGGCTCGGTTTGGTGGCCGCTTCGGGGGAGCGACTGAGGGAGGAGGGCGACGGAGGGGGGGAGGGCCTGAGGGCGGGGGGGGAGACAGGACGGCCGGGCGAGCATGCGCGCGGGCAGGCGGGAGCGCGGGTGGGCGGGTTGGCAA
>CAUYUJ010014689.1:147500-235000 GCA_963575745.1 Prorocentrum cordatum
CCAGCGCAGTGACGCCACGGGCGGACACAATTTGACCTCGCCATCCCTGGGGGGCTGCGATCTGTGAAAGTGTCGCCACTTTCGAGGCCCGCTGGGGAGCCCAGCGCAGTGACGCCACGGGCGGGCCCAAATTAGACCTCGCCGTCCCTGGGGGGCCGCGATATGTGAAACCGTTGCCACTTTCGAGGCTTGCTGGGGGTCCCAGCGCAGTGACGCCACGCGCGGACCCAACTTTAGACCTCGCCATCCCTGGGGGGCTGCGATCTGTGAAACTGTCGCCAATTTTGAGGCCAGCTGGGGGGGCCCAGCACAGTGACGCCACGGGCGGATTCAGATTAGACCTCGCCATCCCTGGGGGGGTGCGATCCGTGAACTTGTCGCAACTTTCGAGGCCTGCTGGGGGGGCCCAGCACAGTGACGCCACGGGCGGGCCCAAATTAAACCTCGCCGTCCGTGGGGCCCTGCGATTTGTGAAAACTGTCGCAGCTTTCGACGCCTTCTGGGGGGCCCAGCAAAGTGACGCCACGGGCGGGCCCAACTTAGACCTCGCCATCCCTGGGGGGCTGCGATATGTGAAATTGTCGCCGCTTTCGAGGCCTGCTGGGGGGCCCAGCACAGTGACGCCACGGACGGACCCAAATTAGAGACCTCGCCATCCCTGGGGGGCTGCGATCTGTGAAACTGTCGCAGCTTTCGAGGCCTGCTGGGGGGCCCAGCACAGTGACGCCACGGGCGGGCCCAAATTAGACCTCGCCATCCCTGGGGGGCTGCGATCTGTGAAACTGTCTCCGCTTTCGAGGCCTGCTGGGGGGGGGCAGCACAGTGACGCCACGGGCGGACCAACATTAGACCTCGCCGTCCCTGGGGGGCTGCGATCTCTGAAACTGCCGCCACTTTCGAGGCCTGCTGGGGGGCCTAGCGCAGTGATGTCACGGGCGGACCCAACTTAGACCTCGCCATCCCTGGGGGGCTGCGATCTGTGAAATTGTCGCCGCTTTCGAGGCCTGCTGGGGGCCCAGCGCAGTGACGCCACGGGCGGACCCAAATTATACCTCGCCATCCCTGGGGGGGTGCGATCCGTGAACCTGTCGCCATTTTCGAGGCCTGCTGGGGGGCCCAGCACAGTGACGCCACGGGCGGGCACAAACTAGACCTCGCCATCCCTGGGGGGCTGCGATCTGTGAAACTGCCGCAACTTTCGAGGCCTGCTGGGGGGCCCAGTACAGTGACGCCACGCGCGGACCCAAATTAGACCTCGCCATCCCTGGAATCCTGCGATCTGTGAAACTGTCGCCAATTTCGAGGCCTGCTGGGGGGCCCCGCACAGTGACGCCACGGGCGGATTCAAATTAGACCCCGCCATCCCTGAGGGGCTGCGATCTGTGAAGGTGTCGCCACTTTCGAGGCCTGCTGGGGGGGGGCAGCACACTGACGCCACGGGCGGACCCAAACTAGTCCTCGCCATCCCTGGGGGCTGCAATCTGTGAAAGTGTCGCCACTTTCGGTGCCTGCTGGGGGGGCCCAGAACAGTGACGCCACGCGCGGATTCAAACTAGACCTCGCCATCCCTGGGGGGGTGCGATTTGTGAAACTGTCGCCACTTTCGAGGCCTGCTGGGGGGCCCAGCGCAGGGACGCCACGCGCGGACCCAAATTAGACCTCGCCGTCCCTGGGGGGCTGCGATCTGAGATCCCCGCTTTCGAATTGGCTAGGGTTGTTCAGGGATTGTTACTAACCAGCTTTGTTTAGTCCTTGTCCTGTAGCCAGTGTCCTGCGAGTCTCCCGAATTCCGTCTGCAGACATATGTAACCCTCGCTCCGTCATCGCCCCCCTTATAAAGTGTCCTAAATTATTTGCGTCCCGCGATTGCGCAGAGGTGTGGTACGTCGCCAGGGTAAGTTTGTGACTCTCTCTCTTCCTTCTCTCTCGATTATGGTATCTTTCTCTCTCTCTCTCTCCTTCTCTCATTCTATCCCTCTCTCTCTCTCTTTATTTCTCTCTCCTTATCTCTTTCTCTCTCTCTCTCTATCCCTCTCTGTCGCTCTTTCTCCCTCTCTCTCCCTCTCTCTCTCTCTATCACTGTCCTTCTCTCCTTTTTTTGTTTCTCTTTCTCTCTCGTTCTCTTTATCTCTCTCTGTCCTTCTCTCCTCTCTCTCTCTCTAGCTGTCGGGTTGGTTCTGTCCCCCCTCAACCTCATGTGCATGCGCAATGACAAGCGAAGGTATGCCCAGACCAACAACCCCATGCCCCTGATAATAAGTCAAACTCACCCTTTCAGCCCCGAGTCTTGATTATCTCCGGCCAAGACAGAGTTTTGTCGGGGGAGAGGGGCGGCGAGGCCGAACTCAGTACCCCCAGGGGATTTATGAATCTAAGTTGCCATATGATTATGTTGAGAAGCAGCATGATCACGCACGTGTAGCAGGGCGACGGGATTCTCGCCATGCCATCTTTCCCAAGTTACGAACGTGTGGCAGGGCTATGGGATTCTCACCGCTTCAGCGTTGCCAAGTCGCGCCGCTCGACGTCGCTTTCGTGATCCAGTCGATGCATGTGCAGGTTTTGGCTCGGGAAAAAAAGGGCTTCAATGGGACGCGCCAGTGCCAGTGCTTCAACGGCGTTTTCACTCAGAGAGCCACTTGAGCGGCTTTCGACGACTGGGTCGCCGAAGTCGGGGGGGATAGTGCCCACGGAGCAGTCGAATTGGTCCGTCCAGGCCTTGAGATGAAGCGCGGAAAGGGCCCCAGGAATTTTCCGCGTTGGTTTAGGCCGAACGGGCGGTCTACGAACTATGGCGCACAGGGTCTTGATGGAAGCTTGTTTTTCAACGTTGAGGGCCCACATCAGTTGTCCAGCGGCTGTATTGAGAGTGTCACAAGCTGGTCTCGTCCCATGCCTCCCCGTTTTTTGCTCCCCCCGGGCCGCGGAGTGGGAACTGTGTAGTCCGCCTGTGCGGGAGTTCGCGTGTTTTTCCCTTGGTCGCATGTCTCTCTCTGGCAAGGTGTTGCTGGGTGCGTTAGCTTGCACCGCATTTTTTACTTCAGTTGCGTTCGGAAGGCAGGGTTTGTCCGCCCTGGCAGGCGCCAGCAGCTAGCGGCAGCTCCCCTCCTCCCTCCTCCTCCTACTCCTTCTCCTCGTCCTGTCCTCGGTTGTGCCGGTCCCGCGGTACACGTTTCAGTGCTTCGCCGTGGCACCTGTACGACGATAAGGTTTCCTTGCGTTTGACTTCTGCTTTCCAGCGCGGCTCCGTGTTCAGTTGACACCCAATGAGCCTGTTACACGGTGTCGTGCTGGTGTGTACAGACCGACCGTCTAGTGTCTAGTGCCTTCGTGCGAGGGCCTCCTACTACAGGGAGGTTTGTCCACCGCCGAAAAAAAAAACATCAGTTGTCAGGTTCGCACATCATGACGCTCGCGTCCCGAATCTTTGCTACGGCTGCGGTCTGGATTTTCCCGGGCGGCTCTCTTGCCACCGAGTTCCGTCCAGTCTGGAAAGACGTGCATCATGTTTTTCGGGTTATCGTTGCCGGCACCGTGGCCCCGACAGTCTCGATTACCATGGTTTATGATCGGCGGTTCCACGGCGCGAAGGTTGATCCGAAGCTGGGGTGAGGCTGTATCGGCTGGATTAAGCCACGCGCGTCTCTCCATTCAGTCGGTGGCAATGATGACGACGCCCTTGCGCCAGCGGAACTCAAAGCAAAAGTGTTCCTGCCCCCGCCGTGGGGCGATGGTTATCCCGTCTGTTGCGGAGCATGCAGAAACCGTTTGGGAGTACTCCGCTGTCTTGATGGGCGGGCGCCCGTATTCATCTTTCCAAAGATACAGGCGCCCAGCTTGATGACCCCGACGCACCAGTGGGAAAAATGCCGCCTTCCATCCGAGACATGTTCAAGTTTTTTGCAGACGGATGTGTTCGGCGCCCGGGCGAGAGCCTGTGAAAATCTTGTAAGATGTAAGACGAATGTGCGCGGCGCTAAGGCGAGAGCCACACTTCCCAAACGACCGACCCTCCATCCGCGGGGCTGCTGCAAATAGTAATCCTCAGGATCGTAGATGGTGATGAAACCCTGGCGAAACGCACAGGACTTGGATAATATACGCTTGCGGAAAAGGAATGGACGAAGAGGAGGAGGAAGATGAGGAAGAGGAGGGGGAACGTGGGGAGGAGGAGGAGGAGGGGAGCAAGAGGGGATGAAGGCAACAGTTTGACTCTCCTCATTACGTCCCCCACCTCAGCGCACGATCCATGATCCATTATTATCGCTCGCCAGATTCGCCGCGTCGGTGCTTTGAGCTGCGTGTTTGGCATGATGTGGTGAGTGCCGTGTTTGGGCGTCCCGCCCGCCAGGTCTCGTTTTCCCCGCGCCGCCTTTCCTCAACATGCGTTTTTTGTTCGCAAGGTGGGAACCTCGTGACGCTTCACGTCTCTCCACAAAACCATCCGAAAATCATTTCCCGTGAGAATTGTCATGGGAAGAGGAGTGAAACAGCACTGGTTAAACAAAGCGGGTGCACACCAGTTGAACCGAATTGTGGACGAGCTTGCGCAGCGCCTTGCCAACACATATCGCGGAGATTTGTGTAGTCTTCCCGAGGCCCTTGAAGCCATCTTGGGGATACTACGGCTCCGGGGACATGTTTAAGGTATTCGAGGGTCGCTCGCGGTGATGTGTGGTGCTGTTCGGACCGCGTATACGTACCTGCACATAAAGCTACATGAAAATATTCAAATATGAGAGAGAGAGAGAGAGACAGAGAGGGGGAGTAATCTTCATGCCCATAGCCACCGCACTTCCCAAGGCCACTATATAATATTCTGTTGAGAAGGAGGGGTTGGGGCGATGCAGATTTACATGAATACATAGAGACAGAAGGGTTAGAGACAAAGAGAGAGGAGAAGAGAGAGGGACACTGCAACACGAGGGAAAAGAAGGGACCGACGAGGGTTATCAAGAGAGAGCGAGAGAGAGAGAGAGAGATAGATCGACTGAGGCAGTCCGAGACAGGGGGGGAAGAGCGAGATATAGAGAAAACGACACAGAAACATACTGAGCGGTTTATCGAAGACGCCTACGGCGAATCACGGCCGCTCCTTGCCGTTTTGGAAGCGCCTTTGTGGCCGACAGCTGGGCCAGAGCTTGGCCAAGCTATCGGGCCAGTTGTTCCCCGAATCGATTTGGAAAGCCTCCGGGGACCGCATGGGGGAGCAAGAAGAGGAGGAGGGGGAGGATGAGGACAACAGATGAGGAGGAGGAGGAGGAGGAGGAGGAGGAGGAGGAGGAGGAGGAGGAGGAGGGGGAGGCCTCTTGGGCGCCTCTTGGGGCACTCTTGGGGCCTCCTGGGAGCTTCCTGGGGGCCTCTTGGAGGGTTTGGGGGGGCCGTTGGGGGATTCTTGGTGGCCTTTTTGGCAGTCTTATGGCGTTCCGGGCTTGTCAAGCGCCGTCGGAAGCCGTCTTGGGGGCTTGTGTGGGTCGTCTTGGGGTCCTTTTGGGGCATATCAGGGGTTCTTAGAGGCCATCTTGTACGTCTAGGAGGCCTCTTGGGCTGTTGTGGCCCTCTTGGGGGCCGCCTTGGGAACCTTTTGGGCCGTCATGGGGCCATCTTGGAGATCTTGGAGGCCTTTTGCGCCGTCTTGAGCCGGCAGAATGCCGAGAAGACGCAAATGCCAAAATCTTTCAAAAGCCTGAATACAATCAATGGTTTTTGCCACTTCGTGCCCTCCTGGAAGACCTCCTGGACGCCTTTTGGGCCGTCTTGGAGGCCTCTTGGGGGCCGTCTTGGGCTACCTTGAGGCCATCTTAGGCCGTCTTGGGTGCCTTGGGCCGTCTTGGAGGCATCTTGGAGCCTATTGGGGCCATCTTGGGGGCCTCTTGGGCCGTCATGGGGCCATCTTGAAGGCCTCGTGGGCGAACGAGCCGTCTGGAGCCGTCGGAATGTCGAAACAAAAGAAAACACACAAATGCCCAAATCCTTCAAACACGTAAGAAAATCAATGATTTGGGCCTCTTCGGGCCCTCCTGGAGGACCTCTTGGAGGCCTCTTAGACCGTCTTGGAGGCCTCTTGGGGGCCTCTTGGGCAGTCTTAGGCCATCCGTAGGCCATCTCAGGCCGTCTTGGGTGCAACTAGGGCCGTGTTGGAGGCATCTTGGGGCCATCTTAGCTGCCTTGGAGCTCATTTTGGGCGTCTTGGGGGCCTCTTGGGCCGTCATGGGGCCATTTTGGAGGCCTCTTGGGCGATCTTGGGGCGATCTTCGGGGCCTCTTCGGCCGTCTTGAGCCGTCGGAAGGCAGAAAAAAAGCAAATGCCAAAATCCTTCAACAACCGAAGGACAATCAACGATTTTGGCCTCTCTCGAAGGCGTCTTGGGGGGCTATTGGGGGCCTTTTGGGCTGTCTTGAACCATACTGAGGCCATCTGAGGCCGTCTTGGAGGCATCGTATGCCATCCTGGAGGCATGTTGGGGCCATCTCAGCCGTCTTGGAAGTCATCTTGGCCGTCTTGGGCGATTTTGGAGGCCATCTGAGGCCGTCGTGGAGCCGTCTGGACCAGGAGAAACTCTTTGGAGCCAGGTCCGGGCAAATTTTCGGCATCGTTTCGGGTGGCCGGCGGGACGCGCAGGAACCCCAGGTGGAGATCTTTTGGAAAAAGAGCGATCACCTTGGAGATAGTTTATCGCGTTGGCCTGGCAGTTTGTGGATCCGCAACCGCTGGATCAATCCAGCCGCGCGAGCCGGGGGTTCGCCCATGGAGTGGGCGAGGGCCGCCGCGGCGGGCGCGGGCGGCTTGGCGCACCTCGGCAGTCTCTGGCACGGACAGAGGTGCACGTGCCAGGTGGACCTCGATGAGGGCTTCGCGGTGGACCGCGAGTTGCTGCGCTTGTTGGAGGGCCAGCTGCAGCGCTGCGGGCCCGCCAACCTCACGGTCCTGGCGCCTTGTGCGCCGCCTGAGTGCTCGGGCTACCAGGGCCTAGTCTTGCTGTTGGTCGCTCTACTGGCGTTCCTCGCGGGGGTCTGCACTACGACGGCCTGCGGCTGGCGGTGGCCCCACCGCGGCGCGACAGGCGCCCCGGACAGCCTCTGCCTGCCTGAAGGCCAAGATGGCCGCGCACCTTCATCAGGGCCAGCGGGTGCTCGTCTCCTA
Organism: Prorocentrum cordatum; assembly: GCA_963575745.1. Classification (NCBI taxonomy): domain Eukaryota; class Dinophyceae; order Prorocentrales; family Prorocentraceae; genus Prorocentrum; species Prorocentrum cordatum. Next base: position 154,644 of record CAUYUJ010014689.1, read on the forward strand.
CGACGTGGATCTTCGCGAGCTGCTCTGGCACGAGCGGCTCGTGTGCGCTCGCGTGCACAGGGGATCGTGGGTAGTGGCTACCCCAGAGCGTGGCGTCTACTTGGAAGACCTCCAGGGCGGGATCGAGAGTCTGGTGCCGCTCGGCCCGATCGGCGGACTGCCGCTGGGCTGGAGCCGTGGGCCGACGCACATGTTCCGTGGCTCCCCTCAGGGACCACTACGTCGCGCTGAGAGCTTGCGCCTGCAGGCCGAGGGGGCGGAGCTGGCAGAGCAGGAGAAGCTGGACCTGCCCGGCCGCCGCCCCCGCCCGCCACCGCCTCGCCGCCGTTGGCGCTGGAGGGCGACCTGCCGGCGGAGGAGGGCGAGCGGCGCTTCTCCGAGAGTCGGTGCGAGGCGCGCCTGGGGGGGCGCGTGGGCGCAGCAGAGCTGGAGGCTGGGTGTCGTCGTGGCGATCGCGGGGTGGCCCAGGTCGGTGGACGCGTCGTCGCGTGCTCCTTCTCCAGGCCTGGCGAACAGGTGCCGACGCCCAGAGGAGGAGCCGCGCTGGGGGAGCCGCCCAGTGAGCTGAGGACGCTTCCCGCGAAGTACGAGAAGTCGAGCTAGCGGCGCCGCTCGCACAAGGAGGCCGCGTCGCTGACCACCGCCGCGGGTTTCGACGACTGGCCCATCAGCGGGCCTCGGACGGCGGAGTGGCTCGCCGCGAGACCGCCCGCCAGGAGCTGGCGCCAGTGCGGAGGCACTTCTGGTGGCGGCAGCTCTTGGGCTTGGGCCCCGACGACTGGGGCGTGGGTGAGCACGAGTCCCTCAGTCGGCACTTCGAGTGCGCTCTGACGTACGACCAGCTCAATTTTTGCGAGCTCGTCTCGCTGGAGCTCGCATGGCGACGCTACCAGCTGCGGGAGGCGAGGTGCGCCAGGGCGCTGGTCTCGGCGACGGCGGGCGGGGACAGCGGTCACCTCGACAACGACGGGCTCTTCATGGGCGAGGACGGCCGACGCGGGCTCGCCGTGGTGGCGCCCGCGCTGGAGACCTGGATCTCGCAGAAGCTGTCAGAGGTGAGCGCCGTGCTCTAGGAGCGGCGCAAGGCGATGGGGGGGCGGCGGCTGGCTCGCTCGACGGACGTGACCCCCGGCGCATCAATCGGGACGAACGACGACAAGCCCCCCGAGAATCCGCGCAAGAAAGGCTTCGGGCAGGGGGGTGGAGCTGAGCTGCTTGAGCTATCTCGGACGACGGAGGCCCCTGGCCGTCGCCCCAGCTGCATAGGGGAGGGCTGCTCGCTTGGAGGATGGCGAGCCGCCTTGGCATTGCATGCGAGGACCTGGGCTCGCGGTCTGCTGCCGCCGCCATCGGGTCGCTGCCTGGCGGAACTTTTGGAGGGGCTATCGCCGGCGGGGCCGGTGCTTCGCAGTGGATCGGCTGCGATCACGCCATCGGGCTGCGGAGGCGCGGCTGCAGGACGGCGTCGCGACGCTCGACGCTCTGGGCGGGCGCGGTGAGGCGCGGGGCCCCGCAGCGAGGCCAGGTGCCATCCAGCGCCAGGCGGTGGCCAGCTTGGCCGGGGCCTACTACTCCGTGCCGCCTCCGCCCGACGACCTCGCCACCTCGGGGGCGCGGTCTGCGCTTCGGGGCTGCCTTTCCGGCTACGTCTGTGGAGGCGTCGTCGCCGGAGAGTTCGCTGCCCGCCAGCGTGGCAGGCGGGCCTTGCCGGCGGTCGGCAACCAGGCGATCGACCTCGTCGGCTGCCTGCCCGACCACTACCAGGAGCTGCTGGAGGATAGTGGCCGCGCCATTCGGCTGCCATCGGCGCGCGCGCGGGGCGGCGCGGCGATGGCGGACAAGCTGGCCATCGCGATGGATCCCATCCTGTCGATGTCCCCGAGCAAATTCGCAAAGTTTTTGAACAGTGCTTATGAATCTGGGGTCTGGGAGCCAGCGACCGAGTTTCGCCAGTTTGCGAGGGTCGTCTTTGTTCGTCAGAAGGGCGGTTCGCTGCAGATCATCTTCGATCCTCGGAAGACCAACGCGCAGTTCGTGCCTCCCGACGGCGTCGCCCTGGCCTCGCCCGAGGCCCTCGGCGATCTGCGGCTGCCCGCTGGTCAAAGGTTGTGGGTCAACGAGGGGGGCGTCGAGAACTGCCGCTGCCAGTTCCTCCTGCCCGTCGACCTGCGCGGCGACTTCGCGCCGCCGGCGGCGCCGCGGCAGGCGCTGCCGCGCCGCCTGCGCAACCTGTTTCCTGGAGGCGCCGAGCTGGTGCACTTCCAGGTTCGCGCGGCGCCGATGGACTGGGGCTGGGCCGCGGCGCTCGCCCAGGCGGCGAACGCGGAGCTGCTGCGGTCGGGGCCGCTGGGCGTGAGCCCGCTGCTCTCCTGCGCATCGACAACTTTGCCTCGTTGGGGGCCGAGAAGGAGGCAATCCAGGTGGATGGCGACTCGATGGAGAGGCAGCTGAGGGGTCGTGGTCTGGCTACTTATGACGTCTCTGGGCCGCGGGTCGACGTGGGCCTCCTGGGCTTCCACGTCGACGGTGTGAAGGGCGCGATCCACGTCGCGCCCAAGCGGTTCTGGCGGCTGGCCCTGAGTCTGGACCACATCTAAGCGCACCCACTCCTGGCGGGAGCCGAGCTGGAGAAGCTGATCGGACACCTGACGTACGTCCTCTTGCTGCGGCGCGAGATGCTCAGTTTGCTCAGCGCCACCTACGTCGTCATCAGCAAGTGCTACGCCCGCCGCGCGCGGCTCTGGCCCTTCGGCGCGTCGGGGGCCGTCCTGGACGCGGGCGCTGCCGCCGCCGGTGCGGGCCGACCTGCGCGGCGCCTGTGCGCCTAGCGCCATGGCCGTGGACGCGTCCCTGACGGGCCTGGGCGCTGTGGAGTGCGCGGCCGCCCCGGCCGAGGTGGGCCGCATCGGGCGCGCGAGCGAGCGCCGGCGGTTCAAGGGGGGCGAGCTGGTGGCCGAGGGCTCGAGGGCGCGCGCCCTGCGAGAGGGCGCCGTGCGCGACTCTGCTTTCCCCGACGCGCCCGCCGAGCTCTGCAAGTCGCCTCGGTGGAAGACCGCGGCTTCGAGACGTCGGCGGCGCAAGGCCCCTATCCATCTCGTGGAGGGCGAGGCGCTTCTCTGGGCGATGCGGAGGCAGGTGCGCCGCGTGGCGCATCACGACTGCCGGCTTCTCTTTTTGTCCGATAGCATGTGTGTGCGTTGTGCAGTTGCAGAAGGGCGAGCCTCGGACTATCCCATCCGAGGGGGCCGCCGCCGCCGTCCTCGAACGCGCCCGCGGCTGCCGCCGCGCCTCGGGGTGCCCCGGCGGCGAGGGCTCGCGCCAGACGCCGAGGCCCCGCGGCCGAGTCGTCGGCCGCGACAGCCCTGCCGCGGCACCGCCTCCTGCGCTCGAGCGTCTCGGGCCTGGAGCTGGAAGCGGTTGGGCCTTCGACGCAGCAGACCAACCTGCGCTGCCTGAGTGGCCGTTGCCGCTGGCTGGGTCTGGAGGCCCTGCCCACCCGGCGCGCGCTGGAGTGGGGCGACGCGCCGCTGCTGTACTTGAGCGACGAGTTCTCGGAGGGCGCGCGCCCCAGCAGGGCGGCGAAGCTGCTGTCGGCGGCGCCGTGGGCGAGGCCGGCGCTGGGGCGACCCCCGCGGGCGGTGTTGCCGCGGAGCAGCCGGGCGCTGCTGGGCTGGAAGCGCGGGCGACCAGGCCGTTCGCGCCCGCCGCTTCCCTGGCTCGTCCTGCGCGGGGCCCTGGAGATCCTGTTGCTGAAGGGCCAGGTGGCGATGGCGTGCGCCCTCGCCCTCATGTTCCACTCCCACCTGCGACCAGGCGAGCTGCTGGCCATGGAAGCGTTCCAGTTGGTGGCCCCGGCTCATGTCCTGCAAGGCGGCGGGCGCCCCGAGGAGCTTCTGGCGCCCAGCAAGACTGGCGAGCAGGGCGACTCCCAGCCGCTGGGCGCCCCCGAGCTCCTCTGGCTCACGCCCGCGCTGAGCGAGCTCAAGGCGCGGCTGGAACCCAGCGCGCCGCCGGGGAGTTTCGGCTACGCGCAGCTGCGCGCGGAGCTCGAGGAGGGGATGGCGGCGCTGGGCCCGCGAGGACTCGGCGCCGCCTGCGCTGTCTCCGGCGCGGCGGGGCCAGTCGCGACAGGATCGCAGGGCGCAGGTCGCTGGAGGAGGTGGCCAAGCGCGGCCGCTGGCGGGCCCGACTCTCGGTCCGAAGACGCGAAAAGCACGGGCGCCTGGCGCTGCAGGTGGCGAATGCGCCAGCCGTGGTGCAGCAGCGGCCGCGCCTGAGCACGCAGCGGCTGCCCAGCCTGTTCGGGCTCAGCTCCACGCGACGCTCTGCCGAGTGCGCCTGGGCAGGGAGCGAATCGCAGTCGAAGTCTTCTCGGGCTCGGGTAGGCTCGCCGCCGCACTGCGGGCCCGCGGCCCCCCCGCGCTGGAGTGGGACATCATTCGATGGGGCGCAGTTTGACCTCGCCGAGACGGCCAGCCTAGCAACCCTGGAAGGTTGGATTCTCAGTGGAGAGGTGATCATTTGACTAGGCACACCCTGTGCGTCTGTTTCGATGGCTCGTAGGTTCGCAAAGTCGGGGCCCGGGCCGTTGCGGTCCAAGGAGTTTCTTCTAGGCCTGCCTAATTCGTCCGTGTCTGATCGTTCTAGGGTGCAGTTGGGTAACCAGTTGATGCAAGCCTCCGTGGCGCTCGCCAGGTGAGCTCATGCACGTGGGATCCCTGGAGGGCTCGAGAATCCCGCTTGTTCGACATTTTGGCTCTGTCCGCCTGTGTTGGTTTTCGCTGGGCTCCCCAGCGTTCGGGATGTCTTCGTCTATTTTTGCATATGGGGCGAGCAGTGGCGGAAGCGTACTCGGCTTCGCCTCTGGCACGTCCCCTCGGATCGTTTCGGGCGAAAGTGTCGCGGAAGGGGGATCTGCGAGCGCTCGGGGTGTAGGCTCCAGGCTTTCGAAGGCAAGGCCCGTGGAGGCCAATTCTGGACGGCCGCGGCACAGCCGAATCCGAAACCCTTGTGCGCAGCCCTTGCTGAAGCTTTGGTAGACGCTTCATGTGAAAGTAGATGACCGAGGGTGTGGGACATTTGTAAATGCTAGCGGTGCAACCAGTGCACTAATGTAATTTGCCGTTCGTATGGCCAAGAGTTTTTTGCCTGCTGAATGCCGCCAGGTTCTATGCACCGTTGCTGCCGAGGCTTCTCGGCCCTGCGTCCTCTCAAGCTTGTGCTGAAAAATAGACGGCCTTGGAGATAGTTTCTCGCGTTGGCCTTGCAATCTGTGGGTCCGCAACCGTTGGGTGAATCCGGCCGCGCGAACCGCCTTACCCTCCCTCCCGCGTCTGCTCTCTTGCCTTCCCTTCCCGCGCGAATGCACGAATACATCAGGCCAGGCGTTTGTTGTTTGTTGAATGCCGCCAGGTTTTATGTACCGTTGCTGCCGAGGCTCCTCGGCCCTGCGTCCTCTCAAGCTTGTGCTGGAGAGAAATAGAAGGCCAACAACGATTGGATTCAGCACGCGGGGCACCCCTCGTGCAAGCAACAGGGCGCGGCGGATCGAAGACGCCCACGGCGAATCACCGCCGCCCCCTGCCTTCTTGGAAGCGCCTATGTGGCCGAACGTTGAGGCCAGACCTGCCAAGCTATCGGACCACGGGTTCCCCGAATCGGTTTGGAAAGCCTTCGGGGGACACGTGGGCATCTTGAAGGTCACCTTGGCCGTCTGGAAGCAATGTTGACCTTTTTCGGGCCTTCTTGGAGGACGTCTTGGAGGGCTCTTGGGCCGTGTTGGAGGCCATCTTGAGCGTCTTGGAGACCTGTTGGGCCGTCTTGGGGGCCTCTTGGGGCCGTGTTTTGGGCCTCTTGGGCGGTCTTCGGGGGCACCTGGGCCGTCTCGGCCAGTCGGAAGGCAGAAACAAATAATGCCTTGATCCTTCAAAAACCAATGGGAAATCAATCATTTAGGCCTTTTCGGGCCTTCTTGGAGGCCCTCTTGGAGGCCTCTTGGGCCGTCCTGGGCCATCTTAGGGCCATGTTCGGCCGTCTTGGTGGGTTCCTGGTCCGTTTGACGCCGTCGGAAGCCGTATGGGGGGCTTCTCTGGGCCGACTTGGGGCCCTCTTGGAATGCTCCAGGGCCGTCTTGGGGCCCTCTTGGGCCGTTATGGGGCCATCTTGGCGGCTTTTGGGCGATCGTTCGGCGATCTTTGGGGGCTCTTGGGCCGTGTCGGGCCGTTGGAAGGCCGAAAAGAAACAAACGTCAATAACCTTAGGACAATTCACTGCTTCTGGCCTCTTTGGGTCTTCCTGGAGGCACTCTTGGGGGCCTCTTGGGCCAGCTTCGAGCCAACTTCGGCCATCTTGGCGGGTTCCTGGCAAGTCTGACGCCGTCGGGAGCCGTCTTGGGGGCCTTTCTGGGCCGACTTGGGGCCCTCTTGGGGCGCTTCGGGGCCGTCTTGGAGGCCATCTTGGGCGTTTTGGAGGCCATCGTGGGCGTCTTGGAGGCCTCTTGGGCCGTCTTCGGGCCCTCTTGGGGCCGTCGTGAGAGCCTCTTGGGCCGTCATGGGGCCATCTTGGATGCCTCTTGGGCGATCTTGTGGGCCTCTTGGGCCGTCTCGGGCCGTCGGAAAGCCGAAAAGGCGCAAATGCCAACATTTTCCAACAACCCAGCCGAAATCAACGATGTTGGCCTCTTCGGGCCTTCCTGGAGGACCTCTTGGAGGCCTCTTGGGCCGTCTTGGAGGCCTCTTGAGGGCCTCTTGGGCCGTCTTGGGCCATCTTGAGGCTATCTTAGGCCATCCTGGGTGTCTCTTGGACCGTCTTGGAGGCATCTTGGGGCCATCTTAGCCGTCTCGGCCGTCTTGGAGGCATCCTGACTTTAAACGGAGAAGGTTAAAGGCGAGGTATAAATCGAGCATGTACCGCTGCCGTGCCTGGCTCAAGCCGGGCCCGGCCTGATATGTGACTGTGCCTCACCGAGGCGCACTACTTGCATCTGAGATCGGAAAACATCCTTTCCATTGACGATGCCCATCTTACTCTATACTCCAGATCCCATGCTTCGTCTCGCTCTCTTGCTCATGCGATATGAGCCAAAGCCTGGGATATGGGAGCGCCTAAGGCGGACTACATACCTAAGCTTACCAGCCTGTTTTCGACTTGGTAGCGGAGCTGGCTACACTCTCGTGTGGCTGGCTCTCGCTCTGATTCCTGTAATCCACGGCACAACTTGGTGGACTACTACTACGGTGGAATACCATGTTGCGCCGGCTCTGCGAGGAGCGGAGCCAGTCCGCGATCGAGCTAGCGGGGCAACCCGCGAACTCGAGACGCTCTCTCCTACTTCACTGCGCTACTTCACTCTCGACTTCCACCAGATGCCAATCGGCAACTCGATCGAGAACGTGGTCACCCTGCGGGGCTACCCGCAGCGGGGCCACCTGCATCCCGTGCCAGTCAGGCGCCTCACGGCTACTACGCCAGAGCCTGACAAACCACAGCCTAAACCAATCACCGAAGCCGAAATGCACATGCACTGGATTAAGATAACTATCTTCGGCATTCTGTGGGTAATAATGGGATGTGCTGTGGGATACATGCGGCAGGGGATGGACGACACGCGTACTACCGGCCCTTCGTGGGACCCTGCCGGTACTACGCCTTTTCGCGAATACGTTCGCGAAGTACATGCATGGATAAACGTAACGAGCGGCAATATGACGCCACCTCAACAAGCTGCAGCACTACAACGAGGCCTTCAAGGTCTTGCTCGTCGTATCGCCATGCAGGTCCCCTCCCAGATCATCAACTATGGTGTAACTGTCAATGGACAGCCAACGGATGCAGTTACTTATATACTGTACCTATTGAGCACCAAATTTGAAAATCTGGAAGATGAGCGCCAGCTCAACTCTGGCACTGCCCTTATCGACTTTCGCGTCGAAAGGGGCGAGCGAATCGACTCAGTGTTAGCTCGATTCGAGATGGCCCGTGACGAGGCTAACTCTGTTGGCTTTGTCATCCCCAACTTTCAGATCCTAACGCTGATCCTTTTCAGAGCGTTAGGCGTTGGCGCGTCACGAGCCCAACACCTGCTGGAGCCCTTTAATCATCAGATGCCCAGAACACAAGCAGACTATGACAGGCTGCTGACCAGGATGAGGAACTACGGACATGTTGCCGAGCGCTCTCCTGGCAACATTGCGGGTATCTTCACAGGGCACCACTCACATGCAGGTGTCTACGCCACGACTGCGGGGTCACCCGCTGGTCCTGGCGAGCCAAGTCCCTGGGCTGACCCAGCCGATATGCCCAACGAGGCCACTGCCTTCTTAGGGCAGACCGGCCAGGCATCGGCAGAGGCAGCTGAGGCGAACGCCTGGTCGAACTACTCGCCAGGCGCCGCCTACACTGCAAGCCCGCCCTCGGGCACAACCCTCTGGGGCCAAGCGGAGTCATCCGCTCAAGGGTCTCAGCCACCCTCACCGTTTGAATCTGGCACTGACACAGATACCTCATCTGACGATGAGCACAATGGCATAGTCTCTGCTGGTAATGACTATCCAGCGGATGACACTCACCTTTCTGAACAACAAAGAGCGGAAGCCGCTTTTATGGCTTATCGCAAATCAAAACGCCGTTGGAGGCGCTTTATGAAGAAACCAGTCAGAAAAGTGAGACGTGCAGTACGCCGACATTTCAAACGATATGGAAAGGGTCGTGGCAAAGGGGGTCGCAGACGCCGTATGCATGGTAGGGGTATTACTGCTTTCCTCACGTCCTTAACTGATATAGTTTTTGAAGAAGTTCTTATCGGAGGCAAAGGTCGGGGTCACAGGCGGACCTCTGGTAAGGGAAAAGGGCGGAGGGGCAACCCTAGGGACGCTTCTGGCAATACTATGAAGTGTCATACATGCGGTAGTACAGAGCATTTGCGCGATCAATGCCCGAAAGGGAAAGGAAAGGGATCCGTACATTTGGCTCAAAACTCTTTTATGGATGACATAGACTACATTGACTACGAGTTTTACGTCAATCCAGAAGCGGCTCCCGCCGCGGGCTCCTCCACGTATTACGTGATGGCCCGCTACGCTGAAGTGACCGTAGCCCTGGAAGACTACGCGGTGACCCTCTTCGACGAGTTCCACGGCTGGGACGAAGTCGACGAGGTCGCGTTCAATGCCTGGTTCGGTCTTCCAGCGGGGCCACCCGCCGACGACGAGATCTCCGATGCTGAGACCGTCCCGGCGACCGAGGAAGAGCTCGCCGCCGCGCTGGCACCGCAGGTGATTGGCATGCCGTTGCTGCCAGATCTTCCGCGAGCTGGCTCGGAAGCGGGAGACGCTGATGACGAAATGCGGGGCCATCCCGCGTATTCTGACTCTGAAGAGGCCGAAGAGGACTATAAGGACATGCTCCAAGAGCAGGTCGCAGAAGCAATCCGGCTCCTGAGTGCGCCAGCACATCAGCAGATAACCATGAACGACCTGCTGTCGCGCCCAGGGGCCGCAAGGCTGCGTCCATACCTGGATTCGGACATGTCGGCACCTCAGATGCTGACAGCACTCCAGGCTCTAGCGGGGTCACCCGCCGAAGAGACGCCAGCCGCAGCAGCGGGGCCACCCGCTTGGTCTATGGATGTATTCATGCAGGGCTGCGACCAGATGGACCTCAACGACCTCACGATGGAGCAGCTCAACGACATCGGGTACTTCCGAAGCCCGTATCAGCACGTATTCATGGTCCAGGACAGCTCGGAGGACCCGGAGGACATGCGCCATGCCAAGAGGGACAGACGACCATCGCCTCCCCGAGACTCAGAGCATGACAATCAAAGGCCCATGGAACGTGGCAGTGCGTCAGCGGGGCCAGCCCGCAGAAGGAGCCGTTCAGCTCCACGACGCCCTACACATGATGCATCGGGCTACCCGTGCAGTACGGGGCACTCCGTAGGTGTATCCGCTCAGTACGTGCCGGAGTGGTACATCAATTGGTACCCCGGCTACTCGATGGACGTGATCCGCCACTGGTATTCTAAGGAGTATTGCACCAACAGGGACGAATCTGGCATAATAATACGCACCAAGGGTGGCAAGACTAAAACGCCAGAGGCTTGGGACAAAAGGGCTAAGAAACAGGAGATAATCAACGATCGCAAGACATACAGGAAACAAGTATGTCAATGCGAGCCCTTCAAAGGTCACATGCGCAGCTGTCCAATGGACCGCCCCTCCAGGAGTCCTCATCACGGTGAGACCCCGTGGAATTGGTCTCATGGAGATGACGCTGGCAACGTCCATGATCCTAATAAGGAGGTCCCTGGAGGAGGAAAGCGCATCACTGAAGCCGATCGCGCCCCTATGACCGAGGAGATTGCAAACGCTGTCAGGGAAAATTGGGTACAGCTTCCCAATGACCATCGCCTCAAGGAATGGAACCGCCGATTCCATAAAGAGGCGGGGTCACCCGCAGAATCCAGCAAAGAAGCGGGGTCACCCGCAGACGCGGCGCCAGCCGCTGGGTCCGCGGACGAAGATTGGATAGCTGTTGCATCTGCTGCCGGATCCGCCGCCGGCACTGACCAAACCGAACTGAATGAAGAATGGGCGGCGGAAGACGGCTCAGAGAATCCATTCCCTGATGGGTGCGCCTGCTGGTACTACAGCTCTTCGGCGCAGAAGTGGTTTTGCACGAGGGTAATCTACCGCCATGAGAATGGCAAGTACAAGCTGGCCATAAAAGGTACTGCCGACATCGACCAGATGAGGCAGGTCATCCATGATCATGGCCAGCCAGAAGGCCCTCCTAGAGACCCTCCTGGTCCACAACCGGGCAGGGGCAGCAGACCACCTCCAAGACCTGAAGCCGACTCCTCGTCTTCACCGACTCCGGCAAAAAGGCACCCGTCCAAGAGCCCCGAAGGCACACAGGGGCGGGCGAAGGCCAGAGGGATCGCCAAGACGGACGACCCTGAGCCGGTGAATCCTCCCGGTCCGTCCGTGACAGAGAGGAAGAAGGCTTTTGCTGGACCATCGACCCCGATGCCGCCGGCGACCCAAGGCGATGTCAAGGACGAAGCTCGCGACAAGCCTAAGGCAGCGTTCCGAGGTGACTGGACTCCAACACTGCATCAGCCACGCCTTGCACCACGACCAGGTTCGGCACGAATGAAAGCGCAGCCGAAGCCCGAAGCTGGGATGAGGTCGGTGCGGGCAGAAGCGGCCGCCAAGGCTAAGGAGGACAAGGGCTCTGCGGGGCCACCCGCTAAAGCGGCGCCAGCCGTAACAGCGGGGACACCCGCAGAAGGCACTCTCTCCAGAGAAGAACGCTTCAGAGTCCTCAAAGAGTTTGGCGACCAACAGAAACTGACTGATGATGCAGCTGCTGACAAAGGTCGCCAGAACCCTGGCGCGGAGTCATCTGCAGGAGCTGCCTCGTCAGCCGCAGGTTCTGCAGGGCCACCCGTTAAAGCGGCGCCAGCTGCATTAGCGGGGTCACCCGCCAAAGCGCCGCCGGCTGCACTAGCGGGGTCACCCGCAAGCTGGCAGCCAATAATGTCTGTTCTGAGGGTCATTCCTTTGGAATGCAAGTTGTATTGGCAAGGCATTGTAGACAAAGGCCCGAGGCAGCCCATCAACCCACGAGTCACTCCAGACGACACGGACCGATATGAAGTCATTAATTGTCCGGTTCGTCGTAATTTCAAGTGCCACAACGACTGGGAGCGCGAACAGCAGAAAGTGGGAAACATGCTGCGAGACAGGCCGCCACTACGCGCTGCGCAGCATAAAGAAGCACTCCTGAAGGTCATGACACAGAACGGCATGGATCCAACCTTGCCGAGTAAAGAGCAGATGACCAAGGTGTCGATGTGGTTTTCAACGGCTCTACGCCACAGTCCATATTACAAGGACAAACATAATCGATACTTCGAAAAAGTCAGCACTTTTGATCCATACGACGGCTGGGTTGTCGTTGATGATCTGCTGACAAACTGGACTGAAAATGATCAGTATAAGCACTATCGTGAAATGCACGAGGTGCTGATCAAAGGCAGGCCCCACACGTCATTCGTGTATTGGGTGCTGCTAAACTGCTGTGAGATGGTTGACCATCACGGCATGCAGAAGGGCAGGCTCCAGATGAAGTGCGTTGATGACAGTATGCTGCTGCCTCCCAGGTTTCGACCAACGGCACGCAGGCCACAGTACTTCATCAGAGCCACGAACGGCCACAGCAGTCCAGGCATCCACTGTCCCGAGTCGCTCTACAAGCCGATCACAACATGGATGAAAGAACCAGACGACCCAGTATATTTCATCCACGGGACGCAGTGGGAGTATGTCAAGGACATCCTTGCTAATGGCCTGTCATGCCTCGCACAGGACAACCCGAAGAGGAAGGGGGGGCGCCAATTTGTGCATGGCTGCCCCTACCTCCCGGGCGACCCGAGGATTCAATCGGGCATCCGTCCTGACTCGGAGGTGCTCATATTCTGCAGCATCAACAAGATGCTGTCCAGTGGCTTCTCTCTATGGAGATCAGCAAATGACATAGTCATGACACGGGGCCACGATGGACGTATACCGCCCGATCATATTCTCCAGATAGTGAGCATTGCGAAGTATCGGGTCGGCGAAGCCTGGACCAATCCGCTGTTTTATGACAAGACGCGGAGGCGGGGCCAACCCGCGGACAGGATTCGCACTGATGACTACCTGCCACTTAAAATGTGTGACAGAACTGTGGCGGTAATGGAAGATCATGCCATGTACCTCAAGGGCTGGGCTAAGACGGACGGTCGTCCATTCAATTTGGTCATGACCGAGCAAGATGTTGCTCCACGACCGTACGACACACAGACAGTCCTCATGATGAATGCCCAGGAGGACGAGGTCATGCCTGAGGCGGGGCCACCCGCAGGAGCGGGGACACCCGCGGTAGGCACCTCGGACGGTTCATGGCAGCAAGTAGTCACACCGGTGGCGACGGTAGCATCTCCTTGGAGGCCGGACCAGCAGTCCTGGGTCCAAGCTCTCAACAGCCATTTGACATCAGCCGACGTTTCTGGACTGACCGATCAGCTATACCGTGCTGACCCGTGGGCGGTGCATGCAGGTATCCAAGATGCACAGCAGAGGAACCTGCGCCCTCCTGCGGGGCCACCAGGCGTCCTAGGACCACAACCACAACGCCCTCCACAGCAAGCTGGAGTTGCGAGGTTTGCTCCTATGGGCGGCTCAGATGGTGGCTCGCCGTTTCGGACTCCGCCGTCTGAAACGAGCGAGAACAGCCTGTGGCAACGACTCCAGGCGATTCGCGGAAATCCGGCGCTCGCAGCAGCACTCCAGGCGACCACTCCCTTTGGCACTCCGAGGGGTAGTGAAGGAGGAGTGGCTGCGGGGACACCCGCCGAGCGAACGCCTGCGGAGTCATCCGCACACGCGGGGCCACCCGCTGACGGACAGCAAGGCTCAGACTACGAACGTCGGGCAGCCAATTTGAGAGCACAGGCTACCTTCTTGCAGCAACAAGCTGATAGAGTGCCCAGCCTGTTGCGGAACCGCAACATAGATGTTACGAATCATGGCGACTTTCGGCCTCTCTGGAGCTGGACTTCTGATGACGCTCCAAATGCTGATCCCACGAATCCATATCGACAGGTGTTTATTCCAGGAATAGCATCACACCCAATATATGGATGGGATAATCATGGACCAGCAGAGGCACAGGCCATGGATGCGCCGATGTACCCGGAGTACTACGCGCAGGTGAATAACACTCCTATGATTGCGGGGCCACCTGCGAACGAATACACTCGGAATCTGGCCAATGAGATGTTTCGTTTGCAGTATACACGAGCAGTCGATGCGCAGTCTATGCCGCACTACGCCTACATGCCCACGCCGACGGACCCCGAGACCGTAGTTCAGCCAGCTGGTCTCGCGGTGCCAGCCGCTCTGGGCAGCATGCCAGACTATATTCGCGACGTGCACAACACGCAGCAAGCGATACTGGCATCTAGGCAGCAGGCTCGGGACAACGCTAGGCTGCGCCAACAGCGCGCGATCCAGAGAAGGATCGAGCGTGACAACCAAGCGGGGACACCCGCAGGCGCGGGGCCACCCGCTGAACAGACAGATAGACCGCCACCACCGACGCCATATCGGGAGGGCGAAACTACCTTCGAGCGTCAGGCTCGGACTCGCCCCGACGTGCCTACTCCAGTCATTTCAGACTACAATTTCACACAGTGCCCAATCTGTATGGACCCCTACGAGATGGGCACCACGGTGTGGAGACTGGCGTGCGGGCACTTCTTCCACGATATATGCTGGGATCGTGTTGCACAGCAGCACGTCCGCAATCAGCGGCCAGGTGCGCCAAACGAGGCACCCTGCGCTGTATGTCGTGGGCCGGGCATAATCACAGCGCATTTTCCGTATGCTGGACAGCGCGACGCTGAGTCGGAACAGGCGCGCCAGCAGGAAAGATACGTGGTGGATGCTCGGGAACTGCGTCGGCTGCGGGAAGCAGTGGAGGCACTAGAGGCTCGAGCCGCCTCGGCGGAGCCATCCGCACGTGCCCCAGCTGCACAGACACACCCCTGGCCAGCGCCAGAGCAAGGCATCCAGATGCCGATCCTGTCTACGCTTCGAGCACAGGGGCCCCCAGCAGCGGGGCCACCCGCCGAAGCGACTCCTGCCGCCAAAGCGGGGTCACCCGCAAATGGACCTCCGAATCCGGGATTTCTGAGGGCAATGGAGGCCAATATTAGGCGGAGTGGCAGGAGCGGAGGCGGATCCAGAACCTCACGTGTAGAGAGCCCGGTAAGCGCTAGAAGCCGGGCCAGTGCTGAAAGCGCGGAGGCAGCCCAATTCCACAATACCTTCATGATCAACACGGAAGGGCTGACCTACACACGTGACGTCACGGATACGCTTCCGCCAGGAGGTGAGTGGACCTCCACACTCTCTGCGAATTATTGGGTTCTTGAACAGGAACCAATTACCGTGGAGGAGCGCCGCCAATATGAGCAAATATGGTGCACCGAGCTAACAATGAGCCAGTGGGTGCTGGAACAACGCCTACTGAAAGGCACGCTCGGTTCACAGATTACGTACCATACTGATGACCATGGTACGATGGCTCTGGCGGCGCGGACAGGGACATTCTTCCCCGACGAAGACGGAATGCCCTGCATATCGTTCATGCTAGACATTGGCTCCAACGTGAACATCATCGGAGCTAATACAGCACGAACCTTCCAGGAGGTTATGGCCAGGTACAATCACAGACCGGCCATATGCACACTGAGCAAAACCCTCTACATCAACGGTGTCGGTGAGGGTGCTGCGATCTGTCGGAAAATGGGCAACTTCAAGATCGGGGTGCAATACGCCAATGAGGCAAGCCCCCGCATCGAGGAGTATGCTTCCAACATCGCAGAGGGCTCAGGTGCAAACCTCCCAGCCATCTGGGGCCTGGGCGCCATGGAAGCACGTGACACAATCATCGTGCTGAAGCCAGGCTTCCAGAAGGTTATCTTCCCCAGCGGAGATTATACTCTTAAGCTGGGGAAGGGCGCCAAGGTCCTGAGGGCGAAGAAAACCCCCTCAGGACATCTAGCCATTCCATGCGGGTTGTATGACGGGGCTAAAAGCCAGACGGTCACGAACACCTTTACAATCCGCAGTAGTCGTGATGGCTACACCGAGACGGAGAACGACGAGGACTCCGTCAATGCGGGGTCACCCGCCGGGATTAGTGCGGGGCCACCCGCCGAGACCACAGCGGGGCAACCCGCAATGGGACAGTCCCTGACCGTTACGACTGATGCTACATTGTCGAGCCGTATCTCGACAAGCAGCTCCTGGAAGACACGACCCGTGCGATCGTGGACAGGACGCTGAACAGCTGGTGGGAAGGCCAACAGTGTCCTGAAGGGACCTGGCCACACATGAAGGATGCCCTGAAGTCTAAGATATTCTGGGCAGTCCAGGAGGCGGTGAATAAGTGGACGCCTGAGAACCAAGCGGGGTCACCCGCGACACCGCCACCACCACCAAGCTGCACGGGCGGAGGTTCGTCGGACTCTGCGGGGCCAACCCGCGTGGAGACTGTGAGCGTAGCCGCACCAGTGACTCCTGCGGAGCCATCCGCTAACAGCATGCCCCTCTGACGGGGGCAGGCGGGCGCGCCGGCGGCGCTCGCTTGCGAAGAGAAGCCGAATACCGGCCTCCTCGCGACATACGTTGGCCGCGCTGAGGCCCGAGAAGAAAAATATCATTCAAAATGCCTCGTCATCGAAGATATTCGCACAGCTTGCGCTGAACTCCGAACCCGTGGATATATATGCGACCGGATTACCCATAATGAGGTAATGACTTCAACTGGAACACAGTATTTGGGAAATTTGTTGGCAGGAGACTACAATATGTTGTGGGTGGCCACACCCTCTGATTGGTACGTTCGTACTCCAGGAAAGAGGGCGGGACCACATTATCAACGTATACAAAATCTCCTGATCAAAGCGCGTGCTCTGAGAATGCAGATAGTTATCCTGGGGCCACCCGGGTATTTCTGGAAACAGGGTCCGATCAAAGATGTTATCGAAGATTTGAAGCTAAGCGTTATACGAATCAGACTCTGTCATTTCGGTATTAAGTTTGACCGATCCAGTAAACATCCCAGTGGTTCTTATATACAAGTTGCTACATCTTGTCCTCATATACCGATAAACTTATGGAAATGTACTTGTGGATCACACAGGGAGCATGATTTGGATTGGTATGGCCAAGATCAGCAACGTGCCGAGTTTCGGTATAAAACTTTGGCTATTATTATTGCACGCTTCCTTGATCAACTCGATAAAGCCAACATGATCAGGAATGAGCGGAGTGCGGTACACCTCAGTGTGTGTACACGCGTTGACAAAAAGGTCAGACACTACGTTCAATGTCCACAGAAGGGCCCTCAATGGGACCATGTGGTTCGTAGGGTCACGACCGACCTGGACACGAACAAGATCGTTCAAGACATTAGAATCCAGGATCAGCCAACTGGGTACAATTATGTAGCTCCATTACCTGATGGGGTTACAAACATCAGTACTCGGCTTTACTGGGAGCCTCCGGCTCCAGTTCTTCATGGCAATGGTCAGTCGCGAAGGCCACGCCCAAAGCGTGTGACGATCGTCGATGACGATCGATCTCCCCCCCCTTCGATTGAGCGTTGCCAAACGCGACCCACCAACAACCTTCCTGAAATTCCGCCATTCCCTGATTTTACAGCGGATTCCTCCGCAGCGGATCTCTCCGCGGAAACTGCGTTGCCCACTGATGCCAGGATAAAACAGAAAGAAAAGCAGAAAGCTGACAAAGAAGCCGGCATCAAACCGAAGAAAGTCCCGAAGAAAGTGGAAGACGGTAACGACGACTGTGGAGAGGACCTCAAAGGGCTTGACTGCTCCACATATTTCAACGACGTTCCTCTTGACGACTCGGACTCGGACAGCGAATCAGAGGACATCTTCATGATGTTACCGGCGGGGCAACCCGCTGACTCACATGCTGATGTCTTCTCGATAGTCCAGTCGTTATGCTACGGCAGAAACAATCAAGTGGACATGCTTGAATTATGTGGGGGCAAGGGTGGTATATCCATATTAGCCTTCAAGAGGGGACTCTCGTCAGGCGGGAACCTTGACAAGATATCTATGGTTGACCTTGGAAACTCG
Source organism: Prorocentrum cordatum (assembly GCA_963575745.1). Lineage (NCBI taxonomy): Eukaryota > Dinophyceae > Prorocentrales > Prorocentraceae > Prorocentrum > Prorocentrum cordatum. Next base: position 172,369 of record CAUYUJ010014689.1, read on the forward strand.
GAAGTACAAAGAGCAGTCCTCCACTACCTCAAGACTTGCTTTGTCAAGATCACGATTCTGCAGCCAAGTTGCAGAACTACTGGACTCCCTTCCTACTTCAACGCGCAGGTCAATCATGATACGTGGCTTAAACACCACAAAGAGGACCTGCCTCACATCACGTTCTGTGGAACAGTTGCTCTATTACAAGACGACCTAAGACGTTTCTTTCTCAGGGAACAACCAATGGGCACGTGGGTGGATGAGATCCAGCCATGGAAAGAACTGGCACAACGCAAGGTCACTTGCCAAACAATCATTGATCAGTGTACGACTGGTCTCAAAGATTCATTTGGACAATACATCCGCAAGCCAACACAGATAATGGCAAATAAAGAAGAGTTGTTGGCACCTTTCAAAGGCAAGCGTTGTCCAGGAAATCATGTGCACGCCAATGCTTGTAACAAAGAGCTAGCAAGGGCGGCACAGTATACCTACAGAATGCAGTCATTGATCGTTGATGCGGTGCAAATCGCCAAAGACCTGTTTGCTTACGGTCGCGATCCATTCGCGAATCGTGAACGCAGCTATGCGTTCGTAACAAACAGTGCTGGCTACGACTTGGACGACCCAACAATCCGGAGACACCCAAACGGAGAAATCTGTCGACCACCACCTGGTGGTCTTGGGTGCCCTGGCTGTGTGGACAACAACTACAAGCAATCACCAAAGCACAGTAGGGATCCGAAGATGTGTCGGTGGTATGATGTTGAACCGTATTACTGGGACTGTCCAAGTTGTAAGAAGGAATATCAGAAGAGCAATCCTCACCACACCAAGATATCTGGCCAATGCAGATTCGCCGAAAAATGGAAGCTGCCAGATAACTTTGGCCAGCCGCGCCCGGCGGGACAAGCCGCCCCTGCGGCGCCAGCCGCGGAAGCGGCTCCGGCCGCAGAAGCGGCGCCAGCCGCAAAAGCGGCGCCGGCCGCGAGAGCGCGCATACGCGCGCCTAGGCCGCCACGGCCTGGTGAGGGCGACCCAACCGCAGGCGCCAGCAGCCATGACATCACCAGAGCTGACGGGGCTACTGGTGGCAACAGTGGTGCTGGCAGTTCTGACGATCACCGTAGACTGCCACAAGTTGCAGCAAGGCGCGGACGCATGGAGGGAGGAGATCCTCCACCACCGCCGCAGCCTCAAGCAGAGCCGAGGCCAAGGCCCAGGCTCCCTGATTGGACTCGCTTCGACGTTCAGCTCAGCCTCCAAAACCTGCGCAGCTTCGACCCAGCTGTAGTGCAGCGAGAACTCCGCAAACTCCACCTGAGATGGTTTCATGCTAAGGAGCCAAAAATGCGGATGATTCTAACCAAGGTTGGTCTGGGTGAATCCCGTTTGAGTCTGATCAAAGGCATTTGTGACTCGTGTAGGGAATGTCGAGCCTGGGACAAACCAGGCAACACGGTGATGCCTTCTGTGTCCCTGCCAGGACGTTTCAACGAGGAAGTCGAATGTGATCTCTTCTATAAACAGGAACATATTGTTTTTCACATCATCGACCGTTGTATTCGCTGGGCAGCTGGCACAGAGATTCCTGATAAAGCTATGCATACTGTTCTCGATGCCTATCATACGACTTGGATGCAGCATGGCCCTGCCAAAATCTTATACTCCGATGGGGAAGGAGCACTGAATAATGATACGGCAAAGGCCATCCTTAAGGCTAAGGGAACAGAGCTTCGTATTCGAGCGCGTGGCCAACACGCTACAACTATCGAAGCTAGGAACGGCATCCTGCGACACCTCCTACACGTGATGGGAGAAGAATTGAATAGATTAAATATCCCTCTCAATTTCACTCGTCTCTTACATGAAGCCTTGTTTGCCAGCAACGCATTTACCTTCTACAATGAAGTGTCTCCGTACAATGCGCTGTATGGCAGACAACCAGCTATGCTTCCTGATTTCCCTGTCTTGGATCATGATCAGCCCACTGAATCATCAGATCACTCAAGGGAGGAAACAATCAGGAGGGTTAGTCTGGAGGCAATCACGCAGGCCACTGCGGTTGCCAAGACGAACAGGGCTCTCCGTACAAAGACTACTGCTACGGGTGAATTTCACTATAAAGAGGGAGATCTCGTGGACTATCATCGCCCGACCACCACGAAAGACGACTGGGGTGGATGGAGTGGTCCATACCCGGTCATCCGCAACGAACCTGACCGAGGCCAGGTCATCGTGAAGGTCGGCAATCGCGAAGTACGAGTACAGTATCCTGACACACGACACACACTGTACATCGAAGCACTTATGGTCCGCGAGATAGGATCGGACAATATGGCCCTTCGAACAGTATTGGCCTTTATTGCCGGTCTGCCAGCGGGGAAACCCGCCATGACTTTCGGATATCTACCAACGAAACAGGGTCGGCTGCAGATGACTGCTGCGAGCCGACTTTCACCTAAGGTGCACTTGGCTCTTCAGTACCTCATACGCAACTACTTTCGTATTGAAAACGTTGTTGCTGTACGACTCGCCAAGAGCCTGACGAAGCTGCCTGCCGCACCCTATGCAGACAGCTGTACACTAGTGCACTATGATAACGATGTGACCCCTGGGTTTCATTACTATGAAGCTGATGGCACTGCCTTGAACATCTATGACATCACAGGATCCACACACTCACGCATCATCCAGTGTCTTAAATCCAGGAAGCCTTCTGCTGGGTTTGACCAAGACCTCACTAAGTTTGAGGAACTCGCTGACGGTCCACCACCGAGCGAATCACCTCCAGCAGCTGCTCCTGAGGAGCCTCCTACGGACAACGATGGTCGACTCCCGACCATCATAGAGGAGACAGAAGAAGATCTGGATGCTTTTGTCTTGAAGTCGTGGTATGCTGAACTGATGGATGACAGAACACTCCTTGAAGCTGACACAGAGGAAGTCATGCATACAGTTCCTACATACATGACAGACACACAGTGTGTGTTAGTCTCTACGACCTGTGAAGATGTGCAAGGCCACTTGCCGGAGCGGGGTCACCCGCCAGGATACGACATGGACACTTCTTACTACGTTCCTTTATGCTCCACGGAACCGGATAGCAAATATGATCTGGACTCCGATGAGCACGGGAAGTATATCGAGCTCTGCTTCACTGCAGACATGTCCAAAGTCGTCCTGTCCGAGCAGCAACACCGACTGTTGGATGACAGCAGCGTCACAACTATGCGAGTATACGTTAGCGCTGCCTCCAAACGTGCCGTGGTCGTCAAGGAAGACGATCTACTCACGAAGGCCGACATCCAAGCAAATCCGGTCAAAGTTTCCAAAGCCCTCTACACAGAACTGAAGACTTGGCTTGACAACAAATGCTTCCAGATGACTGACTTAAGCAAGGCGTCTAACATCATGACGTCACGCTACGTATACAAATGGAAGTTTGTCAAGAACGAAAAGGGCGAAATGGAAAGGACGATCCGGTTACGCTTGGTACTCCGTGGCTTCATGGACCTCGAAGCCTTTGATGTCGAAACCTTCTCTGGCACGGCAAGGAGGTCAAGCCAGAGACTGCTCGCAAGTTCTGCTGCATGCAACAAAGCTTGGATCATCGCTTCCCTGGACATCAACATGGCTTTCTTGAAGGGACTGACCTATGGCGAGCTCGCCGCGGCAACGGGCGAGAAAGAACGTGTGGTGTGTTTCACACTACCACCTGGGTCAGCAGCTGTCCTTCGCACACTGCCAGGCTTTGAGTCATATGACGAATCAAAGCATTGTCTCCGGTGTCTGAAACCGGGGACGGGCACGAAGGATGCTCCCAGGGCATTCTCGCTGAAACTCAGGTCCATCACTAGGAGCTTTGGGCTACAACCTACTTCATACGACGAAGAGTTCGAGATGAGCCCAAACCTCTTGACAGCCAAGCACGTTGATGACATCAATATGACTGGGAAGGAAGAGGCTATCGACAAGTATGTCAAGTGTGTTGAAGATACGTTTGGGAAGTGCAAACTGAACAAGCACACATACACGAACTGTGCTGTTCGGTACAACAAGACCGATGATGGGAGCGTCACTCTCGACCAGGACGAATACATCAAACAGCTTCGTCCTATCACACATCCAGAACTCACAGGAGCTGATCCCGAAAGCAAGGCGACGAAGACAATTTCTGATATGTTCGTCAGTCTTCGTGGCGCTCTAGCCTATGCGTTGATCACGCAGGTATGGCTAATGGTCTATGTTGTCTCACTACAACGTATCCAAGAACCGACAAACATCCAGGTACGACGACTAAACGCGGTTACCAGAAAATTGCAGGCAGGTCCGAAGAAGATCGTGTATCATGCTATGACTCCAACAGGAGAAGTCGACCTGCATAGCGATTCTGGCTATCGTCGTCTCAACGGAGATGAAGACGACGAAGTCAAAGGCTACGGTATCCGCGGGGCTAACCTGCTGAGGCGTGGCCACACGCAAGCGGGGAAACCCGTCGTGCACCTGGTGGACGCATACTGCAAGTCTCATCGACTGCAAGTGCGTTCGAGCTACTCTGCGGAAACACTGGCAGCAGCCCACAACTTGGAAGACTGCTACCCGACCATTGTAACGCTCCACGAGCTACACTCGGGACCATTGACCCCCACACAGTTGAAGAACATATTGGAAATGGGTGGTCTATGTATCAAAGTCACTCTGACTATTGATGCCGAGTCTGTCTTCAAATCTTTGTCTAGCAAGGATCTGAAGAAGCCCACAGAGTGTACTCTGCTTGGGCACATCAGCTGGATTCGCCAGATGATGGAACGTGGAATCGTGGAAAGCGTCCAATGGTGTGACACGCGGGATATGACTGCCGATGGTCATACCAAAGGTAGCATTGACCGCGCGTTGCTCCTACAAGTAATGGCCGGCCAGCAATCCTTCAAGCACGAGCTGAAGAAACATACGCCGTATAGGGCGGGCAGGTCGTCTCAGGACGGCCCTGCCTCCCGAGCCAGCGGGGAAACCCGCGGGCAGGTGCGCTTTAGCAGCGAGGAAACTCGCCGGTAGCGAGGCTACTCGCGCGCCCTTTCCTTGTAGGCAGCCGCTGCTGCTTAGCACTGTTTTTTCCGCATAATAGAAGTGCGGTACCTGCTCGTCTCCTCCCCCTCCGACTTTAAACGGAGAAGGTTAAAGGCGAGGTATAAATCGAGCATGTACCGCTGCCGTGCCTGGCTCAAGCCGGGCCCGGCCTGATATGTGACTGTGCCTCACCGAGGCGCACTACTTGCATCTGAGATCGGAAAACATCCTTTCCATTGACGATGCCCATCTTACTCTATACTCCAGATCCCATGCTTCGTCTCGCTCTCTTGCTCATGCGATATGAGCCAAAGCCTGGGATATGGGAGCGCCTAAGGCGGACTACATACCTAAGCTTACCAGCCTGTTTTCGACTTCCTGGAGGCCATCTTGGAGCCGTCTGGAACGGAAAAACCCTTTGCAACCACCTCTGGAAGATCGTTCGGCATCTTCCCGGGACCCCGGCGGCACGCGCCGGAGCCCATTGGGAGAGTTCTTTTGGAAAAGAACCAAATCCAAAACCGTAAGAAGTTCAGCACGCCACGCTGCTTGCGGCAAATCCCGCCTCCGTGCCAGCCCAGCATGATCGGCTGCTCTCCTTCGAGGGGACACCGGAGGAGCGTAGTGGATTTTCGTTGGAGTCTCGTGGGGGGCCTCTTGGAGGCAGATTTGAGGCCTCTTGGGGACCGTCGTGGGCCTCTTGGGGCCTCCTGGGGGCCCCTTGGGGCCTCTTGCGGCGGAAGGCTCGGATTTTCGGTTCGTGTCCCCTCTCTGGGGCCCCTTTTGGGGGCCGTCTTGGGGCCCTCTTGGGCCGTCTTAAGCACCTATTGGGCCGTCGTGGAGCGCTCTTAAGCCGTCTTGGGGCCCTCTTGGAGGCCTCTTAGGCTGTTTTGGGATTGTCTTGGGGGCCTCGTGGGTCTTTGTGGAACGTCGGAAAGACGAAGAAGCGAGAACGCCAACATCCTTTTTGAGAACGCAAGGAACATCAATGGTTGTTGCCTTTTGGGGGACCTCGTCGAGGCCTCTCGGGGCGCCTTGGAAGCCTCTTGCGCCATCTTGAGGCCATCTTGGGCGCCTTCGGGCGATCGTTCGGCGACTCGGGGCCCTCTTGAACCATCTTGGGGGCCTCCTGGGCCGTCATGGAGGTCTTGGAGAGCTTCAGGGGGCTGCCATGGCCGCCCAGGAACCCCCCTGGAGTATAGGCGATGCACGCGACACTGCGCGACCCGGACGGGGGGGGTCCCTGAGAAGATTACAGCAACCCGACCAGGAAGCATTTGGCATTCTGGCATTCTGGCACGTCTCAACGTGCCAGGGGGGCACGATGGCGGATATGCGTATAGATGTATATATATATATACACATATTTATATATATACACTCATAGAGAGACAACAACATATGTGGAGAGTAGACTGAGGGGGCGCACGCTCGAGGTGCGATGCAGGATCTTTCCTCACCCCGTTCCCCATCACCCTCTCGTCGCCCCTCCCCTGGTCCGCTTCGGGGCTGTGATAACAGACAGGCGGCAGTCTCACCGCTTCGCCCCTTATTGAGTCGTGCGCCAGGATGCGCAGTTGGTGCAATCCATTATGTTTGAATCACTGGCTTGAGCTGTTATTGATCCGTAGTGTTCGCCTCCCCTCCCCCCTGCCCTGCGCTGCCCTGGCCCCCTTCCCCGCCAGCTCTGACGTGGCAGCTTTGAGGTTTAAGCATCGTTTGCGCTGAGACTTGTTTCGTCGGTGGGTCACTTCGGTGACCTCGGGCCGCAGATGGCAGCAGCGCGCGATCACTCCCGTCCTCGCCCCCCCCCACCGTTCCGCCGCCCTCCTCCTCCCACAGCATCCTCTTCTCGTCCTTCAGACCCTGGACCTCCTCTGCCCTGCCCTCCCATCGCCGCTCGCCTGCCAGCTTACCCTCTCCGCTACGAGTTTGTAGCCCGGATGCCCCCCAGTGCGAGGCCGCGACGTTGGCTGGCCGCAAGGGCAGCTTGCCGCGGGCCGCCTTCGTGCGAGCGCCCGCCTGGCAGACAAGCGGCGCGGCGCTCTGCTGCGGAGCGGCGGAAAGCCTCTTGCTTACCTCGCAGGCGGCATAAGCGTGCATTGTCAGAGGTCCGCGCAGAGTTCTTGGATCGGCGCTGGACCCCTCCGTCCTCGGCGCACGGAGCGCACCAGGGGCGTCGCCAGAGGCATTGCCAGGCTCGGGGGGGTCCAGTGCGGATCAGATAAATCCGCGCGGCCATCCGACAGTTCAGATATGTGTGTACGACAGTCTTTTCTGTTTCTATTCCTGGTGCGTGTTCATGGCACGACGACGAAAGAGGAAAGGGAGTGGTTGGGACAAAGTGCACCCCCGTTTTCTTGTAAAAAGTGCGCGTGCTCGCCCAACCACTCCCCTCCTTCAAGGGTGCTCTGCTTTCGGGCCCCCCCCTTCGCTCCGTTGAAAGGGGGGGGGTCGGACCCCCCTCCTCCCTCCCGTCTGCGCCATCGGAGAGGAGGGGGCGGCCCAGACCTCCTCTATCCCCCCTTCGTTTGGCAGGTTAGGGGTTTCTGGTTCGAGCTTTGGGGCAATGGTCGGGTCCCCGAAGGAATAAACCTTATTAAATTACGCCATATTCGCATTGCCGAAGCTAAGAATGCTCAAATTAGCCAGGTCGAACGGGTCAGAGGGCCCCGCTTGCGCCCAACTTCTTGCGGCATACAGATCAAGTGTGGCACAATTTGGTCTTGGGATTGCAGCGCGCTTCCACCTCGCAAACGGAAGGCGCTCGCGCGCGGTCCCGCTTCCGACGACTTGGCGAAGGGAGAACGACGCGGGCCGCGCTGGGGCGGGGGTGGCATAACATCCGATGAGCGCAGCGAAGACGAAGCATGCGCCGCGCTGACACAGCAAGGCCATCTTCACTCACAAGCTGACCTGCGGTTGGGCGATACCGCTTTCTCGCCCGCTCTCTCACAGCCCTGCTGTCGCGGCAGCTGTCATTCGAGACAGCGAACGGCCCATGCGCCGCGCCCACGCGGAACGCCACTTCCGGGCGAAATGCGCACGGAGTTGAGGCGAGGGCGGCCAATCACCCGCTCGCGCGAGGCCCCCCCCCTTGGCGAATGACAAATTCGCCACGGTGAAGCGGTGACGCCATGTTCGACCGAAATTCGCGCGGCGCTGGGGCGAACTGCCGTTTTCCTTCAGCTCGCGCGTCTACGAAATGGCGTGCGAAAAATCTGCGCCGCGGCGCCAGCGTCAAAGCGACATGTCGCATTTTCGCGCGGGAAGTGCGCCCCGTCCCGCTCTCGCCACGCATTGTGTAACGTAGTTGGGGTCCATGTCGGAAACAACCATGCGGAATGCGCATGTCACAAGTGTGGGATGGGACTTTTTGGATAAGGTTGCTATCCGCCGGGTTCGTGACACATCTGGGGCATATGCGAACAAGGAGTAATGATGATCAAGGGAAGTGTTGGGCAGGGTCGGGCAGGGCAGGGCACGGCAGGTACGGCACAGTAGGGTGAGGTCAGACAGGATAGTGTCAGGGAAGGTAGGCTACGGCAGGGCAGGTACGGTGAGGCAAAGTGGCCTAGGGTAAGGTAGCGTAGGGTAGGGCACGGGAGGGTTGCGTAAGGCAAGGGAGGGTAAGGCGAGGTAGGGCATGGCCGGGTCGGGCCAGGTATGGCACGGCTGGATAGGCACGGAAGGTTAATGTAAGGCAGAGTCGGGCAAGGCGAGCTGAGGTGAGGTTGGGTAAGGTAGAGGAGGGTCTGGTGCAGTAGGATAGGGTAGGGTAGAAGGTCGGGGATATAGTCCGGTCATGGAAGAGGTAAGGTTGAAGGGAAGGGGAGCAAGGGCAGGTCAGGAATTGCCAGGTATGGTAATGAAAAGAAAGGTGGGGGTAAGGCAAAGTTAATACAAAATCAGGAAGGGAAGCGCAGGGTCGGGCAGTGCCAGGTCAGCCTGGTCGAGCGATTCGGAGGGCCCCGCCTATTCACACCGTGTCTTCTGCAACATAAGACACACGTGTGGCACCTCTGATATTGGGATTGGAGCGCGCTCCCACCTAGAGAACGGAAGGCGTTCGCACGCGGCCCCGCTTACGACTCTTTGGCGACATGAAATCTACGAGGACAGCGCAAGGGGCGGAAGCTGCAACATCTCCGATCGGCTCGGCGAAGACGAAGCATGCGCCGCGCTGGCAAGGCACTGCCGCGTTCACACACGTTCACTCACATATTGTTCGGCGCCTGGGTGGGTTCTGTGCCACCTGTCGCTTTTCATGCGATGCGATTCGGAGACCGAATCATGCGAGGCGCCCGCGATAGAATGGCAGTTCCACGCGAAATGCCCACGGAGTTCGGGCGAGAGCGCCGCCCGCTCACACGCCCCCCCCCCCCCCCTTACAAAAGTGGCGGGTGAAAGATCTGCGCCGCGTCGCAGCGGGAACGCCACTTTCGGGCGAAATCTGCGCGGCGCCAGCGCGAGCGCCACATTTTCACCCGCTCGCGCGCCGATGCGACTGCCTGCGAAAACTTCACGCCAGGCCCAAGAAAGAAGTTCAACTCTGAATAAAAATGGCGCGGCGCCGGGGCGATAATATAATGACTCTTCGGCGTGTCGCGCGGGGCGTAGCCCCCGCCCGATTCCTGCGATTTGCTGTGCCACGTGAATCTCAGAATGCGCGCGCTGCGACGTTGTTGCGCATTCTGCCCCCCCAAACATATGCGACGGGCCCCCCCGGATCTGGTCATTTGGGGGCAGTTGGGTGGCATATTCGGAGTAGACGCAGGCGCGGTCAAAATTTCGCCCGCTTTCGCCTCTTCGGCATGATGGGCAATAATCTCGGAATGTGCGTAGGAACACAAGATCATTCCGTGTCAACCCCGCGTTGTGATCAGATACACCGCGCGCGCGGTCCGAACCTATCGCCAGTGGGCCCCCCGCACGAAGCGTAGACTTTTCTATTGTTTGGAACGGAGCTCGGGCCCGCCATTCGAACATTTCGTTTCGGAGAAGTCCCGCACGATACACTCGTTTTTCTATTGTTTGGAATTGCTGTGAGCTTATTTCGGAGTTGCTTTTCGAGGAAAATAGCCATCTCATGCAACCGAATGAACATGGAATCGGAGCTCAATATTGAAATTGCCCGCCTTCGATGGCACAGCTCCATTACCGTTGTGCCGGGTTCCGCGCGCCCAACGGGGCGTTTCCAGTCCACGCTGTGCCAGCGCGTCAAACATGGGGCATTATTTCATCACGGCACAACAAACCAACTGCGCACATATTTGGTAGGGTACGGTACGAGGCGGCATGGTCTCGTAGGTTCAGGTAACGTCGTGCGCGGTAGGGTCGGGCAGGGTCGGGTAAGCTACGATAGTTGAATGGAAATACGCGGTATGGTCGGGCATATTGCGGTTGAGCAGGGTGAGGTCAGGTAAGGTAGGTTAGGTCAGGGTCGGTCAGGTTTGGGCTGGGTAGCGTAGGCCAGGGTCCGGCACGGTGGTGGCAGGGCAAAGACGAGTGAATTGAGGCGCAGTAGGGCAGGGTAGGTCGAGGTCAAGTTAGCCAGCTCGAACGAGCCAGAGGGCCCCGTCCACTCCCAGCCGCCCTCCCGCAACATGAGAAACACGCGCGTCGCGTCCGACGCCTGTCGCTCATCTTATATCGCGGGCGGCTAGACGTTCAGCGCGCGACGCGAGCTGCGTCCTATTCCTGCCGCGCGTTGAGCAACGTCGACGAGAAACGAGACCGCGCGCGAAGAGCCCCGCGCCTCGCTCCGGCCGCTCACGTCGCATCGTCGGCGACAACATGTCCAGCGCGCAAAGAGCGCCGCGTCTTATTCCAGCCGCGCGCGTTGCGCCGCCAAGATTCGCAGCGCCGACGAGGAGAAGGTACACGATGGCAAGGGGAACGTCGACGTGGCGGTGCTTTTTGACAGGTAGGGCGGGGGGGCCCGCGTAGGGTTGGCCAGGCGCCCGCGCGCGATGCGCACCGCGTCCCATTCCTGCTGCACTTTTCGCAGCGTCGACGACAAGAAAGTCCATGTTGACGAGAAATGCGTTGAATTTATATTGTTTTTTTGTTGTTGGGTAGGGCGCGACCACCAGCTTACGGCTACCCAAGCGATGTTCATTCCGCCCCATTATTGTTACACTTTTTCGCAAGTCGACGGCATGTTGGCGAGGAACCCATTGAGTTTTTTTTTTTTTTTTTTTTTTTTTTTTTTTTTGATAGGGCGGCGGGGCTGCCATCGGCCGGCTAAGTGGGGCTGTGGGGGCGCTTAATCGTAGGAAGTAAGGACAAGTTGTGCGAGGGGAAGAAATGTCGGGCAAGGTGGGGCAGGCGGGGTAAACTGATGCATTCGGCAAGTCGGTCAGGCAATGCGCGGCAAGGTAGGGCAGATCAGGGAAGGGCAGGGCACGGCGGGGTAGAGCAAAATAGGGTCAGGTACTGCGCCTGCGCTGCAAGCAGGCCCCAGAAGACATGCTGCACCGCGGCGTGTTTTGCAGCGCCGAAATCGGGGCCAAGGTTTCCGCCGAGTCTGACAGCCTCACGCCTGCAGCCCATGCTCAGAGCGATGCGGATAGTTGCTTGTGGCTCTGGGGCGTGATACCCAGACATTTGACTGCGACGCCGCCGCCGCATCGCGGGGGGCAGCTGGACGCGTGTCGACCTGGTCCAGCCCGCTTTGGGGGAAGGCAGCCTTGGCGTCGGCATTGCAAGTTCGCCCTTTTATTGCCTTAAGGGAAGCATCAGGTGGGCCCGGCAGTCGGTACACTCCTCTACTGCATGTTTGGCGAGGTGTCGCTGTCATGATCGACGCCGAAGCGATGACTAGCACCGGCCCGATGGTTGCATGGCCGCTGCCTGGGCGAGCTCAGTTTTTTTCCCCGAGGTGAGCTCCAATTCTTCGAGGTCGAGATCCGAGGGTCGATCGGGCCCACAGTGTTCATCACCGACAATGAGAACCGGTGTCGGGGTTGATGCGTTCAAACGCATGTGTGCCGTGGAAAGAGCAAGCTGCGCGGTTCGCGGGTCGAGGCGGGCGCCTATCTTCCCCTGCTGAGACGAGGCCCCCTGTGATATTGCTGTGGCTGACGCACCCGCAGACGGCGTCGCTTAGCGCTGTGGGGCCCCTGAATCTGACCGAGGCCGTCAAGCTGGATTCGAGGGGGACTTGTCTTTAATTGGGAGGCGCTTGCTTCGGGCCACCTTGGAGGTCGCGGCCGCTGGGTGCGAGGGCGCGACGGATGCTTCGCCTGGCGAAGGTGATCGCGCCCCGCTCGAGGCAACCCCGCCCCCCCCCCCCAGCCGCCGTGGCTAGGTTTGACCCCGCGCACGCGCTCGGCGAGCGTTGATTTATATGCGCGGCGTGCCGCAGCAGCGGCACTAAGAACTCCCTTTGAGAGTGGTTCGCCTCTCTTTGTTTCCATTTAGATCACGCCGGCCCTGTGATATCCCGGGGGCGCACAGGTCAGATTCGGCACTTAGCTGGGGGGGGGGGGGGCTCGCGAATCACGTGCATTTCTATTTCACCATACTCTTGGGTTCTGGATCTGCAGGGACTGCCGGTTTCTTCGCGAGTAACCTACAAATGGGACTCAGGCGCGAGCGTGATCCCAGGCCATTCAATGCCACCAGGAGTTCGTACCTAGATAGTTTTCATGGAGGGATCACCCCGTAGTTCCTGAGCGCAGCCGAGAGAGCAGCTCGCCAGGCTGACGGGTAGTTCATTCCTCTTCGTTGACACTGTCGCGCTGCTAGTCCTTATTCCCAATGTCGTCACTGTTCCCCCCCCCGAGTGTGTCCCCCGCGCTGCTGCAGTGCGCCCGGCGCCGCAATCTGCGGCGCGGGGCCCACGCGGCGGGGAGGGGGGGGGGGCGTTGCGCTATACCCCTCCCCCTGAGCGCCCGCTAGCGCCGCGGATTTTAATGATGCTCTCCCGACGAGAGCGACGTTTCCGCCCAGTCCCGCGTCGACGAAGTTGCACTCGAATAGTGGCGCCGCGCCACAGCGGAAACTCAACTCTACCACAAGGACGCTGCGCCGACACGAGAACGACATTTTGGCTTTTCGCGCCGGATGCGAGCCCCATTCCTCTCACGTGCTCTGCAACACGGATAATACGATTGATGAAGCCTAGATTCTATGTTTGGCGTTTGTTTTTAATGGGTAGCATAGGCGGTCGCGGATTTGCCAGCTATCAGTCTTTTTGTGGCATGATATGAGTATGTCGTAGCTGCGAATCAAGCTCACTCCCCAGGAATATAAGAGGCCCGAGAGGGGTTCCCCAGAAGCATCGAGGGGCCTGCGGTTTCATTTCTTGCTCGCCGCTGCCATTTTTATTCCTCAGGGCCCTCGGCCTTAGTGCTGCGCCAGTTGTTCGAGCCGCGCTCGCAGCAAAAGCATCCCCGGCTCTGCGCGCCGATCCATGTCACAGTGGCAGCCTGGAGCGAGGCCGTTCCGCCATCCCGGCCTGCGGCCGTGCAGATTGCAAGACGGCGTCTGCGACGCGTCTTCCTGAATCGAAGCCCAGCGGCTTCCTGACCAGCGTGGTCGCGCTGTTGCTCAGCGCCCTCTCCAGCGTCGGCGACGCCGACATCGCCCGCGTCAGCGTCAGCGACGCCGACATCTACGCCCGCCCTGCCAACTCCTACGCCAGCGTCAGCGACGCCGAAATCCACGCCTACATCTCCGACAGCGTCAGCGACGCCGTCACCGGCGCCTACTTCCCGTGCGTCAGCGTCAGCGACGCCGACATCAACGCCTACGTCCCCGACGGCGCCAGCGACGCCGTCGCCGACGCTTACTTCCCGCACGTCAGCTTCAGCGACGCCGACATCAACGCCTACTTCTCCGACAGCGTCAGCGACGCCGCCATCGACGACTACTTCGCCTACTTCTCCCTACTTCTCGTAAGGCGGCGTCAGTGACGCAAGCATCGGCGCCGATTTCTCCAACGCCAGCATCGGCGACGCCAGCATCTACGCCTACTTCTCCTACGCCAGCGTCAGCGACGCCAGCGTCAACGCCTTCTATTTCGACGCCGGTGTCAGCGACGCGGCTCACTACCTCATTCTTGACAAAATGACGGATAACTATGCGCACAGAGGAATGGCGACCCAGCGAAGTGGAGAGACTATAAACAGGAGGTCGAGCTCTGGAAGCACAGTGAGAACCTCGCCGTGGCTCATAGTCTCGCATCGGAGCTCGCGCTGAAGCTCAGTGGGGCAGCCCGCGGTGCAGCGCTAGATATGACGGAGGCGCAGCTGCATCCAGCAGCCGCGGTGGACATCGGAGACCTCGATGGTAGGAAGCGCAACAGGAACCAGGTCGGCATAGAGAACGCGCCACAACACCTGGAGGCTAGTGTGGGACAGCAGAAGCCCGTGCAGAAGGGCGAGACCCTCGAGAAGCTCTTCGAGTCGACTCAACATCACCGACGAAGAGGTGAACGCACGACGGATTGGCTCGTCCGTTTCGAGACTGGATTGCAGCAGCTGCGCGAGAATGAGGTGGGCCTCAACGCGCTGGGCATCTTGGCGGGATGGCTCCTGCTGCGCAAGGCTGGGCTCGCGGCAGAGCGCCGAGGGCGCGTCGTGGGGAATCTGCCCGACGAGCGCTGCGGCCTGCTAATCAGGATGTTCCCGGACGTCCACACGTCGGGGCGCCGCGCCCCCCCGCCGAGGTCATGACCAATCAGTCGCGCTCGCAAGGCGGCTGGCGCAGCGACGTTTCCTCCAGCCGCGGGGGGCGCTCTACCAACGTCGTCGGCGAGCCGGGCGACGAGAACGACGGAGAGCAAGAGGAGGGCGACGAGGACGAGACCGACGTCCAGGACATCGCTCGCCAGGAGCTCGAGGCTTTCAGCGCCGAGCCCGAGTGCTATTCCCGAGGCCATGGCCACCGTCAGATCGGCCCTTGAGGCCTTCGAGGGCCGCGGCCAGTCAAGGTCCGCCCCGCCCCGCCGCCCGACCAAGCTACCGGGCCGGGTCGACCGGCGCAAGAGGGGCGCTTCTTGCTGGGGCTGCGGCGAGACCGGACACTGGACAGGGGGCAAGGAGTGCCCCGCGCCGGGTGCTCGCAAGTTCGCGCCCAAGGACGGCAAGTCGAAGGGCGGTGGGCTAGGAGGTCGCGGGGGCCGCCCTCAGCGCCAGGCGCGCATCGCCGAGCAGGTGCCATGCACCCGCAGGGGCCGGTCGCGCCGCCCCCAGAGACTTGCGTCTCGGAGCGGCTCATCCACCACCTGCCGAACGTGAACGTCGCGATCGGCAGTGACAAGCCCATGGACGAAGGCGTCGGCGCGGTTGACGCCGCCTGCCTTTTCTGCGTCTCGGGCAAGAAGTGGCACGACAACTACAAGGACAGCCTCACGAGGATGGGGCTTGCCAACCAGATCCTCGAAGAGCCGGAGGACGAGGTCTACAGGTTTGGCAACGGAGGTACTCTCCCGAGCAAGCTGCGCGTCACCGCGCCGCTCGTGCTGTGCGGCCAAGCTGGCCGCATCGTGTTTAGCGTCGTGGACAGCCCCGCGCTGGGCCTGCTCATCGGCCGCGATGTCACCCTGTCTTCCCAGACCAACATCTTTCTCTGGAAGGGCCAGATCCGCATCTGGAACGCCACCCAGCAGAAGCTCACCACGAGCGCCGCGGGTCACCCCGCAATCAAGTTGCAGCCAGAGGACTGGCAAGCCATCAAGGACGCCGGCATGGAGCAACCGCCCAGCGCGGCCAGCTCGTCAGGAATGAAGCGACAGCTGGACAATACCCTGTACGTAGAGGTCGAGAAGACGCTTGACCGACGAGATCGGAAGACGAGGACGGGCGACCAGCCCACGGTCAACAACACTACCAGGACCAGCGCGCTGTTCGACACCATCAACAACCTCGAAGAAGGAGCTGAACGCTCCGAGCCGTCTCCAGACTCGGCGACCGAAGGGGTCGCGGCTACTTTCGGCCGTAGCCTCTCTTCTGGTCTGCTGCTCCACTGCAGCTCCAGCTCCGAACCTCGCGCTAGCGACGCTGCCGCAGACGACCCGCCCCGCGACGTGCGTGACCGAGCCCCTGCAGGACTGCATCGCCTCTGGCGAGACGACCTTCGAGGGCTGCAGCCGCCGAGGTTTATGCTCGGACTGCGTCTTCAGCACGCCCGTGGCCCTGAGCCGCGGCCAGGGCGCCATCGCCAACGGTTGCCTCGAACCCGAGGCCAATATCGTGGAGGAGGAGCAGCCGCGCGTGAGGACGCTCAAGAGGGGGGCGAAGCCGCAGCTGATTGCTGGCAAGCGCTCAGTCTTCGTCACCAGCAAGAGCGGCATCCAGCCGCGCAAAATCGGCCAGGCCTTGATTACTAATTTGGCCACGTCTACAACCATATCCAAACCGACCTTCATCGCGAACAGCACCTTGCTCTACCCCGACATTCCCCATCATGATTTTTTCAATCCGCTCCAGACGGATTGAAAAAGTAGCACGGATTGAAATCGAGTGGATGGATTGGTAATTTTCAATCTGGGTTGATGTTGTTACGGGTGGATTGATTGTTGGTAGCAGCGGATTGATTTTTGTCCCAGTGGATGGATTCTTGCACATTGGGGTTCGTTAGCTCCATTAAGTTAACATCGTTGCAAGTGGTTGTTTTCACTCATGCCCGAGGCGTCAATTGGCACGTGGTACCCCCGCGCGCGCGTGGGCGTTGCGCGCGGGGCTCGTAGTCCACAATAGATAAGCTGCCATGTAATGCTTTGAATTTTCTTCGGCCCTTTGTTAAGGAGGCCGGCGGACGGGGCGATTTTTCCACTGTGGACAAAACAGTGGACAATACAGAACTCGCCACGCGCGCGCGCGCCAGCGGAGTCCTGTATTCCCGACAGTAGAAAAGCTGCCATGTAATTCCAAAAATTGAATTTGAAATTTCTGTTGCCTTTTTAAGGAGGCCGACGGACGGGACGACATGTCTGTCATGGACAATCAAGAACTCGAATCGATCGCCGCGCGCGCGGTTCTGTATTGCCGACAATCGAAAAGCTGCCATGTTATTCCAAAAACTGAATTTGAAATTGCTGTGGCTCTTTAAGGGGGCCGACGAGCGGGCCGATTTAGAACTCGCAGCGCGCGCGCGTGCGGAGTTCTGCATTGTCGACAATAGAAAAAGCTGCGTGTAACTTCGAAAACTAAATGTGATATTTCTGTGGCCCTTTAAGGAGGCCGACGCACGGGGCGACCTGTCTATTGTGGTCAATCCAGAATTCGCCACGCGCGTGCGGAGTTCTGTATTGTCGACAATAGAAAAGCAGTTATGTAATCACAAAAACTGAATTTGAAATTTCTGTGGCCCTGAAAGGAGGCCGACGGGCGGGCCGACTTTTCTATTGTGGACGATCCAGAACTTGCCACGCGCGCTCGACGCGCGCGCACGCGTGCGGAGTTTCGTGTGTATATATATATATATATAATGCATCCCAGATGCCCGCGCTGCCCTCTCCTCTGATCCCTGCCCCCCTCCTTTTTCCTCCTCCCGATCGCTGGCGCGCGCTTGCTTCGCTTATCCCGTGGCTTGAACATGTTTTTTTTCGCGTGCCGCGCGCGCCGCGCCGTGCGCGCCGCGCGCGCCGCGCCGTGCGTGCGCCCGTGGGCATCATCCAACGCCGTGCGGTGCGCGTTGCTATATCGCCTGTCGGCCTCGCCCGCTGGCCTCGCGGCTCGGCGCGCGCGGGCGCGCGCGCCGCGCGGCCCCCGCGGGCTGCCGCGCGCGGCCTCGAGGAACTTCGAGCGGAATCGCATGCTATACCTCAGTCGGCCCGTCGATTCCCCACCCGCCGGCGCTTTCATGCCGACAGGTGGGCGCCGACGGGCCGAGTGAGCATTGCGCGTTATTCTGCTCGCGCCCGCCCGCCGCCCCCCCCCCCCCCCCACCCTTTGAAGACGGCCCCCCCCCCCGAAAGCTTCGTCGCCCATGGCGCGCCGCAGTGAGACGGCGAAGGCGGCGGCGCCTGCGCCGGCGCAGGCCAGGGGAGGGGGGGGGGGGGGGAGAAAGTGGAAGGTGAAGCAGGGGGTCGGCACATGAGGGAGGCAGGGAGTAGGAGGGGGGAGGAGGGGGGCGAGGGATCCGAAGGGGGGGGAGGAGGAGGAGGAGGAGCAGGAGGAACCCAGCGTAGACGATGAGGAGGACGAGGAGGGGGAGGAGGAGGAGAAGGAAGAGGAGGAAAAGGAGGACGGAAGGATGAGAGCAACGTGGGAGGGCAGGCGCTCATCAACGTTCCTGAAGGCGAAGAGTGGCCTGACCTTCTCGGCCCGAGAGGGTTTGAGGTGTTGGTGCTGATGAGTTTGATGATGATGGTGATGGAGGTGGCGATGATGCTGATGATGATGATTGTGATGATGATGGTGACGGCGGTGATGATGGCGTTGATGAGATGTTGATGATTCGGCGAGCCTGGTGATGATGAGGATGATGATGAGCACCATTGCCATGATTGTGATAACGATGGTGACGAGACTGCGGACGATGCTGATGATGCTGGGGATGATGATGACGGTGACGAGGATGGTGATGATGATGGCGACGATGCTGATGATGATGACGATGATGATGTATTCGTCCTCTCTCACTGCGGGGCTATTGGGCTGGCGCTCCGGCGAGGATCGCTGGCCCAGCAACTCTAGCCATCGTGCCGACATCGCCCTGATATCGCCATCGTTGTAATCGCGTGCGCCTTCGTCGTCGCCGTTGCCTCGTTATCATTAACAGCGTCAGCATCGTCGTCGCCATCATCGCGATCATCATCGCCGTCGCCATCGCCATCGTCGCAGAGGGAGTGGAGGGTGAACAAGAGCAAGAGCGAAGAGAAAGAGAAGGAGAAGGAAAGAGAGAGACAGAGAGAGAGAGAGATATGATGATGGCGGAGGTCGTCGCAATCATCGACGTGGGCGCAGGGAGATACATGATGACGAGTAGTGGGAGATCGGGGAGGGGCAGGTGGCGTTCCAGATTTTCAGCATTCCGTGCACAAGTTCGAGCACAGGGCGAAGATGACCGAAGCGATGGTTTGAGCTGGGGCTCGGGTGCACGCCAACCACTCTTAAGGGGGGCGGGGGAGGAGGGGGGGGGCAAGGGCCGGCGTAGCGAGGGGGGGGATCACGCGAGTTGGGCGGCCAAGTCGAGGGGCAATGAGTTGGTTGACGTTCCTCGCTGTGCTACTCCTCCTCCTTTGCGCCCCCCCCCCCCCCTCCTCTTTCCTCCTCCTCCTCGCCCTCGTCTCTTCTCTTCTTCTTCTTCCTCTCTTCTCGCCCTCATCTTGCCTTCGCTTCTGCCCCCCCCCCCCCCCCCCCCACCGCCCACCGTCGATCGATGGATTCAGCTAGCGGGGGGAGGAGTGTTCGGATCGCTGGCGCGAGGGGCGCAGGCCATTGGCCAGAAGCGCTGAACAAAAGACTCACTGCGATGGAGCGCTTGGGGAGGGTGTCATTACACGGGTCGTGGACAGGGCGGCAGCGGGCGGGGCAGGATGGGCGCGAGGATGGGTCTGAAGATGGGGGTGCTCGAAGGAATGGGGGGGTGGCGGCGGTTAGGGGCGAGGGGGCTTGGGGAGGGGGTCGAGATCGGGCGGCGAGGGGCAGCAGCGGCGCGATTGATGGGGGGCGAGGCTGCGTGGGACCACGCGTTCAAAAAGAAGTTCGTCGACGCCTATCGCTCCAAGCACGGCCGCGCGCCGCAGGTGCAACGGTTGGACGGCGCACGGCGCCCGCTTCTTTCTGCGTTTCGATGTGCCACTCTGGGGGGGCGTGGGATTGGATGTAGAAAAGGAAGAAGGATGAGGGATGGGGGAATGAAGGTAGAAGAGAGCCAAGAGACGCGAGGAAAGCTTGGAACTGCAGGAGGACCAAGGGAAGGGAAGTCTGAGAATGAGATCGGGGGGGCGAGGTGCACGCAGAGCCGCTGCGCCAGCATGGTGCACACCCGCTTCCTGCGCAATGGCGGCGCGCAGATCGAGGCATCCACCCAGCAGGGGGAGGGGGATAGGGGCGATGTCGATGTAGAGGGTGATGGCGAGGAGGATGAGGATGAGGACGAGGCGATGATGACGATGATGAGGATGATGAGGACGAGGGGGGCGACGATGAGGATGGGGATGCTGATGATAATGATGATGCCGATGGTGATGGTGATGATGCTGCTGATGGCGCTGATGACGCTGCTACTGGCGATGATGATGCTTACTATGATGACGATGCTGATGATGATGACCGCGAGGAGGATGCCGAGGATAATGGCGATGACGAGGATAAGGGCGACGAGGGGGCTGAGGAGGAGGGCGACGACGAAGGCGAGGATGAGTAGGATGAGTTATTCTGCTCGCGCCGGCCCGCCGCCCCCCCCCCCCCCACCCCTTCGAAGATGGCCCCCCCCCCCGGAAGCTTCGTCGCCCATGGCGCGCCGCAGTGAGACGGCGAAGGCGGCGGCGCCTGCGCCGGCGCAGGCCAGGGGAGGGGGGGCGGGGTGGGAGAGTGGAAGGTGAAGCAGGGGGTCGGCACATGAGGGAGGCAGGGAGTAGGAGGGGGGAGGAGGGGGGCGAGGGATCCGAAGGAGGAGGGGGGGGAGGAGGAGGGGGAGGAACGCAGCGCAGACGAGGAGGAGGACGAGGAGGAGGGCCTGACCTTCTCGGCCCGAGAGGGGGTTGAGGTGTTGGTGCTGATGATTTTGATGATGATGGTGATGGAGGTGGCGATGATGCTGATGATGAGGATTATTGTGATGATGATGGTGATGGCGGTGATGGTGGCGTTGATGATGTTGATGATTCGGTGCGCCTGGTGATGATGAGGATGATGATGAGCACCTTTGCCATGATTATGATAACGATGGTGACGAGAATGCGGACGATGCTGATGATGATGAGGATGGTGATGATGGCGACGAGGATGGTGATGATGATGGCGACGATGTTGATGATGATGACGATGATGATGTATTCGCCCTCTCTCACTGCGGGGCTATTGGGCTGGCGCTTCGGCGAGGATCGTTGGCCCAGCAACTCTAGCCATCGTGCCGACATCGCCCTGATATCGCCATCGTTGTAATCGCGTGCACCTTCATCGTCGCCGTTGCCTCGTTATCATTAACAGCGTCAGCATCGTCGTCGCCATCGCCATGATCACCGTCGCCATCGCCATCGCCATCGTCGCAGAGGGAGTGGAGGGTGAGAGAAAGAGCAAGGCCGAAGATAAAGAGAAGGAGAAAGAAAGAGAGAGACAGAGAGAGATGATGATGGTGGAGGTCGCTGCAATCATCGACGTGGGCGCAGGGAGATACATGACGACGAGTAGTGGGAGATCGGGGAGGGGCAGGTGGCGCTCCAGATTTTCAATATTCTGCGCGCAGGTTCGAGCGCAGGGCGAAGATGACCGAATTGATGGCTTGAACCGGGGATCGGGCGCATGCCAACCACTCTCAATGGGAGCGGGGGAGGAGGGGGGGGGCAAGGACCGGCATAATGAGAGGGGGGGTCACGCGAGCTAGGCGGCCAAGTTGAGGGGCAATGAGTTGGTTGACGTTCCTCGCTGTGCTACTCCTCCTCCTTTGCGCCCCCCCCCTCCTCTTCCTCCTCCTCCTCCTCGTCCTCGTCTCTTCTTCTTCATCTCCCTCTTCCTCTTCCTCCTCATCTGGCCCCTCGGCTTCTGCCCCCCCCCCCCCCCGCGCCCGCCCACCGCCGCCGCCATCGATCGATGGATTCAGCTAGCGGGGGGAGGTGTTCGGATCGCTGGTGCGAGGGGCGCAGGCCATTGGCCAGAACCTTCGCTTTTCCCAGAAGACTGCAGTGGAGCGCTCGGGGAGGGTGCCATTGCACGGGTCGTGGACAGGGTGGCAGTGGGTGGAACAGGATGGGCGCGAGGATGCGTCTGAAGATGGGGGTGCTCGAAGGAATGGGGGGGTGGCGGCGGTTAGGGGCGAGGGGGCTTGGGGGGGGGGTCGAGATCGGGCGGCGAGGGGCAGCAGCGGCGCGATTGATGGGGGGCGAGGCTGCGTGGGACCACGCGTTCAAGAAGAAGTTCGTCGACGCCTGCCGCTCCAAGCGCGGCCGCGCGCCGCCGGCGCAGCGGTTGGGCGGCGCGCGGCGCCCGCTTCTGTCTGCGTTTCGATTTGCCACTCTGGGGGGGCGTGGGATTGGATGTAGAAGAGGAAGAAGGACGAGGGGCGGGGGAATGAAGATAGAAGAGAGCCAAGAGACGCGAGGAAAGCTTGGAACGGCAGGAGGACCAAGGGACGGGAAGTCTGAGAATGAGATCGGGGGGGGGGCGAGGTGCGCGCAGAGCCGCTGCGCCCGCATGATGCACAGCCACCTCCGGCGCAATGGCGGCGCGCAGATCGAGGCATCCACCCAGCAGGGAAAGGGGGATGAGGGCGATGTTGATGTAGAGGGTGACGGCGAGGAGGATGAGGATGAGGACGAGGCGAAGATGAAGATGATGAGGGCGATGGGGATGAGGAGGATGACGATGAGGATGGGGATGCTGATGATAATGATGATGATGGTGGTGATGATGATGATGATGCTGCTGATGGCGCTGATGACGCTGATGATGGTGATGATGATGATTACTATGATGACAATGATGATGCTGATGATGATGATCGCGAGGAGGACGCCGAGGATGATGGCGATGACGAGGATAATGATGACGGGGGGGCTGAGGAGGAGGGCGCCGACGAGGGCGAGGATGAGTAGGGGGACGACGCGACGAGCAGGGCGAGAAAGAGGACGAGGATGATCGGGGAGGATCGAGGGGGGGATGAGGAGGAGCAGGGGCAGGGGCAGGAGGAGGTGGAAGAGGATCGGGGATCCAGGAGGGGGAGGGATATCGACGCCAGAAATGCGCCCCCCCTCATCGTCATCCTCCTCCTCGCCCTCCTGCTGCCCCTCCTCCTCCTCCTCCTCCTCCCCCCCCCCTCCTCTCCCTTCTCCTCCTCTCCCTTCTCCTCCTCCTCCGCCCCCTTTCCGCCCCGTCGTTTTTCTTTTCTCCTCTTCCCCCCCCCCCCCCCCCCCCCCCCCCCCTCCCCCCCCCCCCCACCCCCCCCCCACCCCCCCCCCCCCCCCTCCCCCCCCCCCCCCCCCCCCCCCACCCGCCCCCCCCCCCCCCACCCCCCCACCCCCCCCCCCCCCACAGCCCCCCCCCCCCCCCCCCTTCCTCTCGTGCTCGGGTCGCAGTGCCCCCCCCCCTCCCCCCCCCCCCCACCCCCCCCCCATCTCTCGAGATGTTCCCCTGTCATCGTCGCGCTCCTTTCCGATTCGATCTCATCTCTATTCGGGGCCTTGCGCCGAACGGCGGGGGGGGGGGGGCGACGGCGACGTAGACGACGAGACCGCGCAATTGTACTTCAGCGCCGTGGAAGCGCCGATCGAGGATCTCGAGGCTGCGACGAGCAGCGCCGCGGCGCCAGGGGGGGGCACCACGTCGGGTCCACTTTTCATTATCCTTCTCCTGCTCCCGCTCCTTCTCCTCCTCCTCCTCCCCCCTCCCCCTCCTCGTCCTTATCCTCCTCCATGCCTCCTTATCCTCCTCCATGCCTCCATATCGCGAGCATCCCCATCCGCCTCCTCCCCCTCGTCATCATCGCCACCATCATCGCCGTCATCGCCGTCGCCATCACCACCATCACCACTTCCGCATCCTCATCCTCAGCATACTCCTCATTCTACCCCTCCTCCTCCTCTTCCCCCTCCTTGCCCTCGTCGCCGTCGTGCCCGCCCACGGCATCCTGATCCTCCTGTCGCCATCTCTCGCTGACTCCTGGGGGCTACTGATGGGGGGCGCCTGCGAACGCCCCATCTAGGGATGTGAATGCGGGCGTCTGCGGTGACTCAAGACGCCTCCTCTCCACGCCCTGCTTCCCTTCATCTGACCTTCATCAGCGGCAGATTCGTTTTGTCAGAATCGTATATATATATATATATGTGTTCTTTTTTGTTCCAGAAGTGCATGGTTTGCTTGTTTTTTGTCTTGGGTTTCTTGTATGCGCGTGGCAGATGTTTCGCACGATTATAGATATCCTGGGGTCGGTTTTCACTTGTATTAACAATGTTATGGTTCCCAGCGGCACGCATAGTAAGATTTCAACGATCGTGGATCTTTACATTTTGTAGATATGGCAACGTCGAACACCAAATATACATACATATCAGCAATCTACATATGTATGCATATTTGGTGTTCGGCTTTGTGATGTGTCTGCTTCGGTTCTCGTGGGTCTCCAGATCTATGTATGTATCGTGTTGCGGTTTTCGGGTTTCCTGAATACAACGGCATGTGTTGTGATAGTAAATACACATGTGTGCTAGCTGTTTCGTGCAATCATGTTATCGTGAGTGTCGGTGGTGGTGATGTTTTATACGGATGGGCATCGGATAGAGGTGAATGTGTCTCCGTCGGATTGCATTGGTTTGCATATGCATTGCGTCGCGTCGGCGGTGCGTCGCGACCAGGAGGCCCCCTAAAAAATCCCAACAGGCCCCCTGGGCACCTGAGAGGGCCCCAAAAAAGCCCGCGACCCAAGAGAGCCCAGGCCCGTGGATTCCGTCGTACGCCCATGAGTGCACATAGTTAGGCTTACCAGCACGGTCGACCATCACAGCAAACCAGCATGTTGAAGGATAACAGGTCCCACATATCTAACACCGAACACGTTTGATCTGGCTGCGAGCGTCGCCAGCTCCATGGGCCCCTCAGCCGTTTCAGAATCAAGCCGAGCATGACCGCCACAAGGGCGAAATTAGAGTTCCTCCTGAAAAAGCACCTTCAGGCGACCCCAGGAGGCACACCGTACTTCTCCGCATGCAGCCTGGAGGGCTTCGGGCGCGCCTGGAACGATGTCGTCGGCGCCGACGTGGCCACCCGGGCCGCCGAAGGAGGGGGGGGGGGAGGTAGGAGGGGAACGGCATGCTGAGTGCGACCTGCCCCTGCCCTTCCCAGTTCGCTTTGCCGCGCGCTCCGCCCCCTGCCCCCCGCCGTTGCCCAGGTCGGCCACAACTTGAAGCGGTGGCCGGCGCAGTGGGCGAGCCGCTGGGGCGCCGAGGCGAGGGGCCCAGGGGGGGTGGAGCAAGCAACGCAGCGAGGAAGGATGGGGGGGCGCGCGGAGTGCGAGGGCGCCATTTCTGTCGGGCGCTCCGCAGCTGCAGGGCCGTGGAGAGGGGGGTGGGATGAGACGGCAGACGCGGGCCAGCTGGTCGCGGCCGCGGCGTCCTCGTCATCTTCGCCCCCACCCCCCTGCCCTCCCCTCATCGCTTCATCGCTGCCCCTACTCATGGTTGCGATGGCCCTCGCCACCCCTCGCCCACTGCGCCCTCCCTGGTCTTCATTCTCTTCCGCCCTTCCGTCGGGCCCGTGGGGCACCCTCTGCGCTGACTTCCTCATCTCATCTCCCCGGGGTCGCTCGCGCCCAGCGTTGCTCTCGCCCCCTTCCCCTGGCCGCCCGCAGGCGGGCGGCTACCGGCCCTCAGTCGTCGGGCCGCTGCTGGAGCAGATCGGCATCGACCTGCGCGAGTGGCGCGCCGTCGCAGGACGCGCGGGGTGGCTGCGCCCGCCCCGCTCTTTCCTCATCGCATCCCCATCGCCGTCCTTCTTCCTCCGACCCAGAGCGGCTGCTAGGACAGCCGCTCGACGAGCTGGCGGCGGAGGCGGCGGAGGCGGCGCGGCGCCGCTTGCTGGCGCGGATGCCTGGAGGGGACGGGTCAGCTGTGGCAGCAGCGGCAGCAGCAGCGACGCCGGTGGAAGAGCTTTTGTGGTTTACTAGATTTATCTTTTTTGTTGTCTGTATTTTTTTTTTCGGCTATAAAGGGGGCCAGCTGCAGCTCGTCGCCGCCGTCCCTGCACGACCAAGGTTTTTGGGGTTGTCACTGGGTTCGGGGTTGCGTCGTTCCTGCACTCTCTCTCTCTCTGCTTCTCTCTTCTCTCTCTCTCTCTCTCTCTCTCTATCTCTCTTTCTTCTCTCTTTTCTTTCCGTGCCTCCCTCGTTCCTTCGTTCCCTCTTTTTCTCTTTCTTTTTCTGTATTTTTTTATTTTTTTTTTTTTTGTTTTTTTTTTTTTTGTTTTTTTTTTTTTTTTTTTTTTACCTTTTTTATTTTTTTTTTTCAGCCCGCGCCGCTGACTTTTTCCCGTCTCTCCCTCTCTCTCTGTCTCTCCCCCCCTCTTGTCTTTAGCATAATCGATTTTATGCAGATAGAGAGAGAGAGAGAAGAGAAGAGAAGAGAGAGGAAGGAGAGAGAGAGAGAGAGAGAGAGAGAGAGAGGAAGGAGAGAGAGAGAGAGAGAGAGAGAGAGAGAGAGAGAGAGAGAGAGAGAGAGAGAGAGAGAGGAGAGGGGCAGAGCAGGGATCGAGCCTATCCCTGCACCCCCCATTTGCCAGTTTAGATATCGTCTTCCCGAGGCGAGGATCAGACATATTCGGATTGAGGAGCTTGAGAACGAGAATAGGACGCTGAAGAGGAAAGCTGCTCGGTGGGAAGAGAGATGCGAATCGGCGAGGCGGGAGCTGATCAGTTATATGAGCAGCAGAAGTTATCGCAAGGGGGAGCGTGGCTTTCTCACTCACATTGGGGGGGTTAGCTTGGCGCTGAAAGTTACTGCGGGCTGCGTGGCATCTTGCAAGCTCGGGAGGGTGCTCGAGATGGACCTTCATCACGCTACAGTGAACCGTTGGGAGCTGCGCACAGAGGCGTCTTTGTTACTAGCGTCTAAGCTCTTCTACCTAGAACATGAAATCACGTTCGGTTCGAAGGGCGCCGACTGCAAACATGTTATTCAGCCGATCGAGGGGGCCGAGGCAGACGGAACTGTTGCCGCAATCGGAGCCAGCGGCGGTGGCGCGAGAGATTGCGCCATCCACTTCTTCCGTTTGGACGCCACCAACAGCGCAGTGTGGCAGCGATGCAAGCTCCAGGCCCTCTTCGCAGCGTCCGCCTACATGAGCTCAGCAGATTGTGACCTCGACGCCGCCCGGGGGTGCCCCAAACCGATGGGTATCCATCCAGCCCCCATTCCTCCTCTGCTTCCTCCTCACCTCTTCTCGTCCTTTCCCCTCCTCTTCCTCCTCTCCTCCTCTCCCCGCGTTTGCCCAGCCCCCTTCCCCCCTTCCCTTCTCCTCCTCGCCCTCCTCCTGGGGGCGAGGAGGCATGGGGCGAGCGGCCGAGTGGGCGCAGGGAGAGGGGCCGCCGGACCTGAAAGGTCGGCGCGGAGTGGATCGACGGCGTAGACATCCACAAGAGGATGGCTGATCTGCAGGTCCTTCACGATTCCTCTGGGCTGGGTTGCTTATCTCTCATCTGCAAATAACTCGAAAGCATTGGCATGCCAATGTGGTCAGAGCACAAGCCATCCCCTGGGCGCCCGCGTTGCATTGTATATTGTTCGTGCACGGATGCGGGGGGGGACGTGGCCGAAGCTCGCAGAGTCGTCGCCTCCCAGATAAATCAGATCCCTGAGCTCGTGTGGCTGGACTGCGACTGCGTGCACCATCAGTCGCATTTGATTGAAGGCGATTCCAGAGATCTCATGGGACTCATGCCCCCCCCCCCCCCCCCCCCCCCCCCCCCCCCCTATGGAGCGGTGAGAGGGCGAGGGGGAGTGGGGAGAGGGACACAGGGACACATGTGCAATTACATCATGAACTAGATATATACTGATTACTGATACTCACACACATATACACGCACATCCGCATACACATACATACATGCATATATATATATATACATATATATAGAGAGAGAGGGAGAGAGAGAGAGAGAGAGAGAGAGAGAGAGAGAGAGAGAGAGAGAGAGAGAGAGAGAGAGAGAGAGAGCAACTAGAGAGAGAGAGAGAGAGAAAGGGAATCAGCTCGGGAATCTATCGTTGAGAGCGCCCTGCGCCAGGGGGGTGACCCCGACCAGACTTTCCTCGCCCTGGCCCCATCTCATCCCTTAACCCTCCTAGGCGAGATGCTGAAGCGTGCAGACGAGATGCTTTCGGATTTGGCTGGCATCAGATATTACAGTTCTGTAGCTAAGATCATGAACTGCTGGAGGGAATTCGCCGTTTCTGTTTTTCAGATCTGGAAGCTGAAATACGACGACAAAGCTATTGCCAGTACCCAGGGCACAGAGGAAGCTGTGTCGCATGCGTTCAAGATGCCCATAGCTTGCAATGCTTCGCGCTGGGGAAGTGTGTCTGCGTGCGAGGAGCTCAGGGTATCCTTCTTAGCCTACTTAGCCTACTTAGCCTACTTACCTCCCTCCTCCTCCTTCTTAGCCTACTTAGCCGCCCCCTCTCGCACCCCCCCTCCCCTGGCCGCCTGGCCCCAGGGCCAGCTATTGAAGGCTCCACGGGAGCATCTAGTGAAAGTCCTCACAGACGCTTTCCAGAAGTCCAAGCGTGACGCTGCTGCGAAAGCCTCTGATCACCCAGACAAGCTCGCCGGTGCTCTTGAGTACGTGATAGACAAAGTCGGCCACGAGTCGAAGCAAGCATATAAGGTCAAGATGAGCATATGGTGCTCGTCTTCGCTGGAGGCGCTCAATTCGGAAGTTTTTTGGCTGGTTATGGAAGTGCGCCACAGGTGCGGGGAGCCGCTGCGGCACTTTAGGGCAGTGCTGCAAAAACATAACGAATATGTCCGCACAACTGGTGCAGGTGCGATGGCTCACCTTGTCTGGGGGTAGGCGCACACCATCCAATCCAAGCTCGATGCGCTCCTCGACCTCGAAGCTTGGAAAGATGTGATATCAGATAGCGTGCCGTTGGGGCTACTGGCTACACTACATCAGATGGTGATCCACATGGCCCTTCCGACAGCTGCCGACTTTCGGCGGCGCGTGACAGATCGAGTGAACGATTGGCCCTGGAAATTGTTTTGGCTGGCTCGCGAGGAACGTCAGGGCATTCTCACATGCATTCGGTGCTCTGTCTGCGCGTGCTTGCGCGCGCGCTGGCCCCCCTCCCCGCTCTCCCGCCGCCCCTGCCAGGACCCCAGCGTCCGCTGTCGGCATCGCGAGGAGGTCGCCCGCGAGCTGCTCGACGCCGGCAACGGCGACCTCGATGCACAGGGCGGCGGGGCCAGGAAGGTCGGCCAGGGTAGAACGGCGGGTGGGGGGGGGAAGACGAGAGAGGATGAGGGAAGATGAGGAGCAGGAGGAGAAATCTGCCCAGGACTAAGTTGTCGGGGGTAGGAAGAGTGACGGGGGAGTCTGAGGGGCCGAACGGCAGCCGAGAGGGGGTCAGGCAGCGGACCATCATCGCTCGGGCAACGCAGGCGGGGGCAGAAGGAGGAGGGAGCAGAGGAGTTGAGGGGGAGTAGGAGGAGGGGGAGGGGGAGGAGGAAGAGGAGGAGGAGGGGGAGGAGGAGGATCTAGGCCAAAAAAGGGGCGTCAATATTTTCCAAAATATTGACGCCTGGTTTTGGGCCTAGAGGTGTGGAGGAGGAGGGGGAGGAGGAGGGGGGTGAGGACGGGGGAGCTTTGTTCTCGGGCCCCAGGTAAGGGAGATATTCAATGACAACATATGTCAGTGTGCTGAGACGGGCTTGTGCGATGTGTATTTCTGGGGCTTTCTCAGGATGCTC
Organism: Prorocentrum cordatum; assembly: GCA_963575745.1. NCBI lineage: Eukaryota > Dinophyceae > Prorocentrales > Prorocentraceae > Prorocentrum > Prorocentrum cordatum. Next base: position 201,993 of record CAUYUJ010014689.1, read on the forward strand.
ACAAGAATGTTTCAGTGTGATTCAGAAGAATTAGAATCGGTCAATTCCCAGATCAAACTTGTGGTCAAGAAAGCTCCGAGAATTCAATTGCCCCTTCTGAGTTGCCGCGTGAACCTGTCCGAAGCGTGCGGTCTCGGTACTTCGGCAGCTAGGCATTCCAAGTGGAGTTTGATCGCATCCGACGTTGCCGCAGTGAAGCAGGTCGCCGTCAGCCACTCGATGGGCGCCGACAGTACCCTGGGCCAGCTAGAGGGGTGGAGCTCAGCCAACACAGAACGAGCACTCATGATGCATGCGTCCCTCCCTGCTGAGCCCGTGCATGTATCCCTGATGGATGCAGAATCTGCCAGCGTGAATTACAAGTTCGTTGAGTTTTTGAGGAGGCGTTACCCAGTCGCCCCGCGGTCATGGGCCAGCTGTGTGTGTATCAATTTCACTACGTTCGATGAGGTGTGGGTGCTTGCTAGGCTCGCCGGCAATATAGGCATCATGGTGCTGGCTGATTGTGTCGGAGGCGATGGCGACAAAGACGTCGAACTCAGCATCCCCATAGGTGCGAAAGTGTGCATGTCATCCTATATCCTGAGGGGCGTCCGCAAACAGATTGGGGACGACTGGCGTGACGAAGTGTTGTTCACGCATCGGAAGGTTCCTCTTCGGTTTGGGGTCGCCGTGGAACCGTCGCTGCTGCAGTGGGACTCTGAAGCTATATGCCAGTCGGCGGGGCGGGGGGGGCTCGTTCTGCGCGACAGAGGGCGCTGGGGCGAGGGGGTGAGGGAGCGAGGGAGGCAAGGGGGAGGAGAGGAGGGGAGAGAGCGAGAGACAGAGGGAGACAGAGAGAGATAGAGACAGAGAGCGAGAGAGAGAGAGAGAGAGAGAGAGAGAGGGAGAGGGATAGAAAGAGAGAGAGAGAGAGAGAGAGAGAGAGAGAGAGAGAAAGAGAAAGAAAGCGAGAGGGAAAGAGATAGAACGCTAGAGGGCGACACGGCCTTGCAAGAGCCAGACGACAGGGTGTCGAGTGTCTGGAAAGATGCGCGTTGCATGAGCCTGGCAACCATGTGCACGGCGCCTGGGCAAATTCATTGCCTCTTGCATTGCTCCGCCGCTAGTCCTGTCGAGAGAAGACGGAGATGGGGGGAGAGAGAGAGAGAGAGAGAGAGTCAGACAAACAGACAGTCAGACAGACAGACAGACAGAGAGATGAAGAGAGAAAGAGAGAGAGAGAGAAAGAGAGAGAGAGAGAGAGAGAGAGAGAAAGCGAGAGCGAGAGAGAGAGAGCCCCACGGAAACAATGAGACGGGGAGGGAGAGAGTCCTCGACCTCCTCCCCCTCTGCCCCTCTTCCTCTTCTCCTCCTTCGCCTCGTTCTCCCCTCCCCTTCCTCCCTCCGACCTCCCCCCTCCCCCCTGCCCCCCCTTCTCTCTTGCTCGCCACGGCCGCTGCCCAGCCCGAGAAGTGATGGAGGGGAGGATGACATCAAGCCGAAGCGCAAGAAGCCGAGGATGATGCCGCCGCTGCCTGACGCAGCAGCAGCGGCGCCAGCGCCGGCGCCGCCCGGGCTGCCGCGGCCAGCTGCCCTCGCAGAGGGGGCGGAGGCGGCGGAGGAGGAGGAGGAGGAGGACGAGGAGCAGAGGATGCGCACGATGGCCATTCGACTCAGAGAAGAGGAGAGAGGATTGCATGATCCCACGATCGATGACTTCCTGGCGCAGGAGGACAGGGAGCTCGACGATCGACTGAGGGCGGAGGAGTTCGCTCGGGCCGAGAGGGCCGCCGCAATGCTGGCCGAGGGCGGTGGGTCCGAGCAGGCAATCGAGGATCGGTTCGCGGCCAAGTCGGAGCTGGCTGGTTCCCCCAGCGATGTCGTTGCGAGTGATGCGGTTCTCGAACAGATACTATTCGGGGGAGGCGAAGGCGGCGGCGCCGCTGCTGGCGCCGATGGCATCGGTGACGGCGGTGGCGTGCCCGCAGAAGTCCCGTCCCCGCTAGTAGCAGCAGCGGCAGCACAGTGGACTGAGTCAGCTCTGGCAGCGAAGGCGATCCTTGAAGCGAGGGAGAGGGCAATGCACCAAGATGCGCCAGGGGCCAGACATGAGCCGTCACTCGTGAAACTCGCAGAAGACGAGTCCGGGCATGTCGCCGTGGCTTTCATTGAGTGGAGTGACGCTGCTGCTCAGATCGGGCAGCTCGTATTTCTTGACAAAGCGAGAAAATTTAAGCGGTCCCCCGCCTCATTATTTCCTGTGCATTTTGTCGCCCATGCTGAGATTATCCACCCTGCTGTCGGCGTCACGGTGGAATTCCGCCGCGACATGCGAGAGGCAGCTCCCCCCGAGATCCCGACATTGAAGTCGATGTGGGAATGTGCGCTCGCGGGGGGTATCCATGCTGAGTTCAACTCTAGTGACACGTGCATTGTCTGCAGCAGGTCTAGGGCCGAGGGGCCCGAACATCTCCCGAAGAAATGCCCCCTTTGCATGCTGACTTGGCACCCGAGTTGCAGCGATGCGCGCGCGTCAACTCGGTGGGACTCAATTCGGATCGACTGCGCTCGGCCAGGAGCAGTTTCACAACATGTGCTGTGCAGCATGCGCATTAAGTTCGTTTCGTTCTGACGCAGCGCAAGCTGTGGCGCGCAACCTTCGCGCGAGATGTGCGTCGTGATGTGACGAGTCTCATATTATGATTGCGTGCAGCACAATCATCTATCGCACTATATGGCTGCGCGCATCCATCGCGAACAATTTGAGAGAGCACGCGCGCGCGTGCGCATCATCAATCACGAACATAGCAGCGCAGTTGCACATCATATCGCCCGCGCTACATATCGTGAGAAACACGTGCGCACATCAATCTCACGCCCTTTACCTTTCTCCTTTTGCTGGCCCGCTGCCTGAGCGCAGGCCAGGCAGGAGCGCCGTCAGGAGCGCCAGCGCGGCGCCAGCTGGATGCTCGCAGCCTGTGCTCCGAGAGCCGTGCAGACGAAAGCAGCGCGCGGTATTCGTGATGTGGGCTCAGGATTCGCAGCGGCTTCGCCGACTTCTTGGATCTGCCGCCCCCTGCCTTATAGGATACGCCTGCGAGGCCAAAGGTTTCGGCAAAGCTTGGCCACGCTAGTGGACCATGCGTTCCCCCATCCGTTGTGGAAGCCATTCGGGGAACACGCGGGGGAGGGGGGGGAGGAGGACGAGGAGTGGCAGGGGGGGGAAGGAGGAGGGAAGGAGGAGGGGGGGGCTCCCAGGCTTGTTTCAAAGGAGGGGGTGACACCCAAGCTTGTTTTAGGCGATGGTTCCCACGGGCCAGCTTCAAACGATGGTCACCACAGGCTTGGGTTAGACCATTGTCCCCCCCGGCATGTTTCAAACGATGGCCCTCGCAGGCGCGATTGATTCGATTGCCCTCCCAGGCTTGTTTTAGGCGATGGTCATCCCAGGCGTGCTTCCAGCGATTGGTATCCCAAGCTTGTTGTAGACGATGGTCCTCGCAGAAATGGTTTTAAACGATTGTCGTCCCAGGCCTGTTTGAAACGATGCCACCACCAGACTTGCTTTAGACGATATTCCTCCCAGGCCTGTTTCAAACGATGGCCCTCCAAGGCTTGCTCTAGGCGGTGATACTCACAAGCATGTTTCAAATGATGGTCCTCCCATGCCAAATTGAAACGAGTGTCCTCCCAGGCTTGCTCTAGGCGATGGTCCCCCCGTGCATGTTTGAAACGGTGGTCGCCACATGCTTGTTTGAAAGTATGGTCCGCCCAGGCACGTTTCAAACGATGGCACCCCAGGCACGTTTGAAACGGTTGTCCCCCCATATGTGTTTTAGACCATGGTCCTCTCAGTGCTGGTGACCGCGCGGACGCAATATCTCCGCACGCGGGATGTGCATGCAATCTCTCCAGGGGTGATGATGTTGTTATCTTCTCTCCACGTGGCTGAGCGTGGAGGTCACCTCCCCAGCTGCGAGGGCGCGGGAACCTCCTCTCCACGCGAGGGGTGCGGGCGTGGAGAGCGCACCTCCACGTCTGACGCGTGGCGATCACATCTCCATGGAGTGTGCGTGGAGACCTGCTCTCCACGCTGACTAGTGCGGGTGCCCCATCTCCTCAGGAAACGGCTTGGAGATCCACTCTCCACATGAGGCGTGGATAGCTGATCTCCACAGGTGATGTGTAACCTATGTGGGGACCTCCTCTCCACATATGACTGTGGAGAATCTGCGTCCACACATACTGCGTGGAGAGCTGGTCACCACAGGGGGTATGTAGCATCTGTGGAGACCTCCTCTCCACGGACGGTCCGTGGAGACCTTGTATCCACGCATGAGGCGTGGAGAGCCGATCTCCACATGTAGGCGATGTCACGTGTGGAGACCCCATCTCCACAGAGGGGGTGTGGAGACCCTGTATCCACGCATGCTGTGTGGAGAGCTGATCTCCACATGTCCGCGGTGTCACGCGTGGAGACCCCATCTCCACAGAGGGGGTGTGGAGACCCTGCATCCACACATGAGGCGTGGAGAACCGATCTCCACATGTAGGTGATGTCACGCGCGGAGACCCCATCTCCACAGAGGGGGTGTGGAGACCCTGTATCCACACATGAGGCGTGGAGAGCCGATCTCCACATGTAGGTGATGTCACGCGTGGAGACCCCATCTCCGCAGAGGGGGTGTGGAGACCCTGCATCCACGCATGCTGTGTGGAGAGCTGATCTCCACATGTCCGCGGTGTCACGCGTGGAGACCCCATCTCCACAGAGGGGGTGTGGAGACCCTGCATCCACACACAAGGTGTGGAGAGCTGATCTCCACATGGTGGGTGGATACACGCGTGGATGCACGGTCTCCACGCATGGGCGTGGATGCCCCGTCTCCACGCGTGCGCCTGTGGAGACCACCCCTCCACGCCTTCTGCGTGGGCGCAGTGTCTCCACACGTGGGGGCGCGAAGATCGCATGTCCACGCGATGAGGCGTGGAGACAATCTCTCCACGCAATGAGGGTGCGAAGACCGTGTATTCATCATCTCCACATGTGAGTGCGGTGTGGAGATCACTCTCGTGAAGCTATCCTCTCCACTGAGAGATGTGGGTGCGTTGTTGGTTCCGAAATCATCTCTCCACCATGTAGATCGTGAGTGTCATTTCTTCGAAGGGATCGCGCCACGCTGGATACTGAGGCGGATGTTGCATCGTTGTCATGCGTCTCCTTTCTGCGGATGAGGGGTGGGGATGGGGGGCAAGCGTCGCGGGAACCAGCTTTCAACGCTTGGACAACCAATTCTAGCAGCATATTATGCAATATCGGTGATGCTGGATCAGATGTTGGTTGGCACTAGTGTATGTATTGTTTGTTGTTTTAAGACAAGGTTCCGCTAAGTCCAGCATACTATCTTCTGAACTATTAGATCATGCAACCGCTAAGTAGCACCATTAACATACACGCACATCCATTTGTAACGCAGCAATCCTAACTAGCCGACGCAAGCACTGATGTCGCCATCTGCCCGTCTTTAGTTATGATGATAAGAGGTGCTACACCACGTTAAGTTGACAATTGTTTGGAATATGTTGCATCATATGCTGTGGGTGCTAGATCAAACAACAGCTGGCCCTCATGGGGCTGTTTCGAAGCAGGCTTGTGGCTTCTTAAATACCATGACCGTATCCTGTATTGCGATGTTAGTTTGCCGCAGTAGCCATTTTGGCTCAACGAGGTCAGGCTCACCTGTGTTGCTCAGGCCTCAGGCGCGCGACGTAATGCCAATCGTTTCATCGTTTGCTGAAGCCTTCAGATGGGTGGAGCACGCTGTGGGTTCGGCAGCAGTGGCACTTGGCGAGACTGAAGATGAAGTTCGGGACATGATAGCTCGCGGGATCAAGCGTTGCTTTACCATTAGCACTTGCTTTACTGGAGTGTCTGGCCCAGACCACGCATCGGAATCAATCCTGTGCTACATGAACAAGTGGCTCCCAGGAGGCGATGCTTATTCGATCGAACACACATTTGGATTCGAGCATGATGAGGAGTGCCAGAACGAGCTACGTTTACTGGAAGCCCCACCGACCTGCCTTTTCACAGACATCAACTCAATATGGAATCCAAATGTTGCCTGGACCTTGGGCAAGGCAATGGAGTCGGACAGATCCCGCCTGAGTCGCGAGGACATGAAGCAGATCATCGACACTGGGAACTCTATCACCTGGGAGAGCGAGTGCGTCATGCACCGCGGCGATGGCTCAGAGTCCTGCTGCTGCCCTATCCCGCGGACCCCCGCAACCATGCACTTGGCGGGGCTGCCTTGCTGGGATTGGTCGCCGCAAGGTTCCCGCGCCGGCGAGGGCGGCAAGACGTATCTGGCGTCTTGTGCATGGTACGCTCAGAGGTCAGCCATCCAGGAGCCAGTAGTCGTGCTAGAGCAGGTGGTGAACTACCCCTCTGAGATCGTGGAATTCTTTCTTGGCAAGTGGTACGTGCTGTTCGAGGTTCGCTCGAACCCCGTGGATCTCGGATGGCCAGTGCGGCGCGTGAGAAAGATCATTGTTCTCGTGCATAGATCATATCTCATCGCTGCCAACGGCCCAGCTCCTTGCCTCTGCATGTGGCCTGACTTCTACGTCGCCTGTTTCAGGACCTGTTGCACCACGTGGCGCGAGTTGATGGTCGCGCCAGCCAGCATGGTCGACGCAGACTTGAGGTGGGCAAGGTCGCGCCCCAGCAGCCTGCATGGCCACGAGGGCGACCTCAGCGCCATCGGCGATGAGGATTTCGACGAGGACCCCCAACTGCGCAAGGATTGCGATGCTTTGCGACGTTCGTCAGTATATGCCGAGGCTCTCTCTGCGTGGGAGCTCAAGAACTTGCGGGCCTACCTCGCCAAGTATCCTGGTGGCCGCGGGGGGCTGTCATACATGTTGCAGCAGAGTGCGACATCGCACGCTATGTATAGTACTGAGCAGCACATGTGCACGATCATCTCGAACTCCACCATCATCTACAGCGTTCCCCATGGACGTGCTGTTACACCGCTGGAAATGTTGTGGTTCCAGGGGTTCCCAGTTGGCACGGCGATCTTGGGCGCGAAGCCATACAACGAGGTGTCTTGCTTCGACAAGGGGCGCCATCGCAGCCGGAGCGCCGTCATCGCTCAATCTGGGAATGCAATGCACGTCCACGTCATTGGGCTATCGATTCTTTGGGCTATCTTGTGGACGGAACTGAACGCCCGCCAGGCGCGCCCAGGCGGCGGCGACCCAGGCGGGGATGATGAGGGCCAGACTTCGATGGCATCGGTTGGTCGGCGATTGAGGCGCCGCCTGTCGTGAGGCCGCAGAGCGGATCCGCACCGTGGGATCTCGCGCGTGTAAGATGCGCGAGATCTTGTCATGGTTGTTGCACGTGGCCTTCGCACTGCCAGCGTTAGTGCTAATCAGCCAAGCATTTGTTTCAGCACATTCACTCTGAGCTTGTCAGGAGTGATCTTTTCCTTTGGACGTGTGCCCTAAACTAGAGCTGAGACTCGGTGTCTGGCATCGCAGCATCACATATGATATTCCCCCCTCCCTCCCCCTCCTCTGCATCCTCTTCCTATTCCCCCCATCCCTCGCCGTCCCTTGCCTTCTCCTGCTCTCGCTCCTCGCTCGCCCGCGCTCCACCCAACTCTCTCCTCGAATATTCCTCCCCTCTATCCTCTCGCACCGCACTCGCTTGCTCCCCTGCTGGGGCCCTGCTGGGGCATCGACCCGCGCTGCCAGCGCCTCGTGGGCCTTGCAGTGGCGCAGCAGCCGCGGCCGCAAATCCTGTCGCAGTCAGGGCGAGAGGAGGGCGCGAAGCGGTCGGCCCTAGACCCCTAGACTCTTAGAACGCGAGCCCCACTGGGCATAGCATGCGTGGAGAACACAGTCGCTGCAGATGCTTCGGTTTTCCAGCAAATCCGCTTCAGCTGAGGTTCGGAGTTTTCCCGAGCGAGCACCAGCAACCTGCTGGTGCTCGGGCCATTCGAACTCTCAGCTGATGCGAATTTGTTGGGACACCCACGCATCTGCCAAGCTGGTTTCTACGGGGATGGGGCCCAGCACGGCGATCCGTTTGCTAGGCGTTTGATCCACAGCTTGGCCGGCTCAGGCAATTGCTCGCTGGCCTCAGCCTCAGCTCCTGGCCAGTCGTCTGCGTCGCAACGTGATGGCTGGCTGCGCTTCAAAATCGGATGGCCCCCCCGTGGACGTGAAGGCGTTCAAGTCCCCCTACGATCGCTTCGACAACACTGCCCCCTCGATCCACGCTCGCTGCCCAGGGTTGGAAGGCGCAAGGGCGGGCACAAGGGCTCGACGTCCTTCCCCTGATCACTGCCCCCCTCCCCATCACCATCCCATCCCCGCCTATTTTCCTCTCCCAGGCACCTCCCGCCTCATGCCTCCACCCACCCAGCTTTAGCAGCTAAAGCCCGTTCGACCCCTCCCCGCTGATTCCTGTCCGTCTCTTGCCCTGAACCCACCGTCAGGCGCTCAGCTGCTCGACTGGGTCATGCACACATACGTTCACCACGACAACCAGACCCTCCACATCTTCGACCAGTCGGGGAAACAGATGGTCGTCCGCCATCCCCAGTATAACCAGCGGAAGCACGATCGGGTGAAAGAGCGGCACGTGGAAAACATCCTCACCAAGGGGGTGTGGGTCGGGATTCGCGGGGACCCCTGGGCCCTGGAACCTGAGAAGGATGGCGACACCTATAAGCTGCTCTCATGGGCTACGCTGACCGAGTCAATCGTAGAGGCCAGGAAGCGCAACCCCACCAACAAGCACGTGATGGCGGTCCTGGCCCGCGGCATCCCCAAGGCGACGGTTTTTTATGCCTTGACCCCAAGCGATGTATGTCTTTTCCTGAAGGACGTACATAACGAAGACCTCGGATCCGCCAACAAAAACCACTTCGAGTTTTACGACACAGTGCCTCGCATCGAGGCGGGTTGGGCCGACCACCTCAAAGTCGTCCTCAAGAGGACGGCGAGGTCATTCCCGACATCTGGCGAGCACACATATCAGAAATAATATTTGAAATGGATCAAGGACTGGCGCTCCAAAGATGGGCCCATCGTCATGCCCTGGCCCCCACGTCCTCCTATCCTCCTATCCTCCTCCCCCATTCCCCCATTCCCCCATGGGCCCCTATGGGCCCCAGAGGTCCCCCTCGTTATTCCTCCAGTCTCCTCCTTTTCCTCTCGATCCCTCATCCTTCTCTGCCAGGCGGGCGGGCGAGGGGCCAGGGGGAGGGGCTGGGGGGCCGCCCGCCAAACCCCACGGCCAGGACAACTACCCGGGCGTCTGCGAGACGTGGCCCGAGTGGACACGGCTGTCATCCTTCAGGCACACCATGGAAAAAATCAACGCATACAAGCCCTACGAGGACATGATGAACTCTGACGCAGACTACTTAGATCCACGTTTCGACGCTCAGACGGTCATTGCGGTGAACCACAAGGTAGCAGCGTTCATGGTCAAGCACTTCGCTGGGACCGTGGACAAGGACATATTCGAGGTCTTGCTCTTAGAGCTCTTGGGGATGGTCATGCCCATGGTCAACGACGACGCCTGCGAGGTACCCCGCGAGATGCTTCTACACGATCCCGCGGCGGCGCCCGACTTGCTGCAGGTGCTGGCGAGCCAGATGGGGGGGGCGAAGACCTACTCCCCAGATCAGGAGGCCAAGGCCAAGCTCAAGGCAGCGCCAAAGGCCAAGGGGAAAGCCAAGCCGCAGGCAGCGCCGGCCTCGCAGACTGCCGCGCCAGAGGCTGCTCCTCCGCCAGCGGCGACTGTCGCTGCTGTTGCTGCGCCTGGTTCCCCGCCGTCGGCTGCCAGGAGGAGGCTGCAACCCTTGGAAGTTCGCATGCGCAAGGCGCGGAAGCTCCAGGGACATCCGTCAGCCACGTCAGTTCCTGACTCGGAGATCACTGCGGATGGTGCTGCGGGCGATGAGGAGACCGCCGCTGGGCTCGACGGCACCATGGGCGGCGACGGCAGCGCTGCAGAACTTCGGGTGCAGGGGCCCGCGGAGGAGGTGCAGGGCACGCAGGGCGCGGCCAAGAACAAGGGCAACAAGGGAAGGGGCAAGGGCAAGGGCAAGAAGGGCAACGGCAACGGCACCACGAGCAAGTCCAAGGCTAAGTTGGCGCCATCAGCTGGTCCACCGAAGGAGGAGCTTGTCGTATCATTGTCCCCCACCATGAAGGACAGGACGGTTGCGCAGGCGCTGGTGGGCTTAGACGGCGACCACGTCGTGGGGGCTGACGGCTTCGACGCAGTCGATGCAGCGACGGACGAGAAGCTCTTTGTCCACGATCTGATCGCTGCTGCGAAGGCTGCTGTCAGAGGGCTCACTCCGTCCAAGGTCAGGCCCGAGTCCATGAAGTTGGCGCGCAGGCGGGGCCTCATCTTCGGCCTGAAAAGCAAGTTCATCGTCCCGAACGACTCGAAGGACGAGAAGGGCAAGGTGAAGAAGCCGAGGGAGATCAGGAAGTGGACGATGATGCGAGATTACATCAAGGCGAAGTTGATCGCCGACCACGACATCTCGTGGGACTCAGTGGAAGCATCAGGTGCAGGGCTCACTGCAGAGATCATTGCGAGCTTGAAGTGCATGGAGACAGGCGTTCCCGCAGCTGGCGATCTGTTCGAGAAGCTGATTGGGCGCCAGGAGGGTTTGGCAGCGGACATGGTGAAGTACTTGGAGACTAATCAGGTGGCCCAGTGGGGCCCAGGAGCGGTCTCCAAAACGCAGAATTCGGCGCGACCCGAATTAGGGGCCTTCTTCCTTCCGGAGCAATTCAAAGCAATTCGTGAGAGTCCGAAGCGATGATAGGTTTCTTTTGGCATTACTTGGTGTTGCGTTGCGTTGCTTCGCGTTGCTTGCCATTGCTTTGTTATTGTTTGGTGATTGGCCTTGCCTATTGTTGCTTGCTCTGCGTTGCTTGGCATCGCTTTGTATTGTTTGGCGTGGTTGGCCTCGCCTTCCCTCGCTTGGCAATGCCTGGCAGCGAGCGGCACTGCTGGGCATGGGGGTCCACCCAATACCAGGGAACCAGTGATACCATGCAGGGGGCCCAGACACGGGGGCCGAAGAGCAACCCTAGGGGCCGCCCGAGACGCAAGAACCACTTAGGCAAGCCGAGTGTGTGAAACACATAACCGTCCACCCCCTCCTACTTAGACTACTTAGGTCCCCGCATCCCCCCCCTCTTTCCCCTGAGAGGGGTGGTGGAGTGGAGGAGGGAGGAGGGAGGGGGAAGGAGGAGGGGTGGCGGAGGGAGGGGGGGAGGAGGGGTGGCGGAGTGGAGGAGGGAGGGGGAGGGATTTTGTTTTTAACGCATCCGCGCTCCCAGGTCATGGGGCGCGTCGCGAGGCAGCCGACGTTCAACAAAATCAAGGGCATGGTGGAACTGGAGAGCGCCGATAGCGACATCACCCTGAAGCACCTCCTGAGCATCGTGGTGAAGAGTTTCCAGGGGGAGCCCTTCGATGACATGACGGGCGGCCTTCGTGACGAGGTCTGCCCCCTGCTGTTTGACCTCGTCGTCGACGTCGGCCCGGATGCCGTGCCGAAGGAGTGCGCGGCCGTGTTCCAGAGCTCGAAGCAGCTGGACCGCTTCATGACGAACAGGTCCGTGCTCACCATGGCGACCCTTGAATCCTTTTCCACGGGCGTGAACAAGATCACCGACCACGACTACGACGCGGCGATCAAGACCCTCAAGGCCGACAGCCAGAGAGTACATGCAGTGGACATCGGCAGCATCCCCAGAAAGACAGACCAGGTGAAGTGGGTCGACCATTGGCTTGACATCATCAACGCCGCCATGAAGGGCGACTCGAGCTTGACGAAGTTCCTGGAGGCGTGCGCGAAGCGGCAGGACAAGGAGAAGACAACGTGGCTGGACAACATGGTCTCCAAACCTGGCTCTCCGTCGTCCATCGTCCCAGTGGACGCCGCGGGCGACGGCGACTTCCCCGAGGGATGGCTGGACACCGCCGCCCTGCTGAGGGACGCGTTCATTCACAAGTGCAACAAGGGCGCCGTCGAGGGTGGCATCACATTCGACTCAACCTTCTACAAGACGGTCAACCCCGACGTGATCAAGCGCTTGATCGCGGAGCTGGAGTACAGGATCACCGTCTGCAGCCTGGGCGCCAGCTCCGAGCACGTGGAGAATCGCGCCGGCCTCTGCGTCGACCCCTACGCGCCGCTCGCCGAGATGAAGCCGAAGGCCTACCTCGAGCCACGCTTGAAGTTGAACTTCTTGGGCCGCGTCACGTGCGTCCCCGTGAAAGGCGCCATCCACTTCAGCACCGCCGTCGGCCTCGACTTCTTCATCCAGCCAATGGGGAAAGAGGACTGCTCCATTTCAAGAAGGGAGGGGGGATGGGGGGAGGCGAGAGGGGGAGGAGAGCCCCGAGAGTGAGGGGAGGGAGGAAGAGGGAAGAAGGAGAGGGAGAGGGAGGGAGGGAGAGGGAGGGAGGGAGGGAGAGAGAGAGAGAGAGAGATAGAGATAGAGGCCGAGAAATAGACAAGGAGAACGAGAGAAAGAGAGAGAGAGAGAGAGAGAGAGATAGATAGAGAGAGACATATTTAGAGAGGGAGAGAGAGGGCGAGAAAGAGAGAGAGAGAGGGTGACTGAGGGTGAGGAACGCATAGCGCGGGCGAAGTAAGTAGTCGCAATGTGGGGATGGGGGCGATGGGTGAGGAGGAGGAGGAGGAGGAGGAGGAGGAGGAGGGAGGCCAAGGACCTTGCAAGGAGGTCAGAGAGAGAGAGATAGAGAGAGATACCAAGAGAGAGAGAGAGAGAGAGAGAGAGAGAGAGAGAGAGAGAGAGAACAAAAAACACAGAGAGACAGAGTGACAAAGTGACAGAGAGTGATGGGTCGGACGACGGGTGGAGGGGAAGAGTGCTGGAGGTATTCATGTATACTTGCACGTGCGCGTGCGTGTACATATACGGATGCACACACGCACCTATATATGCACATATAGATAGATAGAAAGAGAGAGGATGACGCGGCTTTGGTCTGGAAAAACGCGTGTTGCTTGAGCCAGGCTCAGACAACAGGGTGCAGGACATGTGGAGACAAACGTTTTATGTTGCCCTACTCCTCCGCCCGTCTTGTATATGTGTTTATGTGGATGTGTATATATCTACAACTATATGTGTGACCAGATCAAAACATATCGATCTACATGCATGTTTGTATATACATGTCGGTATACAGATACATATTCATATAGGTTGGAATACGCATGCATGATAGAGATAAAAGCATAATTCGATATTCGAATAACGTTGTTCTGCAACATTTATACGTGCATATTTACATAGCTCGATTGATGGATGTGTGTACATATGCAAATAACGATCGATGGGTGTGTATATGTATTTATATGGCACGATGCGTATGTAGATTTGTACGCAGTTTTTTTTTGTTTTGAGCAGGTGCATGCATTCTTGGATTTGTATATACAAATACAAGTATACAACATTTACGTAAATGCGTGCAGTGTATATCTATGTTTATGCCAACCGCTACTGCTATATATATATATGTACATATCGAGAGAGAGGGAGAGAGAGAGAGAGAGAGAGAGAGAGAGAGAGAGAGAGAGAGAGAGAGAGAGAGGAGAGAGAGAGAGAGAGAGAGAGAGAGAGAGAGAGAGAGAGAGAGAGAGAGAGAGAGAGAGAGAGAGAGAGAGAAGAGAAGAAAACAACAACGAACAAATAGAAAAAAGAGAGAGAGAGAGAGGAGAGAGAGAGAGAGAGAGAGAGAGAGAGAGACAGAGAGAGAAAACAACGAAATACAAAGGAACAACACAAACAGGGAGGGGGGGACTGCGGGGGGGGGGGCCGGGCCCAGCCCCCCTTCCCGCGGCGGCGGTCCTCGCGGCCGTCCCAGCGGCGACGGCGCCGCCGGCCATCGCCGCGCCGCCTGGTCGGGCGGCGGGCGAGGGGGTCTCGGGGGGCCCTGGGGCCCCTGGGGGCCCCTGGGCCATGGGGGGTCCGTGCCCGTGCTCATCCTGATGATCCTTCTCCGAATCCTTTTCCTCTCTTTTCCCTTCCCCTCCTTTTTCTTTGTCAGGGTTTCGTCGGCGACTACTTCTCTCCAGCGTGGACTGTGCCCACGCGCCCCAGGGGGGAGAAGGCCGACTGCACGTTGGAGGTGATGCGCAAAGAGTATGAGTTCGACTTCGCTTTGGGCGGCACCAGGAAGGTCGTCGTCCACTTCTGGTGCTACTGGCTCGCCGCTGTCAATGGTGGCGACAAGTCCTGCCGCTTCCTGCCCAGGCCCGAGCTCGAGGCTGAGGTCACCAAGGCGAGCGAGGACGAGCTCAAGAAAAGCACCCCCGACCCCATCATGGATGCCAAAAAAGGAGCGCAGGCAGAAGCAGAAAGCTGGCACTGCGGGCAAGAAGCACCTCATGTCGTAGGTGAATGTGTGAGGGTCTCAGCCTGAGACCGTCTCAGGGCCTAGTGGCCTAGTGGCCTAGTGGCCTAGTGACGTGTAGGAGGTCGGCCTGCGGCCTTCAGGCGGGCCCCAGGCTGGCCTCGACGGCCAGGGACAGATGAACACGGCACTGCAAATCATCAAACATGGGGTAGAGGCTACGACAAAGGGAAGGGGGAGAGTGGTGAGGACGCCGGGAAGAGTCAAGAGGAGGAGGAGGAGGGGGAGGAAGAGAAGAGTAGGAGAGGAGGAGGAGGAGGCGGAGGAGAAGGAGGAGGCGGAGGGGGAGGAGGAGGAGGAGGAGGAGGAGGAGGAGGAGGAGGAGGAGGAAGGAGGAAGAAGGATGATCCTGACTGTTGCAGTTCCTCTGTTTCTGGCCGCGGGCTCGCGCTCTGCCTTTTCCTCCTCCTCCTCCTCCTCCTCCTCCTCCTCAGCCCTCCTCCTCCTCCTCCCCTCTCTCCGCCTCTTCCCCCCTCCCTCCTCCCCCTCCCTCGCCAGCTGCGCGGCGGAAGCGCGCCTCGAGGGAGGCCGCCGAGCCGCCGCCGCGCCGACGCGGCGCGGCGCGGGCGCGGAGCGGCGGAGCGGAGCCAGAGCCACGTCGGCGGCGCCTCCTGCTTTCCCCCTTCAGCTCCTCCTTTCCTTCGTTTTCCGCTCCTCCGCTCCTCCTTTTCCCTCTCTCCGCCTTCCTTCTTCCTTTTACCCTCCCCTCTTTTTTGGCTTCGCTCCTCCCGTCTTCCTTTCTCCTACTCCTCCACTCTGCGCTCAGCCCCTCTCCCTCCGCCACTCTGCCACGTGATGTTGGCGCGGGGCGCTCGCCCACGTATGAGGCCAGATGGAGGGGGGCAGGGCGTGGAGAGGAGGTGTCTTGAGTCACCGCAACCCCTTACTTTCACATCCCTAGCCATGGAAGGGGCGCTGCGGCTTCCTTGCCGAAGTCGCCACCCGTCTCCCGCCTCTTGCCGCCGATCCGACTGGCGCGCCTCCCAGGAGATAACCTTTACACGACCAGGCCACTGGGGGCCCCATCCGAGAACGCCCCCCCCCCCGCGGGCAAGCCACATCATCCCAGCGAAGAGCATTCTCCCCGTCGCCAGCCGAAGTGAAAGCCGCTGGCGCTGGCGACGGGGCGATCTGGACCGCGGCCTGTGCTGGCGCGGTGCCCACGCAGTCCGGCGCCCACGCGCTCGTCAGCGCAACGCTGACCCCAGGCTTCGAGGGCGACTTCTAGGGCGCCACGGGGTCCGGCTGCGCTTGGCGACCCAGCTCTCTCCCGAATTTTTCTCCCCTGACCGCGCGGGCGCGGCGGGGGGGCGGGGGGGGGCGGGCGATGCCCTATCTACCAACGCGACAGTCGGCAGCAACGACGGGGAATCCGCAGCTCCTGATGGCGACGGCCGTGGACGTATACGTTCCGACGGCCGGCGTGGACCGCCCCGCGGATGATGTCCACCTTCAAGAAGCTCGTCAACAAGCTGCCTACTTGGTGAAGATCATGACTCTGCCCAGTCTTCACCTCCACGGACTTCGCCTCTTACGGTGGCAACTTCAAGGCATTTTCCCGCCACTGCGGTTTCCGGATCTCTTTATGGTGCTTGGTTTGGTGGCCAGCCTGTGACAGGGGCGGAGCCGCTCCTGCCCGGGGGGCACGGATTTGCCGGCCTCATCTTCGCATGGAGTGCGTGGTCAAGCTGTAGCAGAGGCTGAGCCGTTCCTGACCGGACACGGACAGCCCGGCCTCGCCATCGCCAGACGCGATCACCTCGTCGTCTCCCGAAACCGCCATCCACGCGCCGACCGACGATGATGCCCATCGCCCTGGTCGACGACCCCGAGATGGCCCACGACGTGGCCATCATCCTTGATGGCGATGGCGACCTTGCGCCCGTTGGGTTCGAGCCGCCCGACACTTCCTTCGACCGCGCCGACAACGGCCCCGCGCCTCCGAGGCGCGACGCGGCCGCTGGCGGCGCGGGTGGCGCGGCCCGGGCGGCAAGACAGGGATCGTCTCTTGAAGGCGCGGGGACTCCTTCTTCCTCGTCCTCCGTTTTCCCCTGCGTCGCCATGGTGGCGCAAGTTTTTTGTTCCCGACAGCAGCGGATGCTCCTATTTAGGCGCAGCGAAAGTTTCTTCGGAAACGCGGAAGACCTCCAGACGACCCAGACAGGATGCCTAGGCGGCCCCATGGCCCCAAGATGGCTCCACGACGGCCTCAGACAGGCGCGAAAATGACCTCGGGCCGACCCAAGAAGACCCCGTGGCCCCTGCAGGATCCAGACGCAGCGTCGACATGGCCTGGGGGCGAATCCAAGATGGCCCAAGATGTGAGCAATGCCCTGGAAACAAGGTGCGGTGGCCCCCGAGCGACCCCGAGGTGGCCGGAGCATTCCGAGAGTGAAACACCATGATCTTAATATGACTTGGGGATGATTCCAAAATGACTTCAAGATGGCCCGAACACGTCATGCATTGGCGGGATTGGGTTCCGCCGTGGGATTTATCCGGATCATATTTTTAACGGGTGGGATCTATGGTTGGCCGGAATAGAACAATATTACCTGTAGGGGGAATACTCGCCAAGGATCCCGCCGAGACCACGCAAGAGGGCTATCTTGCTAGACTTCTTGGGGGGAGGGGGTTTCAACGCGTCCTGCCCGTCAAACCCATCGGGCGCCGTTGCCGAGAGGGCCGCGAAGTAGGTGAGCACACAATGCCATCGGGCCCAATTCAGAATATTCTAGGAACTTTCGGAGCGGCGGTGTAGTCCGTGGCTTGTTTATCAAATTTTCGATCACCCCGGCCAGCCCCAGGTTGCGGCCTGCCTCCCGCGCCCGCGAACGAGAAGCTCCCATTCGGCGTGCACCGCGAGGTGGAGCGGGCCCATGCGGCGGCAGCGTCGCGACGAAGTTCAGTGGGCGCGAGGAGGAACTGATTGCGCGGGCGGAGCCGCGCGCGGTATCGTCGATTCTGCTGGCGCCCGACCGGCGGGGGCAGGTGGTGGAACCACGCGGCTGCGCTCGCGTGCGCTACGCAGCCCCCCAAGCAAAAGCGGCGCTTTCCATCCGCCCAGAGCGCCGGGGGCCCTGTCGAGGTCCGACGGCCCAATTGCGGCAAGTCACAGAGGCAGCGAGCTGCCAGCTGAGCTAGGGCAGAGCTTGCCATGGCCGAAGCCCTTCCTGACCAGCTTGCGATGGGCGTCGAGAAGAGCAGGGTGCAGCTTGAGGCAGAGGTGGGGTCCCAACATACCAAGGGGCTGCGATGCCTGCCCGATGGCTTCGCACGCGCGGGGCGCGAAAGCTTCGTGAACATTGCGCGGCGGAGCTGGCTGAGCTGCGAGCCGAGCAGATGGGCCAGTAGCCTCTTCCCACGCAGACTTTGAGAGTCTCGCGGCATATCCAGGGGCCACGGCGCAAGGTCGCGGCCATGCGCGGAGCTTCTGAGAAGATACAGGTCACGATGTGGGACTTGCATGCGCGGCGCCAAGATGTCGCAGGCGCGTTGGGCTCTATTCGGCAGAGGACCGCGGCGTTGGAGGTGCAGAGTACCGAAGTGGCGGCGCCGCTCCCCCAGCCGACCAGTCGTCGAGGGCGCCGAGGCGTCGCTGGAGAGGGTGCTTCTGAACGTCCAAATTGTCAGTCGATCAGATGGCGCGGGCACTCGGGTCCTTCGGCGCGGACGAGCAAGTGGCGCGTGACACGCGCGGAGCTGCAGGGGGAGCGCGAGAGGCGGCGGCGCAGTCGCAAGCGCAGCGAAGGGCAGATCTGGAGAGCAGCAAGCAGGGGCATCAGCCAGCGGCGCTGCCGGCAGCGGGGTTGTGCAGCCAGCGCCGCCGCCGCTGCGGAAGCCCCCGCTGCTCGGGCCCCGCGCTGGAGGGCGAGCGCCTGGCCAAGGCCGCCAGTCCCTGCACCGAACGGCGCCGACGACCCCCAGGTCCTTCGCGCCTTCCCCCTGGCCAAGGGGTTTCGTTACCTGGGGGGCCCAGCTTGCGCGGGGCGGCCGAGCGGCGCCGCGACGGCCTGCAGATTTTCGCCAGGCCCCAGCGGGCAGGCCCGCACGCAGAGCAGCTACTGGCGGCGTCGTGAGTTTGTCAGGGCCCTTGCTCCAGCGGCGACGGTGGCGACAGCCGTTGGAGAGCAGGGCGCAGATGCCATGGAGGGCCTGGAAGGCAAGTCCCAGGCGCCGCAGTTTCCGAGCAGCGCCTCGTCGCCAATTGTCTGGCCGGGCATTGGATCGCAAGCCCCGGGCGCCACTGCTTCGGCGCAGTGCCCTTGGCTCAGCGTCGCCACAGTTTTGCCGGGCCGCCAGCAGCGAAGCGCAGCGGAAGGCGGAGGTTGGGCCGACGACTACGGCGTCCAAGGATTTCCCGTGCGCGGAGGCGGAAGGCCTTCCGGGGGCAGAGGACTGCCTCGCGGACAGAGGCCCCCCCGGCGGGGGCCGACGTCGGCCGCGCGAGTTCGACCCCCCAAAGGAGGCTGCTGCGCGCCATGCGGCGCGCAGTCGGCCAGGGCCCGTGGGAGAGGCGCCCGGCGTTGCGAAGGGCGCTGCAACCTCAGAGGAAGCGGGGTCAGCTAGCGCACAGAACCTCTCGATGGCATCGCGGGGCCTCGGCCAGGCGATGGATGGAGGCGTTGCGGATGCGCCGGCCGGGCCGCGGGGCCTGCGCCAGCCGCTGTCGCGGTTCCTCGAGCCAAGGGTTGGAGGGTGAAAGTGGGGGTCGGCCGCAGGGTCCCGGCAATGGTGTCTTTATGGGCCATGAATGGGCGATGCATCTTCGATTGCTGTATTCGGCGGGGGAAGCTCCCCGCCTGCGCCCATGCGCGAGACTTGAAGGGGAACGAAGCAAGGGGGCGGGGGGCCTGGGAAAGGCGACGAAGGCAACGGTCGCTGAGGGCGCAAAAAGACAAGGTTGAAACAAACGAAAGCGTTGACGTGAGTGTCAAAATATGCCCAGCTAATCTGACATGCGGAACACTGCGCCTCAATTCTGGGGATCTTGAAGCCAGGGCAAAATGTGAATTCACATCGTCGGGAAAAGCAAAATGTGAATTCACATTTTGGGGAAAAGGAAACTGTGACTTCATATTTTGGGAATAAGGAAAATGTGAATTTACATGTTGGAATGTTGTGTAGGAGTCTTTATGAAGGGGCCAGAATGTGAATTCACATTTTGGGAAAAAGGAGAATGTGAATTCACATTTTAGAAAAAGGATTATCCCGGCAAAGCAACCTAACAGCGATGTGTAGGAGCATATCTGGAAGCATTCCCCTTAAGATTCAAATGAGAATCCAGTTGTAGAGTTCTGCTGTTCTCGCAGTCGTAGTCGCATTCGCGATGACAGTCGCAGTGGCAACGGCAGTCGCAGTCACAGCCTCAGCCTCAGCCTGCCTCAGCCTCAGCCTCCGCCTGCCTCAGCCTCAGCCTGCCTCAGCCTCAGCCTCAGCCTGCTTCATCCTCAGCATCAGTCTGCCTTCAGCTTCGGCCTCAGCCTCAGACTGCCTCAACCTCAGCCTGCATCAGCCTCAGCCTCAGCCTCAGCCTGCCTCAGCATCAGCCTGCCTCAGCTTCAGCCTCAGCCTCAGCCTGCCTCTGCCTCAGCCTCAGCCTGCTTCAGCCTCAGCCTCAGTCTGCCGTCAGCCTCGGCCTCAGCCTCAGCCTGCCTCAGCCTCAGCCTGCATCAGCCTCAGCCTCAGCACGAAGCAACCCAGCTAGAAGGACAAAGCGCTGAATGTACACCGATGTGTTCGACGACTGCGTATGTAATGATGTGACGATATACAGACTGAGCCCTTCGTGAATGTCTACATGTTTTTCTGACGCCTACAAACGGCGCTGACGTGTGTGCGAAAAGTGTCCGCGCAGCAAAAGCCGGCGAAGCGTGCAGACAGCCAGCTGCAAAAGGTTGCGAGCGGCTCTTGGAAGACGTTTACGGAACGGAGCTACGGTGTCTGAAAACAATGGCATCGAAGCGAAGAGCCTCGGAGCCCTGCAGCCTGAGAAACACCGCAGGAACTCGCATACTGAAAAGGAATGCATTGCAAACCGCACGTTGCGAACCCTGCAGGCTGAGAAGCACCGCAGGATGTCGCATGCTGAAAAGCACTTGTACTGCAGAGCGCAGGCTGCGAAACCTGCAGGCTGAGAAGCACCGCAGGAACTCGCATGCTTTCGAACACTACTGCTCGAGACCGCAGCTGGAGAGCGGCAGACCGCAGGCTGAGAAGCACCGCGGGCAGAGAGACTTGCAAAACTCAGATGTCCTGATCGTCTTGGAGGAAGTCACGCCAGTCCGGCGGCTGCCAAGAATCGATGATGCGCCTGGAGCCACCGCCCGTGCTGCCGCCGATGTCCAGGTAGTCGCCATCGCCCCTGAACAGACGGCCGTGCCCGCACGCCAGAATCGCTTGGTTGCGGATTTGAAGCAGCGCTCCGCTCTCAAACATCTGCAACACGTCCTGCTGCCTGCGCGTGAAGTTCGGCTTTGCCTGGCCAGCCTGGGCAGACAGATATAGGGAAAGCCGCTCCCCCTCGTTGTAGCGCGCGATGGCCTCGGCCTTCTGGTGGTGCAGCCGGCGCCGCTGTTGCCGCAGAGCTTCCTCGGGAACTGCTGCATCACGGCCCTCACTGTGATCAGCTTGCAACGCTTGCGTTAACCAATCAACGTCGAAGCGCCCTGAGAAGGCCAGCACCTCCCAGATCTGTTTAGTACCGGCCACACGTTGCAAATGGCGATGCCACCGCTTACGCTTCTGGTCTTTCACAAACTTGGCGACGCTACCCAGACCTGCACCCTTGGCCTGGCCACCTTTTCCCGCAGGCTGAGAAGCACCGTGAGAACCTTTCTTACCGCCTGGCCCTTTGTTCGGACCCTGCGGAACCGCATGGCCCCCTTGTGGCGCAGACTTGCCTTTCGCTTTTCCCTTTTCGATATCCCGTTCCTGAAGCGCACGCTGCTGCCGCGACTGCTCGTACTGGTCGCGAGCTACTCTGACCAATTCCTGGCGCTCAGGCTCCGTGAGAACGTAGCGCATGTCGTCGATGTTCTTGCTCCGCAGAAAGTCATGTCGAAGCTTAAGGACAGAGAGAATGGCTCGGCCAGTCTCCTCCTGAGACGCAAAGGCCGTGTCATATTCCGAGCCAGGCTGAGGAGCGCCAGCTGGATCAGTGTCCGCTGGCTCCGTGGACTTCCTCTTTTTGAAAAGCAAGAGACTGAGATGATGGAGGACTTTCGGATCGTACTCCTCGTCGTACCTGTCGTCCCAAAGCTTCCTCAGCTCCCTGTGCAAGTCGTCCGCGCGATTCTGAACGACATCCTCGACGTAGTCGGGATCACCCGGTGAAGTCGGTGAAAGCGGAGGAGCAGAACTCGGCGACCGATCCCAATGCACAGAAGACTCGCGGTCCGCCTGTACGCTGACGTCGGCGTCGGAGACGTTTTCGACGACAATTTTCCGCCTCTTGCTCTCCCCAGGCTGAATAGCACCAGGGAGAGTGAGCACAACCGCCACCGCATCGTGTGCGTCGTTGCGCATGCCACGATCCGTAAAAGACGCGCCAACGGCAATGGAGCAGAAACGGGCGACTGCTCCGCAGACCGCGACGTGGTCGCCTTTGAGGTCGGCCGGAGTGGCATGGACCTCCCATACCTTCTCGTCGTTCTGCTCGCGCTGGTAAGCCTCCCGCGCCTCCTGGAAAGTGAGGTTGTCGTCGCCGACTACAAGCACAACGACTGCCTCGTTTAGATTCTCAAGAATCTTGGCCAGGCCGTCCAGGTGCAAGCGGAGATGGCGAACTGTCCGCTTTCGAGTCTGGATGCTCGGCGGTTTCTTGCCGCACACGATGTGCATGTTGGCGATCACCACGTGGAACTTGTCATGGCCTGGTTTGTTCACCTCAAAATGTGAAATAACAGCATCAATATCTCGGCCGCTAGGAGGCCTGTAAACTTTGCTGTCTTCGCACAGAGTCAGTTCCGCAGGCTGAGAAGCACCGCGGAACCCCCAGAGAGTCAAGTAGTTGTCGACCTCCAAGAAGCGAATGCCATCACCGAAAGGCTTACTGAGGATGTCTGTCACGTTGATCCCTGCTCGGCGAAAGCCTTCACGGAACGCACCGACCTCGCAGCCACAGACCATATCAGCATCAGCGGTCTCCACTATCTTGGCGCACAACCTTCCGAAGTTAGCGCAGTGAGTGGCCGCCTGCTTACCAGTCATCATGCCCTGCTCGAACCCGAAATTGAACGAGGCGACCGTGAAAGACGCAGGCTGCACAGCGCCAGAACCAGGCGTCTGTCCACCTTCCTCCGCAGGCTGAGAAGCACCGCGAGGCGGCGCAGGCTGAGAAGCACCGCGAGGCGGCGACACTTCGGACGAGCCTCGCGGAGCAGAGGCTGCGGATGAACGTTGGACATGGGGGTACGGCCAGGGGAACGCCATTGCAATCAAAACTCAGTGGACTGCAGTGAATGAATGTAGTGGCCAATTGAATGCAGAGGACTGCAGTGTCACTAGCAAGTCCTGAACCAAACACAGCTGTGGCGGAAGGAATATGAAGCGTCTGGCTATTCAAAATGTTGCCCGGCAATGTCCTCCTCCTCCTCCTCCTCCTCCTCCTCGTCCTCCTCCTCCTCTTCCTCCTCCTCCTCCTCCTCCTCCTCCTCCTCCTGGTAGTCCTCCCCCTCCCCTCCTCCTCCTGGTAGCCCAGGAATGGGAGTTTTGGGAACTCGAAGAGCACGAAGTGGCCTACAGTTGGCTCCGGGCATTCAAAATGTGGCCCGGGAATGGAGTTCTGGGAACTCGAAGAGCACGAAGTGGCCTACAGTTGGCTCCGGGCATTCAAAATGTGGCCCGGGAATGGAGTTCTGGGAAATAGAAGAGCACGAAGTGGCCTACAGTTGGCTCCGGGCATCCAAAATGTGGCCCGGGAATGGCGTTCTGGGAACTCGAAGAGCACGAAGTGTGTGACTGTTGCATCCGGCCCCCCAGAATGTGGCCCGGGAATGGCGTTCTGGGATGTCGAAGAGCACTTTGTGTGTGACTGTTGCATCCGGCCCCCCAGAATGTGGCCTGGGAATGGAGTTCTGGGAAGGCGAAGAGCACGAAGTGTGTGACTGTTGGTGAAAAACGAGCCCGGCTCATGCCGCCCGGAAACGCCCCAACACCTGCCCGGACCCCCCTGTGGAGTGATCTGTGAGCTCTTTTGAGACCACTAGAAACCTATCAGTCTTCGCTGTTAGGTAAATATGTGAATTCACATTTTGGGAGAATCGCGGGACCCATTCCAAAACTGTCTTTGGGGTCGATAACTCGTCGTTTTGGGAACATGCGCGATCATCAATCGCACTATCAAGACACACTTGCACTCCTTCGCAGCCCCACGCGCAGCATGCAAGAACGCCCGCACGCGTGAACGATAATAGATGGACGGCCCGTGCGCCCGCGCGGGCAACTCGCGGGCACGAACGATTGGCCCTCCATGACCGCCAACATTGGATTCCAATCGTTCCCGATCACATACGTGAGCGATACATTGAGCATACATGGGCCATTGACCCCCCATTCAAAACCCCCTGTTGCAGACCCCCTCGTAAACCCTCCAAAAGGGTCGCGTCGCCGCCGCCAACGCGCCCATCGCGGCGATTCGGAGGCGCTTCTAGCGAGCGATGAGTTCGACGGCAGCGTGGCGCTGGTCCAGGAGCACCATGCCGGCGTCGGAAAGGTGGAGAGCTTGCAGCAGAGGATCCGAAACGCCCTCTGCGACGGCGTCTGGCGTGAGGCTGTGCAGCCAACGGATGGCGGCGCCGCGGTGGTTGTGCAGTCATTCCCAAGCTTGGCATTCAAGTCACGTCGGCCCCTTGTCACGCGTCAGGCTGGTTGGTTTCTGGCGCGGCGTCGTCTGGCCACGTGCATCGGGGCCCAGCTCGCGGGTTCGTGGCTATCTCAGCGCGCCTGCGCGACGCGGTCGGGCTGGGCGTCGCCAACCTCGAGATCTTGAGCGCGGTTGGACATCGTTGATGCAGCAATTCTGCGGCGGGGTGGCGTTGCTGTCCGCGCCGCCGACCACCTGCAGGCAGAAGTTGCCGGGGTCCAAGCTCGACTACTTCGGCGTGGATGCGAGATTGTTGCGCGGGGCTCACACGCCAGAGGCTTCTGAGAGGAGTGGAGGTGCTATGGGGCCGAGGGCCTTCGAGGCAGTGGCGCAAGCCAGCCCCAGGTATCCAGTGCAGCAGTGGGGCGAGGTGCAAGCAAGATGCCATTGCGCGATCGGCTACGGGGGGTGACCTGCCAGCTTCGGGGCGCTGCGCGTCAAGGCATCGAGCGGGATCTCTGTGGGCAATTTGACAGCGGGTGACGCGCGCCGCACTCAGATTGGACGCGCGGGACCTCGTCGCCTGGAGGGGCAGAAGCTGTCTTAGCACCCTCTTCGGCGCTGGCCGCCTGCGCGAGGCGCGCTCGCGGACGCGTGGTCTGCGGCGGCGAGCTGGGCCCAGCACCTGCACGGGGTTTGCGAGCGCCTCGCCATCGGGCTCCTTCAGATAATGGCCAACGAGGGGTCTCGGATGCAGGAGGCGTCAGATATCTCTAATAGTGGGGCGCTCCGGTGCGATGCCGAGGTAGTGGGCCTTCGGTGTCGTTGTTCCGCCCGTGGGCCTTTTCTTCCCGTCCACGGCAAGCCTGTTATCCTGGGTGATAGGTTTCACGATGTGGTGGGTTGGATAATTCACGCATGAGACAGCACTTTGGCCACTCTTGCGAAGGACCGGCCCAAGTCGTGGACGGCCAGGTTTGGGGCCAGGTGTGCCCGAAGGGCCTCCTAGGGCCCACGGCTTCAGTAAGTTCAAGGCCCCTTTCAGCAGGGTGAGACCGCGCGTTCTGGCAGCCATCCGTTTGAGATGGCCGATGACTGCTGTGGCGATTGGGCCACCATCTGGGCCGCGCACGGCTGCAGAAAGCTCGCATTACCATCTAGGGTGGAGCGTTGGCCAGAGCTGCCGCCAATCACTCATCGTGAGGCGCGCGTGGCCGCGCGCGAGCTCTCAGCCACCGCTGCGGTGAGCCCATGTTGGATTGACCCTTGCAGTCGATTGTATTTGCATGACGAGCCACACGATGTGCTCGACCTTTCACGCAGTGCAATAAGCTAGCCATGGAGCTCGTCAGACGACCCAATTCCGACAAACCAGGAGAGCAGCGCCCCAATGCCCCCATGCATACTCTCGCCAGGGCGCGGGGAGGGCTCGCAGCGAGCTTTGGTGGTGCTCGGGCCCTGGCAGGTGTAGCCTTGATTCCGAGCTCGCACGCGCCTTCGAGGCAGAAGTAGCTCGGAACAAAGACCAGCGCTGCTCAACGTTTCTAATCGGCCCGGTTGTGTGTTATGACATCGTCAAGCACGAGGCCCCGATGGCCGCGGCTGCCGCCGCTCCCCCCCCCCCCCTCCCACCCGCCTGCCCACCCCCGCGCTTCCAGCGTTTAGCTTGGATGTTGGTTTTCAGTTACCAGCAGCCTCGGCACACCAGCGGGTTTAACTTGCTAAGTCCGACGCGTCGTTCCAAGGGATGCGGGCTGACTGCTCTCATGTCACCACCCTTTGTTCAAGTGTTGCTGCATCGGCCTCTCCAGTGGCTACAGAGGGAATGCGACTTTGTGGTGCCCCGAGGCCTCATGGACGATGTGTCTTTCCAGTGGATTGGGCGTTTGGTTCGGCAGGCTGCGATGGTCTTCAACCACTGTAACATTTGCGACGGATGCTCGCCCGCTTGGTTTCCTCATTCCGGCTTCCAGGTTTAGATACTTACCATCGTCCAAGGAGGCGGCGGGGGCTGCGAAGGCCCGCGCGCGCCAGCTCTTCTGAAGGTTTTGAAGAGCGCACGCAACCCCAGTCGTGTCATCTTCAATTGGAGGAGTCGCGCATACGTCCATTGGTCGCAAGTGCCCTGGGGTTGCCCAGGGTATATGTGGAAGGCTCGGGACCCTCAAGAGGGCCAGCGGCTTGAAAGTTCGTGACTTGTGGCGCACGCGAGTTTACCGTCTGCGGGCCACGGGGCTGGGGCTGTTGGGCTCACGGCCCCCACCCGGATGAAACTCAGGTTTTCTTTTGCTCGGGGGAGCTGGTCGGGGCCAGCCAGCGCATGGCTTTCATGACCATGTATATTTGCACGGGTCCAGTAAAACGTGTACGCTTCCACGTTCGAGGTAGCGTTTCCCTCGCCGTTGCCAGCTACATGCGCGCTGGATTTGAGGCGCGAGAGACCTCTCCCAGCAGGGTTAATGCTGCCTCTGGAGCGCGGCCCTGGCGTGGCTGGGGCCCCAAATGCTCGTGGAGGAACTCCGTTGGTCCGGTCTCGGCTGAGATCCTTGTTTGTTACTTAGGATCGGCGGGGACATGATGGTCACACCGCTCACGCTTAGCGCGGACGCTGGCGATCATCACGTTTCCCTGCATGGGCATTTCCCGCACGAAGTTCGGAGCTTTGTCAGAGACGGGGTCGAGCGCTTTCGGCGCTGAGCATTCTCGGGATCGAGCGATGTGTCTTGCCATCTCAGCCCGTCCAGCTGGCGCTCGCCAAGGGCCTCTCAGGGCCCCCTTGTCTGGACGACTGCGACCGCGAATGCGCAAGCACGCTGCTGTATTGAGCCGACCGGCGGTGCGCGCGTTCTGCCAGGCGCCGCAGGGCACGCGTGGCCGCCAATGCTACGAGCGCCAGCATGCCCTCACGTCAGGGGGGAGAGGACAGCAGCAAGCTGGGTTGCCCAGATGGCGTTCGGGAGCGCAGGCAGGCCTTCAAGGACAAAGGGGGATGCGTTACCCGGGCAAGTGGGGCTCCGCTCCTCTCCTCTACGGCCTCCCCGCTCACCCTGCCTCCTTGCCCCCCCCGCCCCACCCTGGCTCGGCCGCCTGAGCCCCCGTGGGGCCTTGCGGATGGCCCGCGGGGCAGGTGCCGCTTGGCGGACGGCTCGGGCCTGCGCGGTTCCTGTGCCCGAGGCCACCCGGCGCTGCGGGGGTGCTGTCGGAGCGTCGCTTGGTGGATGGCCCACGAGGGCCGGGTTCGGGGGCGAGCCTGGGAGGTGCGAGGGGGCCCCCGCAGCGAGGGGTGGGCTGGCCTCCAGGTCCTCCTCCACGGTGGCGCTCCGGAGGGCGGAGCTCCTGTCGCCATCAGTGGCCACCTGTCCTCCGTTAACTGAGGAGGGGAAAACACACAGACACAATTAATCGTCGATTTCTCCAAAATAAAAGGAAAATGTGGGAAGTGGGGGGGAAGACGAAAACCCAGAAAATGTAGGAGAATATGGGGAGTCCTGTTATTTGTGTGTATTTATTTGTGCGTCCCAGGGCCCCTTCATTAACGATGACAAGCTCGGCACCCTGATTCTGAAGCTGGTCTGGCTACGCACGCTGCGATCTGGCGCACGACTTCTTGCACCTGCCAAGCTCACAGCATGCGACCGTCTTTCCAGTGGCAGGTCGCTCGAGGGGTTAACAGAAAACGGTGCCGATGCTGGCGACATCTGGAGGTTCATGGGCAATGCTTGGGCCGATATCTTCGCAAAGCTGGGTGCCCAGGGCGTTGCAGTTGCTGACGTTGCAGTGGCCGCACTGCAGACCACGATCAAATATGGTAAGCTGTCGTGTCAAGTTATTTCTCGTGCGGTGCAGATTATCAGTGGCAAGGTCGCGAAAGGTGGCCCAAGGGATGCCCGAGGGAGTCAGGCGACCCCTACACCCCACAGGCCGCTCATTCTTGTCATTGTTGCTGACGAAACTGTACCCCTGGCCCCAGGATCCGTTGGCATTCAGTGTAGGTTCACGATCGTCAGGGCCCCAGCCAGCTTCAAAACGGTGCTGAAGCCAGGGGCTAAGTGCGAGCCAGGTGCGATGGTTAGCCAGCTTGCGGACGCCATGGAGAGGTTAGGCTGGCGACAGCTGGACCATGGGGAAGGGGAGGCTGCCCTTGCCGTTGCTGCTGCTGCTGCTGCTGCCATGAGCGTGGAGGCGGAAGGGTATGTCTTCGAATGTGATGGCCATCGCCTCCATCGGGCTGCAATGTACTGGGTTTGCGGGCTTTGCGGGGCCCGTGTGGACCAGTTTTCACAGCGTGGCTGCCCTCGGTGCCCCCTGCCCCAAGAAGCCCCCCAGCCCCGCCAGGCGCCGCGCGCGCGGTTGGCTGGCGGAGGGAAGGCATCTCGCCACTGGCGCGGGGCACCCAGCCACTGGCGGAGGGGAGGCAGCCAGCCACTGGCCAGCGTGCTCAGCGCTCTGCCGCGGGCAGCCTGAGGTTGCTACCGTGGCGCTCTCCTTTCTGGTGATTGTCTGGGTTCTGCATTCGGACGCTTCCCTGCTCTGTGGCTCGCTCGCTCGCTCGCTCGCTCGCTCGCTCGCTCCTCCTCCTCCTCCTCCTCCCTCCTCCTCCTCCCTCCTCCTCCTCCTCCACCTCCTCCTCCTCCTCCTCCTCCTCCTCCTCCTCCTCCTCCTCCTCTCCCTCCCCTCCTCCCCCTCCTCCCTCCTCCTCCTCCTCCTCCCCTCCTCCTCCTCCTCCTCCTCCCCTCCTCTCCTCCGCCATCCTCCTCCTCCTCCTCCTCCTCCTCCTCTCCTCCTCCTCCTCCTCCTCCTCCCCTCCCCCTTCTCCTCCTCCTTCTCCTCCTCCTCCTCCTTCTCCTCCTCCTCCTCCTCGCCTCGTACCTCCGCCTTCCTCACTCCATCTCCCCCTCCCAGCCCCCCGTCTCCTGCCTCGAGAGGGGGGGAGGGCCCAGAACCCACTAACACTTGGAAGCCAAGCAAACACCGAGTGTGATCTGCTGCTTGCATTCATGCTGCTCCTTTTCCGCCGTATTCACTTCCTCCTTCCTGCCTCCTCCCTCCTTGTTTTCCTGCCGCCCTCGTCACCCTCGTCACCCTCCCTCCCTCCCCTTCTCCCTGCCTCCTCCTCCTCCTCCTCCTCCTCCTCCTCCTCCTCCTCTTCCTCCTCCTCCCCCTCCTCCTGCTCCTCCTCCGCAGTCTCCACTCTCCTCCCTTCCTGCTGCCTCCTTCCTTCTCTTCCTCCCGCCTCCCTCCTCGCCATCCCTCGCGTAATTGTCCAGCCGAGCGAGCACAACCCCAGCGATCTCCTTGTGTCCGTCTCTTTCTTCCCGCCGCCTGGAGGGGGTACGAGGAGGAGGAGGAGGAGGAGGAGGAGGAGGAGGAGGAGGAGGAGGAGGAGGAGGAGGCGAGAGGAGATCGGAGGAGGAGAGAACAGGAGAGAGGAGGAAGAGGGAGGAAGAGAGAAAAGGAGAGAGAAAGGAGAGAGGAGGAGCGAGGAAGATAGGACGAGAGAGAGGGAGAGAGAAGGAGAGAGGAGGAGAGAGGAGGAGAGAGGGGAGGAGAGAGAGGATCCGGCGCGGCGAGGAAAGGGCTCTGCCCCGCAGCGCGTGAAGGAGGACCGCGGCCCGACCCCTGGACGTCCTCCTTTCCAATCCCCATTTCGACCCACCTCGCCCTGCTGCTCCTCCTCCTCCTCATTCTCCTCCTCCTCCTCCTCCTCATTCCGAGATCTCCGACTCCTCGATGAGATTTGATTGCGATCGATTCCAATTCGATTGGACTTCGGATTCCGATTTGCATCTCGGTTTCTCAATGGAGGCCGTGCTGGCCTGCGCAGTGCCGCCGACGACTTCTCCCGACTTGGCTGCCGATGTCCGCCGATCCGACTCATCGATTCGATTCTGGGCTCTCCTGCCCTTCTCCATGACCAGTTGGCTTGAGGGGTTGGTCTGGAGGGTTGGCCCGATGGTTGGCCAGGAGGCTTGGCCCGGGTTGGCCGGCGGGTTGGTTCGGGTTTCGGCCTCTACAAAGGGTGTGGTTACATTAGAGTGTGGTTTGCGATCTGTGTCGTTGGGGCCTCGGGGGCACCACGTTGCCCTCGTCGGGCCTCCTTGGGGCACGGCGGAGAAGTCCGTGAAGGTCCTCGCCTGCCTCCCAGGGTGCGGGTTGCAGACCACACCTTTTGCAAGCCGCACCCTTCGGAGTCGCATTTGGGTTGGCCGATCTCGAGGGCTGGCCGGATGGTTGGAAGAGGCAGGTCTTCGAGTCGCAGGCCTTTCCTTTGCACGCAGTGCGTCGCTGGGATCTCGGACGTCTTCCTGGCTGTTCGCCTCGACTCCGCCTCCTGCACCTCTCCCTCCCCCGGCTCCGACCGACTCCCGGCGGTGTGAGAGCGGAGCGAACCGAGCCGAGGCCCGCGGCCGTCTTCGTGGCACGGAGGACGCCGTGGTTGAGCGAAGCTGGGACGAGGATAAGCCCGTTCCCCAGAGGAGGAGCAGGTACCCATATCTCCACCCTCCCCTCGTTTTCCCCTTCTTGGGCCTCCTGGACCTCTGTCGTCGCCACCGCTGGATTCGCCTCGAAGTCCTGGTCAGAACGCACCCCAGGAGAGGTCCGGCGAGTAGCGGTATCGGTACCTTTTGGCTTCCCCAGTTCCAGGGCTTCCCGGAACACGCTCAGAGTGTTCCAGAACGCTCTGAGAAGGCCGCGGCGCCCGAGACAGCTTCCAGAGTCGCCGGATCTCAGAGATTCTCGATGCATCCTGCATCCTCGCTCGACTTGTCTCTCGTCCTGGCTTCGTCTTGCGTGGGCCGCCTATGGCCTGGCCTTCTGATCCCTCCAGGGGGGTACGCTACCCCGGGAGGCGAGGGGAGGGTGCACCGAGCGCACCGACGATCGGGGGTCCCCAAACTCGGGCCGGTCGAAAGGGGGGGATTGGGAAATGGGTGGTTACGAAATCTGTTGCATGCAGCTGGTTTCGGCCCCACCGAGGGGCCCGTCCCTCGATACATAGCCGCCTCCGGCGCCAGGAGGCGACGGGAAAATCAGCTGCGTGAGCTGATTCTCGAACCCCCCCTTTGCTATCCCCCTTTCGCCTGGCCAGACATACGGTGTGTTGACCACACCGCGCGGGGAGGCAGCGGGTCAGTACGGTCGGACCGAGGTATAAGATCGAGGTCGATTCGGGGAGGGTGCCCTCATGCTCTTCGTGTTTGTTGGATGTTCTTGTGCATCCTGGGGAGGATACCTCTGGTGACCACACCGAGTGGGGAGGCAGTGGGTCACTACAGTCAAAACTCGTAGTAAGGACGCACAGATGTCCTTAGGGTACTCCTGCGGCTTTGCCTCTGCGGCCCGTCCTGCGCGGTTTTCACTGACCATCCCTTCCGGATGTTGGTAGTCCGCCGCCCAAAAGGTGCTAACTTCGGCATCCAAGGCCCTTGCGTCCTCAGCACCCGTCCTTGCTATAGATTTCGATTGTACGTGCCAAACCACGCCAACCCAAGCCGAAGTCCCCAGCGCCCACCGTGTGCTGCTGTCTCGATGCTCTAGAACGTCCCGCCACTGGAAATAGGCAAGCCCAACTTCAGGTTGGGTTGGGGTGGGAGCGCGGTTTGTCGTCGGCCCAGGGGGGTCCAAAGCCAAGCCTCCGGGGGTCGAAAGACGACGGCGCGCCGAGGGGGGACGTGGGCGGAGGTATGCTTAAGTCGGGCATGCCCCTCTAGAGGAGGAATATTCAAGAATGGTAGAACATATCATGGTGACGATTATTTGGCGTGGGGGGGAGGCACTGGAGATTCGGGGTCACCGCGCGGCCTCGGGACTCGAGTCCTTCTCCGATGCTCTCTCGGGCGACCTGGGGCCGCCGAGGCCCCAGGGCCGTGCGGTGACCGACCCCGCGGCGAGGCCTCCCGGGGCCTCGAGGTCACCGCGCGGTCCGCCGCCGCGCGGTGCGCCACCACCTGGCGCTGGGGCCCCCCGGAGGGGCGAGGGCCAAGTCGGGCCTGTCCCCCAGGGGGATTTTCGACGACAAATACAAGATACCCCACAAATTGTCAAAACATAGTTCCAAAATAGCCTGGGGACTATTTCAACACTTGTTTGACTTTTTTGGTGCATTTTTGGAGCACTTTGAATTTTTCGTCGAAGATGCCCCTGCAGGGGGACAGGCCCGACATGAGGCGAGGGCCGCCCTCGACCCCGAGGCCTCCGAGGGGCGGTCCTGCGGCAGGGCGGGGGCGCGCCCTCCGAGCGCGGGCGGGCGGGGATGGCGGCACGCCGGCCCCCCGCCAGGAGGACGCGTCTCCCGCCCGTGCGGCCCCGCCGGGCCCGGCGCGGCACGCCGCCTCCGCCCAGGCCGGCCCCGGCGCGCCGCCGCCGCCGCCGCCGCCGCGGGCGGCGCCGCCGGCGCCGCCGTCCGTCGTCGGCATTCGGTCGGCGGTGGCCCGGTCGCTGGCCGTCGTCGGTCCGTGGTCGCCGCCAGCGCTCGCGTGCGCCTTCCAGGGGGGCCACACGCGAAGCCTAATTACGCCTACCCCTCACGAGTCCCGATGGGGGGAGGGTGGGGTTCACTTCGCTCGGGAGCCCCCGAGCGAAGTGGACCCCACCCTCCCCCTCAGAAGTCGTGGGGGGTGGGGGTTGGGTTCGCATGTGGCCCCGCATCTTCGCTTCCTCCGCTGTCGGCGTCGTCGCCTCGCCTCAGGCGCCCGCAGCGGCGGCCAGTCCCGTCGGCGC
>CAUYUJ010014689.1:240000-245109 GCA_963575745.1 Prorocentrum cordatum
AATCCGATGTGGATGCCGGTTCCTCAATGGAGGCCCACAAGCTTGCCGATTTCTGCCGATTCGACTTCTCCCTACTTGGCTGCCGATTTCCGCCGATCCGATTCATTTCGATCGCCGACACGACTTACAGTGGAGACCCATGCCAAGAAACACCCTGCTTGCCTCCAGGGTGCCCTGGGGGTTTCTTGGGTCTCGATGCTTCTGCTATGGCAAGCGTGACGCTCCCACACCAGAATTCGACGGACGTCTTGGGGTCTCAGGGTTGGGCTTCTTGTGGAAGGTTTCTCTTGGAGTGGCCTCCACTGCATCGGCGTGGAATGCCGGGGGCCCTCGACAGCCACTTGCGGTGGACAGGCGGGAAGCCTGCCCTGGACATGGGTGCCTGCTGGCACCGAGGCTTGCTTGTCTATGCCTGCACCGACGACAATGGGGTGCATCCCAGACGACTCTCAGGAGGGGAAGAACACACACAGGCACAATGAATCGTAAAATAGGGGAAAATAGAAATATGGGAGGTGGGGGGGGGGGAAGGTCAAAAACCCAAAAGTTATGGGATAATATTGGGAATCCTGTTGTTTGTGTGTGTATTTATTCGTGTGTCCCAGGGCCCCTTCGGACAATTGGGTGGCATCCCGCACGACTCGCCCTCCTGCCCCCCCCCCGCTTGCAGGAGCCCCCGCCCCTCGACGGCACGACCGCCGCGCCGAGGCGGGCGCCGGCGCCGGCGACCGCCTTCGACGGGAGGACCGCTCCGTGCTTTTGGCCGCTCGGCATGGCCAGGAGGGGAGGGCGAGGTCGGGCAGGAGTATTTCAAAAGAGTCTAGCAATAATGATAATAATAATCATAGTAATAAGGGGCGATGTTTGTTTCAACTGTTTCTGGCCATTTTCGCGTGTTTGGGAGCGTTTTTTTCTTGCATGGGGAGGAAATCGTCCAACCTCCGCCTTTGGGAGGACATGCCCGAGCTAAGGGGGGGTGAGGCGAAAAGGAGAAGCAGGAACATCAGTGGTGGTGGTGGTGGTGGTGGTGGTGGTGAGGAGGAGGAGGAGGAGGAGGAGGGCCCGTGGAGACAGCGACGACCATCCTTGGCGTTTTCTTTTCTCCCTGCTTCTGAGTCTCCTGGGGGCGAGTCGTCGCCATGGCCAGGTCCGCCCCAAGAGTACAGTGGGGGCGCGCATCAAGAAACCATGTGTTTTTCGTCAGGGTATCCTGGGTTTCTTCGCTCCGCGCGCGGCGCGGCGACTTCCCGCGGCCGTTGAAGGAGCTGCTGCGTTCAGGGTGCTCCCGGTTTCCCCTCGGGTGCACTTCGCGCGCGGGTTCTCAGGGTTGGGTTTCTTGCGAGGGTGTCTTGCGGCGGCGCCCGCACTGTACGCGTCATGATGGACCCCAGCCGGGATTCCGGTAACGGCTCATCAGCGGGTTTTGGCCGGACGGGAGGGCCACCGTTCTTCTTTCAGTTGGCTCTCCGAGGGAAGGGACAAGGGCCAGCGCGTGGACGGTTTCGTCTGCCGCCGACTCGACTCGTACGCGGCACGAGCCCAACCCCGAGGGTCGGCCGAATGTTTGTTCATGGGGAGCAGTGGCCAGGGCAGCGAGCAGACGAACACGAGGAGGAGAAGGGCCAAGGTTGCTGGTGGAAGGACGGAGGAGGAAAAGGTTGAGGTGGGGGGGAGCGGGAGATTGGGACGAGGAAGAGGATGAGGCGTTTCGATATAGCATCTCAGGTTACTGTGCAATCGGTGGGTCTTGGATCAACGCCGATTGGCGGCATTCGAGAAGCAACACAGTTGTATTTCCGTTGACGCGTCAGTAGCACAGCGCGCTATCTGACATCGGATCGTTATGTTACTTTGTCATGATAGCCGAGCGATGTTATGGCATCGAGAGCGGCTCAAGCAGTACCAAGCACAACACAATGATGTGTTGAATAGAACCCTCTGTGAATTTCGGAGGAGTGAACTGCGTGACCGCGTAGAGTCAAGGTGACTTCGGCTTCGAATGGCAATACAAGCCAGTGCTGACGTTATGACAAGCTGCTCAGGAAGGTACCAGAGTTACAGGACATCGAGTGCGTCAACATGCTCGCCACGTGGTTCGGCATGCTCTTGCCTGGTACACTCCCGATCATTCTAAGTAAGTGTCTTTATCGTGTTTCCACGATATACAGTGACCATCGGGACATCATGACTGGCACATGGGCGCTGCGGTTCTGAACCGTCGCCGACAGTTTGGTCGTATATTCGATACTTCGACACTTCAGGTAACAGGGTGGCTGGATTCGAGAGAGAATTGAGAAACCGCCTGTGACTTGGTACCAGACGAAGTTGCCGGCTACCCTAGGTAACCTACATCGAGTTCTGCCCTTTGTACACCAGGGGAGGACCTGACTGGGTGCATCGTGACGTGGGTCACCGCGGGATGAGGTCTGACGAGAAGATCCCATGGCAGGCTAAGTTTGCGTCGGTTGACTACACATTGTGGGCATACCAAACTTGGGCCTTGGAACTTCACATGGGCGTTGAGTACGATCGGAGGCGTCAGGCCAGGGGCCGGTGTTACGTCACGCCTGCGCTTTACCTTCCGGAAGATGCACGTTGGAAAACAATAGCTCGTTACCATAAGGTCAAAGCCATGCCACTTAAGAAGTGCAACACATGTGACCATGTTGGGGGCATGGCGGAACTCCGATGAGGAAGGTGAAGCGTGGAACGAAGACGCTTTCATGGGGCACGAGGAGCGGTAACGCATAATGGAGAGGGCTCGCAACGAGCGTCCCAAATGGCGGAGGCAAGCTCGGCGCATTATCGCCGCAGCCCGTGAACCAAGGCCCGTTGACATGTAACACATGTTTTCTCTTCCCCATGTTCTGTTTCGTGCGAAATCGCAACGTAACCAGCGGGCTCGAATGTGCTGGGCAGCAGTGGCACATAGAACTAGAGCGGAGATCCCGCCATACGTCCAGGCATCCTTAGTGCTGTCATGTCGCACTTCTTTGAACACAGATTACGCATCTACCACGTGATTCTCCCACGTCTGGGCAACTTGTTGTGAGCCTCTGCCACATGCCCTACCCACTTGTCATGCTATGGCTTTTGGACTGCTGGGTTCTCGCCGGTCCCTGCTCGCAGTATGCAATTCCTATTAGAAGACTGCCACCCACCCGACCTGGGTCATCAGGTCCAGGGGGGTCGATGTAGCATGTCAGGCTACTCTGACATCCGCGGCGTTTGGCTCAAGTGTCTGTAACCGCCGGAGCGCGGCATACATGACACATCACGTTCGTATGTTCGCTGGCCTGTCAGTAGAACAGTGCGCCGTATTGAACGGGATCGCTTCGTTGAGGTTGCAGGAGGGAGTGGGGGAGGAGGAGATTTTAGCAGAGGAGATCCAGGGAAGGGGGATAGCATTCGGTGGATTCAAGTGGTTCCAGGACGTTTTGAGGGATTTGGGGGAGTGCGAGCAGGGAAAGAAGGAGGGGGAGGAGGAGCAGAAGGAGCAGGAGGAGGCCCTCCTTCCCCCTCCCACTAACCTCCATCTCGGGCGAATCGTGGGGAGATTTTCGGGCGCACTCGAATGAGGCAGAGGCAGAGGCGGAGGAGGCGCAGCAGCGGGATGGCTGTTTTTCCGCTCCGCCTTGAGCCTTGTGGCGTTTTCTCCACCCCCGTGCTGGGGCGTTTCCCCCTCCAGGTCCGAAAATTTGCGGGCGTGCTCCTCTACCTCTGAGTATTGCCCCTTGTGGTCGTCGTGGTGGGGTGCTCCAGGGGAGGCGAAGGCAAGGGCGGAGGAGTGGGCACCACAGTG
Organism: Prorocentrum cordatum; assembly: GCA_963575745.1. Lineage (NCBI taxonomy): Eukaryota > Dinophyceae > Prorocentrales > Prorocentraceae > Prorocentrum > Prorocentrum cordatum. The sequence continues at coordinate 243,803 of CAUYUJ010014689.1, forward strand.
GCAGCGCTTGCCCATCCGTGGGAGCAGGAGCACGAACACGAGCAGGAGCGGGGGCAGAGGGGCTGGGCTGCATGCTCTGCCTTCCTCTCGTGACGGGCGGGCGTGGTTCACCACCCACCAAACCACCCCAACCCAACCCGAAGGCCCAAATTTATCCTCGATTTCCAGTGGGGGGGGGTCGGGGAACATTGAAAAAACACATGGAATCCGTACCCCCCCCAACCCGAAATTCGGGTCAAACTCGGGTCTTCGGGCTGGGTTGGGGTGGTCTGGTAGGTAGTCAGTGGTGAACGGGGAGAAATGGGGAAGGGACCCTTGTGTTTCTGTCATGCGGAAATCGAAAGGTCGAAGCGAACAGGTAGTAAAGCAGGTGGAGAAGTGAGTGAAGCCGAGCCAGAGTGCCAGGCCATGGGCGAGCGAGGGCCAAGGACCTCGGTGATCCAAGCGTGGAGAAGGGGAAGGGAACGGGAGAGCGGGAGCGGCAGCAGGCAGCTGGAGCAGGGCCGGACGCAGCAGCAGGGCCCCGGAGCGGATGGCGCTCCACGACCTGTCGCCGTGCGATCGACCCAGGCCTGGCCGCGAGAGCGGGCCTCCCCGCCGCGCATTTCTGCCGAGCGGGCGCCGTCGCCTGCACTCGAAAATCCCCAGTTGCTCGACCCCTGGAGGGCCACGCCAGGTCTCGCAGTGAAGGGGAGGCGCTCACAGCCCTCCCAGGCGAGCAGCTGTAGACCTCCCCCGCCGACCAGCCGCGAAAGGGTGGCCCTTTGCCCAGACCCCGCGAGAATCCTCCAAGACAGCTTAAATCAGACCCCCCCCTCCTCTTCTCTCTCTTCTGCGCCTCCCATTCCTGGACCATGGCGGCGGCGGCCGCGCCAGCGCCAGCGCCAGTGATGACGACCAGGAGGACCCCCCCAGCGGTCCCACGAGGACGAGGACGAGGAACCCCCGGCAGGACGACGACGACGACGACCAAGACGACTACGACGACGACGAGGACGAGGACGACGACGAGGACGAGGACGACGACGCCCCCCCCCCCCGGCGGGCTGCGAGCCCGCTAGGCTCCCCGCGGGAAGCCTCGGCAGCGCCGCCGGCGCGGGCGGAGGCTCCCGACGTGGCGCGCCGGGCGCCCAGGCGCCCGCGCTCTTCGGGCACTGGGCCCCCGCTCCGGGGCACCGCTTCTCGGGGGCAGCGTTTGGATGGGCTCCGGGGACGAGGAGGAGGAGGAGGAGGACGACGAGGAGGAGGAGGAGAGAGGGGAGAGGGGAGAGGAGAGAGGAGAGAGGAGGGAGGAGGAGGAGGAGGAG
>CAUYUJ010014689.1:245209-260209 GCA_963575745.1 Prorocentrum cordatum
TTCTTATTCCATGACGTCCCCAGCCCCACCCCTGGGCCGCGCACCTGCCGCCTGTCATGATTTGCACCCCCCCCCTCTTGGACGCCCCCCTCTTGGCCGCCCCCGACGAAGTGCAGGAGAGGAAACAAACACACAGAGACACAGTGAACCGTCGACTCCCATGGAAATATTCTGAAGTGTCGAAGCGTCCCGATTCGCCTATGGGCCTACCAGAGCATGTTCTGAGAACCTTCTGTCGTTCCAACGACATGTTCGTATAATATGTCTGGCTGGGACTGTCATGTTTCAACACGTGGGGCTTATGTTCTGAGAACATCGTTTTTGTTATTAGAACATTGTTGGGTTCTAAGAACATGTCGTGGTAGGACTATAGGAATGCCAGGACGGTCGATCCCTGCTCAAAATATGGGAAAGTATGGGAAGTATGGGAAACTATTGGGAATCTTGGGATCTTGTACCTATTCATTTGTGTTTCCCTGGGGTTCTGAAGTGTGACTCGGGAACCAGGGGTCAAAGCTCAGAGTCGGAGTCGAAGATCAGGAGCAACGCTAGGGGGGGACAGAGGACAGACTGAGGCGGGGAAGGCATTGACCCTCTATCCCCCCTGGATCAGAGGTGGAAGAGGTACCCATACCGCTACCCTTCGCCCCGTGTTCCCCTTCTCTGGGCCTCCTTGGAGGCCCTCGTCGTCACCGCTGGACTCGCTTCGAAATTCTGGTCAGAACGCACCCCGGGAGAGGTCCGGGGAGTAGCGGCATGGGTACCTTTATGGTTTCCCCATCGGAGGGGGAACGCATCGACCCCCTCTATCTCCCATGGACCGCCGACAGGGGCTCGACGGCCCAACCCGCCCAGGCCCGTGCGGTCTGGCTTTCGGGGGCCCATCGCCGATCTCTCGGCGATGTGTCGTCACCGATCTGATGCCACACCCCTGAGCCGGTGCACCCCCCGCACAGTGAGCACGAGCGACCTTCCAAGGTTGCGCTACTTGGCATCCTTCTCCCCCCTTGGCCGCTTTCCCTGGCCGCGCCCCTCCCGCAAAGTGTCGCCATGGCCTTCCAAGGCCCTCGCATCCTCATCGTGCGTCCTGGCTATACGGCCAAGGCGCTGAAATGAGGACCGCTTTGGGTTCGGAAGGGGCTCGGGGATTTGGGTCGTGTCTTAGATTTCTGTCGCGGGATGTGCTTGTGGCCGAGGCCCACCGTTTACCAGCCTCGAACGTATCCCTATCCCTAAGATTGACAGGCCAAAAGGCGATGACAATCGTAGGGATTCGCCCTCAAAAAATAAGGGAATCCCTAAGATTGGCGTCGTGATGAGGAGGTGCCCAGCATAGGGATAGGGATGTGTTCCAGGCCAGCATGAGGGGGGGGGGGGTGCCCAGCATGAGGGGGGGGGGTGGCCAGCATAGGGATAGGAGGTGCCCAGCATGAGGGGGGGGGGGGGTGGCCAGAAAAGTCCTTTTGTTCCTCATTTGGCGTTCCCTCTGGTAGCACCTCGACTGTACCGGCTGGCTGGAGCGTCCCCCCCTCCGGCCAGTGCCACGGAGGCCAGGACTCCTGGGTGTCAGGAGGGGAAAAAACACACAGACACAATTGATCGACGATCCCCAAGAAAAGATGGGAAAATATGGGAAGTGGGGGGGAAGACAAAAACCCAGAAAAGATAGGAAAATATGGGGAATCTTTTTATTTGTGTGTATTTATGTGTGTTTCCTGGGGCCCCACGTGCTCCCAGGACGTCCAGCAGCATTGCTCACGGGGTGAGTACCGACCCCGCACGGCCAGGCCACCAGGTCAACTCCTCCACACCACCTTCTCGTGCTGCACCCTCCACCGAACAATATTCCTCCCCATCCTCCTGGTCCGTATCCCGCTGCCCTCTGTGCTTTTCCTCCAGCTTCGCCTCCTGCGCCCTCTTACTCCTCGTCCTCCTCGCTGGGCTCCTCTTTGTGACGTTCCTTTCCCGTTATTGTTCCAAGTACCCCTATGTATGCTTGAAGGCAGCATGTTGTTCACAACGCTCTGGGGATCGAACAAATTCGTATCGGGCATTATCCTTACGTTCCTCTTGCTGCTGCTCCTCATCCCTATCTGCCTCCTGCGGCGCTAGCTATTTCGCCTGAAGGTATCAAAGGGATAATGGTGCGCATCTCCCTCGTCGCGCAATGCACAAAGAATCCAGACACTCAAGAGAAGAGTGTCAACCAGTACACTCTGCTTAGGGAGATTGGACGCGGCACGTATTGCAAAGTGAAGTGGGCGTTGGACGACGAGGGTGCGGGCTACGCCGTGAAGGCGCTATCCAGGGCCACTCTGGCGTCGAAGCAGGTTTCGCTGTTCCAGCGGGAGGGCGTGCAGACAGTCCCGTTGCAGACCCGCGTCGATTTGGAGCTCCGCATCCTCAGCGAGCACCCCCACCCTCACATCGTCGGGCTCGTGGAGGTGATCGACGACCCCGCGCACGACAGGCTGTACATCATCCTGGACTGCAGGGTCCTCCTCTTTCCCCTCGCCTTCCTCTTCCATCGTCTCGTCTCCCTTCTCCCTGACATCCTCCTCATCCCGTTCCTCCCCCCACTCCTCCATCTCCTCTCTCCCCCCTCCAGAAATCGCCCAGGTCCTCCGAAGATTCGGGGGAACCTTCGGAGAGCATCCAGAAGCTTCCAGAAGCCACTATGGAAATGCATGGCCCCTAGCAGCCCATCCAGCAACGAGTATTATTAGGGAATTGGCTTGACGGGGGTAATGCAGCAACACACGGTGATGCATTCATTCGCGCATTCCTTTGTACAACCTTCTACTGTAAGTTGACAGGCGTGCCCCGTAAGGGTGCTGCGGAGGCCTTTATGGTTGATTCCGAAGATCTTCGTGACAGGGGAGAGGCGTCGAGAGGGACCTGTGCAAACCCGAATCGGACAGACGACGGAAGATCCCATGCCGCAGAGCATGTTTTTCATCTAGAACTGATGCCTTGGCGAATTTGTGTTGGGAATATCGATAGGATCGCACATGAGCAGCGGGCAAACCATCCAGAGACGATACCCACGCGCGTTGCCATGATCAAATTCGCGTGAATCATGAAACGGCGTATCACCGCGAACGGAGTGGCCGATGCGGCAAAGCAGTTGGAACGAGAGTTGGCGCGCGCGGCGTGCAGTATGGGGTTCCTGCGGCAGGACTGCACAAGCAGCGCGCAGGATATGGACACCTGACAAAGGAAGCGAAAGCATTCTGCGCGGACTGCAAGGGCATTGGGTTCACAGCGCGAAGTTGTCAAGCGTGCGAGTGCACCGGCACGCGCGGGAGGAGGCCCCCGTAGTCCGCGCTTGCAAAGGGACTCATCTCGCACGTTCGGCCAAATTTGCACCTCGAAGTGCAGGTCTTGCGGATGATGCCCGTTCGGTGAATTGTTGGGAGTTGTTGTTGCCGATGCCGTCGGGGGGGGGCGGAGGCGGAAGGAGGAGGAAGAGGAGGAAGAGGAGGAGGAGGATAAGGTAGTTTATAGCGTTGCGATTGGGTGAGCACGTGTGCCTGTCCGTGCGATGTGTGTCAGTCAACGCGAGAGAGTTTGTACCGCAATTGTTTGGCTCAAGTGTTAGTTCCATCCAGAAAAAGATGCTCCTTTCACAAACTCATTGTAGCGGAGCCTGTGGCACGCCCCACGTCATCCAGTGCGCGCTCTTTTTAAGCACGTGTACCACTTGCCTCCATGCGATGGCCACGGCTGCAGCCACAGCGGTACCGGCGAACATAGGCACAGCCGACCTTAGAGAGTTGGTTCAACCTGAGCACGAACCGATTCGCGGAATTGTGCAAACGCCTATTCCGAAATGGGGAATTTCATGTACTTTGCCCATTTCTTCAAAGCCAAACACGAGGGCGCATGATACTGCTCTTCGAACGCAGCGCCTCACTGGGTACCAGGACGACTGCCGAGGATGAGGCGTTCAGGATGCTACAGGTGAGCTACAAGTTATACGCTCCTCTGACATCGGGCATCAGCCGCAACATGTATTGCGAGGGACAGTTCGACAACTTAGTAATGAGCCCGCCCGAACCGAACTCCAACGTCAAGCGAACGTCTCGGAGCATGCTGCCAATATCGCCGAGGTTATGCAATCCGTTGGAGGCGCGATGACCAGAGGTGGCGCGATGACCGCTCAACAGTTGAAACTGTCCTCAGGTGGCCGGGCCAAGTTCAGTGAGTGGAACGAGAAGGTGCTGAACGCGCTCGCCCAAGTGAATAATAGTTTTCGGAAAGCCCTGAAACATGTAAGCAACAAGGTCGACACCATGGATGGGACGTTACCCGATGACGAGGATGACCATTTTATAGGAAAGCGTGAATGGGACGTTCACCGTGAGCGAACCCACCAAAGCGTCAACCACGAAGAGAGAAGAAGACGACGCTCAAGGAAAATACGAGCTCGATGATGACGATTTACGCGAAGCTGGACGAGGATCTCTGGTACTTGTTGAGTGAGAACTCGGATGGGGCGGAGCTGCGGGGGCAAATCAAGGGTTTGCATTGGGGGGGGGCTTATCGGCGTCACAGACAATACATATATATATATATATATATAAATAAATGACACTCGGCCGTTACAGGGGGCCAAACTGACGCACCACATGGACCTGGCTAAAAGACCGCAGAAGGTTCACGGCGCGGCGACACAGCTGGAACATTGGATTCCGCCGGTAGGGTCCCATGAGAACTCCCGGAGCGCATGCTCGTTACCTTGGCCGTTCAGGGTCGCAACGCTTAGGATCACCATGACCCACGCAGGCAGTTGGTTGGATGATTGGCAGCAAGACTGCTTCAAGATGCCAGACTCGTTCAATACCGGCATCGTGCGCGAGGAGTGGGTCAGAAAGAAAAGACTTGGCGTCGACGCCTGGCTGAAGGGGGGGCCAGGGGCGCAGGAGAGCTCCCGTAGATGTCAGGGCAACCTCTGCCGGGGCCGGGTTGCCGCAATCTCGAAATGGGCGAAGTTACCGGCGACGGCAAAGCAGCGGCGTCGGTTACAAGGGGGCCAGGAATGGAGGGCGCTGCGCCGGGCGACGAAGAGAGTGATCGGGGGGCCCAGGCTAGGGGCTAAGAGGAAGTCTGCGCTGCATGGGCGCGGCGTCACCTGCGACCATGGCGCCAAATCTGCCGCGCAGGTCAACCGAGTTTCGACATGCGTTGGCACGGGGAAGAGTTGGGTGCGCAACTACGCCGAGCTAAAGACGGCGGGAAGGGAGGGCCGCAACAAAGACATGAACGGAGTACCAGCGAGGAGCCCGGAAAATGGAGTGAAGACGAGTGCGGTTGCAGTGGGCTCAGGGGCCCGCAGCGCGGTTGGGCCTCCGAACCCGGGAACCGACTTTCCCGTTGAGCCTGCGGGGGCCTCGCGGGGCCGCTAGCGCGCCAGCGCAGCCACTGCGCGAGGCCAGATATTACGAACCATAGGCAACCAACGGTAGATACAACGGACGGGGGTCTGCAGTGAGCACGCAGTAGATGGCGTCAAACATGCACCCGGACTTGCGCGCGAAATGGCAGAAGCAGGGGGCCGCATCGTTCGATCGAGACGAGGGTGGGCGAGCCTGCAGTGACCCTCAGCACGCGACAACGGGACATAAGACGACGATCCCAGTTCACCGCGCAAGCCACGAAAGGAGGGCCAAGGGGGGGCGAGACTGGCGGGAGGGGTCAGCGAGGAGAGACGCGAGGGTTTTCCCAGGCAGGGATCTCTCGTGGTGGACCTGTTCCACTGTGTCCGGCTGAGCCCGCGCGCCCCAGCCGAGGTCCAAAAGCACTGATCTTAGGGGGCGACGCGGGAGTTGAGGACGGGGGCGACGAGTCAGGCGACGTCGAGGATGCGCGGTTGGGAAGCGAGGCCGAAATGCCCAAGAGGACCAAGTGCGACCTGGGGCCAGGCAACGAACGAGTTGAGTTACAGCGCAAAACTACACGCCGCATCGAAGCCGCCCCCCCCCCCGCGCTGCGTTAGAGGCAATGCCGAGAGAAGAGCGCGCGCGCGGGGGCGAACACCGCGCAGTCAAGGCGCGTGGCCTGCTCCACTCGTCTTCGCCGCTGCGCGTCACCGCGCGGCTCCTTTGTTTACGTTGCAGGGGGTTTGCGTCGACGAAAGGGGCCGCGAAGAGTTCCGCCCGCGCTGGCGGCCGCGGGCCGGGGGCCACCAGACAGCGTCGATCAGCCGTTGAGGGTGGTTGCACGTGATCGGCGTTTTATTTGTCACCGCGGACCAATTCTGTCGCGGAGCTCCGTTCTCTACCCGTTGGATCACGCGCGGTGAAGTGGCCAGACGGGAGATCGTGCGGAGGAAGGAAAAGGGGATCCAATTGCAGCCCCACGCTGCCTGCATGCCTAACGCGGGGCCAACAGCCGCGGTGAGTCATCCATTGCGGCGCTCGAGGAGGCGTTGAAGGCATCTTTCGAATTAGACTTGAGGGGGGGCGCAACGTGGAGGTCGGAGAAGAGCGAGCACTCATATTTCGGTCAGTCGCCTACGTCTCTTCTCTCAACAGGTGAAAAGACGGCTCGTCAACGATGCCGAGGGCGCAAGGTCAACACAGCGTTGCCCGAGTTTGTGGAATGCGCCACGCTTCTGAATATTCCCCTAAGGGGGGCGGCGACCTGAACGCAATATGAGGGAGCGGAATCTTCTTGGGAATGCATGCGACAGTCAGGAGTTATTCGTTGGCACCATGTACAGCGCCGTCGAATCCAATGAATTCAGGCACAGAGGGAGCGAGAAGGAGGAGATATTGGACCTCATCAACGTGAGAGGCTTGCGTTGGCAACCGAAGCCCAGCGCATGACGAGTGGCTATGAAAGCAAGAATGATTTTTCCGGAGGGCGGTGCCTAGGCAAAGTCCGGCCGTTGACGCCAGGCCGTTATTGGCGCGAGGGCTTGCACTGCAGAGGTCGAAGGACAAGGCGATCCGAACATGCAGGAGAGGTTAGCGTCAGCTACAATGAGGATGGAACTTGACAGTGTAAGGCAACATAGCAAGGGGACTGGAAACATTCACGGGCCACTGGGCTTTTGAAGACGGGTTCGCAATCAGACAACACCGGAAGCTGATAACGAAAAACATGCGCCCATTTACTTACACAGCTTGTCCCAAGCTTGACGCATTCCTGGCTCGTGTCTCAGGCCGTCCTGTCCCCTCGGACATGCTAGCCGGGCTTGCCTTCTTCTGCCAATGCACGGACACGGCTCGTCTTTTGGTCATGAGGTTCCAAATGCACCGCCTTCTCCATTCGGCTCGCGGCCGCGGCCATCCCTCGCGCATCCGGAATCGGACGGGATCGTGATCGCCAGCGCGGCCCGTGTTTCCACCGACCTCGTTCGCGTCCGTGCGCGAGCGGCCAGCGAGCGGCCAGCGTGGTGGCCTCCTCCTCCTTTCTGGTCCTGCTAATCCTCCTCTTCCTCCTCGCCTTCCTCCTCCTCCTCTTGCTCCTCCTCCTCCTCCTCCTCCTCCCTCCTCCTCCCTCCTCCTCCTCCTCCTCTCCTCCTCCTCCTCCTCCTCCTCCTATCCTTATTCCGTATTAGAATATACTCCTACTCCCCCCTCAGGCCGGCAGATAGCGGGCGCATCCGGGTGGTCCCATCCTAACCTGTAAAAAACAATACAAAATCAACATGTTTCTTATTTTTTCCTCTCGACATGGACGTCCTGTCGTCCACGGCGATAATCCATTGCAAAAAATACCACAAAGAGCACACGCGCGCGTTCATGTCAGAATCCTACCGAACACCGTGTGTTTGCAAGCATTTCAACATAAAAACATCAAAAACCCAATGCTTTTTCACAAAAATTGTACAAATTTCCCGCCCGGGCTCTCTTGCTGAAATCATAGGAAAACCATAGGAATCTTAAGAATTCTGTCAAATCCAGCGATTTCACGTCATCGCGCGGTGCACTCGCGATGCTCTGTCATGCACCCAGGCCGCGAATCCTGTGCAAAAAATACCACAAAGAGCACACTCGCGCGTTCATGTCAGAATCCTACCGAACACCGTGTGTTTGCAAGCATTTCAACATAAAAACATCAAAAACCCAATGCTTTTTCACAAAAATGCTTTGGGGTGTCCTGTCAGACCGTCGGGCTTCCTCCGGCCACCTCTGGCTTCCTGCGGTGTACCGGGCCATTCTCGACTCGTCTGGCAATGCGTGCGCGGCATTCAACACGCGCTCGCCAGTTCCCGTCGGCAACCGCCATCGCGGCCGCATCAGCTGTACCAAACCGGCTGGCCGGTGTGACTTCGGCCCCCAGTTGTGCCAGCTTTGCTTCTTATGTTGTGGGAGGGCGGGTGGGACTGGGCATGCCATGCTTGACTCGCTCGAGCTGGCTAGCTTGACTCCTACTCCTACTCCTACTCCTATCCTTATTCCTTATTAGAATATACTCCTACTCCCCCCTCAGGCCGGCAGATAGGGGCCGCATCCGGGTGGTCCCATCCTAACCTGTAAAAAACAATACAAAATCAACATTTTTCTTATTTTTTCCTCTCGACATGGACGTCCTGTCGTCCACGGCGATAATCCATTGCAAAAAATACCACAAAGAGCACACGCGCGCGTTCATGTCAGAATCCTACCGAACACCGTGTGTTTGCAAGCATTTCAACATAAAAACATCAAAAACCCAATGTTTTTTTTCACAAAAATTGTACAAATTTCCCGCCCGGGCTCTCTTGCTGAAATCATAGGAAAACCATGGGAATCTTAAGAATTCTGTCAAATCCAGCGATTTCACGTCATCGCGCGGTGCACTCGCGATGCTCTGTCATGCACCCAGGCCGCGAATCCTGTGCAAAAAATACCACGCGGGCGACATGCGCGCGCGTCGCCGCGAGCGCATGCTCAAATCCTTCTAGAGTCGTCGCCGTCATTGGCACCGTCGCATGGACGTCCTGTCGTCCACGTCGCAAAATGCATGGCAGGAATGGGACGCGGCGCACACCCCGCGCCCGCCCATCCAATCCGTCCCATTCTAATCTGCAAAAGACAATACACAGTTTTTGTTACTACTACTACTACTACTACTACTACTACTACTACTACTACTACTACTACTACTACTACTACTACTACTGACTACTACTACTACTACTACTACTACTACTACTACTACTACTACTACTACTACTACTACTACTACTACTACTACTACTACTACTACTACTACTACTACTACTACTACTACTACTACTACTACTACTACTACTACTACTACTACTACTACTACTACTACTACTACTACTACTACTACTACTACTAATACTACTAGTACTAGTAGTACTGCAAGTACTTGTCATAGCACTACTTTTTCTGTTACTACTACTACTACTACTACTACTACTACTACTACTACTACTACTACTACTACTACTACTACTACTACTACTACTACTACTACCACTACCACTACCACTACCACTACCACAACCAACACCACTACCACTGGTACTACTACTCCTGCCTCTTGGGGCCTCCTGGGCCCCCTTGGGGTGTCCTGTCAGACCGTCGGGCTTCCTCCGGCCACCTCTGGCTTCCTGCGGTGTACCGGGCCATTCTCGACTCGTCTGGCAATGCGTGCGCGGCATTCAACACGCGCTCGCCAGTTCCCGTCGGCAACCGCCATCGCGGCCGCATCAGCTGTACCAAACCGGCTGGCCGGTGTGACTTCGGCCCCCAGTTGTGCCAGTTTTGCTTCTTATGTTGTGGGAGGGCGGGTGGGACTGGGCATGCCATGCTTGACTCGCTCGAGCTGGCTAGCTTGACACCTACTCCTACTCCTACTCCTACTCCTACTCCTACTCCTACTCCTCCTCCTGCGCCTCCGCCGCCGCCTCCTCCTCTTTCCTCCTCCTCGTCCTCTTCTCTTCCTCCTCCTCGTCCTTCTCCTCCTCCTCCTCCTCCTCCTCCTCCTCTTCTCCTTTCTTCCCGTTCTCTTCAGTATCCTTCGTCCTCCTTCCTCTTATCCCGGAAGGAGGGCATGGAGGGTGGGCAGCTCATGGAGTGGTCCACCGACCACAGCGCCTACGGGGTTTCCTCGAAGCCTTCGGAGGTGCAGCAGCGCCTGTGGGGCGATCGCGTTCGGCACGGTGCGCCAGAGGCCTGCAGACCCAGAGTGGTAGAAGGAGGATGGGGAGGAACAGGAGGAGGAGGAGGAGGAGGAGGACGAGGAGGAGGAGCAGGAGGAACAGGAGGAGGAGGAGGGGGAGGTGGAGGGGGAGGTGGAGGGGAGGAGGAGGAGGAGGAGGAGGAGGAGAGGAGGAGGAGGAGGAGGAGGAGGAGGGAGGAGGAGGAGGAGGGAGGGGGAGGGAGGGGGAGGAGGAGGAGGGGGGAGGAGGAGGGGAAAGAGGAGGCGGAGGATGAGTGGAGATGAGAGGAGAGGAGAGGAGAGGAGAGGAGAGGAGAGGAGAGGAGAAGAGAGAAGAAGCGACGAGAGAGGAGAGGAGAGGAGAGGAGAGGAGAGGAGAGGAGAGGAGAGGAGAGGAGAGGAGAGGAGGAGAAGAGGAGAGGCGGGCGTGAATCCGGTCCCCTGGTCCAGCAAGACATGTCATCACCGTCTGCGTCCCGTCGTCGCCTCATGCTGCCGTTCTAATTCCCGGTGCCCTCGAGCCACTCCCGGGAACAGTCGCTACTGGCACGCACGATTCACCAAGTATTGTGCAGCAGCCACAGAGGAGTACACGCAGCAGCCCAAGGTAGCCAAGTCTTTGAAACGTGGCTCACAGCCGAAGTCCGCAAGGGAAGAAGCACAACACAAATGGAGAGGCTCGCATCGACGTAGCTGCAGAATGGACAGCAGCCCATGGTGGCAATTGGGTAGGATAAGGTCGGGAACTTTTGGGTAGCGTGTCGCTCCACCAGTTGTTGTTTCTTGTCCACCACGCCTCGGCGTGACACGCTATCCACGTCGCGGCCCCAAGACGTCCACTTTCCGAGCTTTGCCGATCGTCCCGCCCCGCAGGGCGGAACGATGATACGCGACCCGCTCGCAAGGCACAGCGTGTCGCCGGGTCCGCCGTGGCTACACGTTGGGCAGCGAAAGTTCCCGGCCGTACGATCGACGACGTGCTTGGCGACAGCAAGGGCATCTCCAAATCATGGTCCGAGCTAAACGTTGTTTCAGCGATTTCGTGGACCGTTTTCATTTTCAAGGCGGAGCGCAGACAAGAACGAGGGGGCACGAACCAAACAGAAAGCGGAATGCACTGTTTAGCTCGCGCCCCGGAGACCCGCCCGCAGCTGCAGACGTCGGCGCACGTCGTCGTCGTGCCAGGCTGGCGTGCTGGTCTACCAGGAGGCGGTGGCCTCCGAGGTGCTGCGGCAGCTGTTGCGTGCGGTCGCCCACCTGCACGAGCGCGGCGTAGTCCACAAGGAGCGGGGGGGAAATTGCCCGCAGGGTTGCCCCAAGCCGACCCCGTCGGGACTGAAGCCAGCACCACGCACGCAGGAGTGCACCACGTTCGTTACCCTCGCACCCCACGGCGACTCCCTCGGGACTGAAGCCAGCACCGGGCACGCAGGAGTGTGCCCCGTTGGTTCTCCCCGCACCCCACGGCGACTCCATACGCGTGCCGCTGCACGCATTTGGCTCGTGTGATTTGTAAGGACAAGACTCGTCTGACGTCTTAGCGGAGAAAGGGGCGCGCGCTCCTCTTTGAACGCGCGCGTAACACGACCCGTCTTTACATCTACTTACTGGATAACCATTGCCGTGTCGCACGGAATCGTTCATGACCTATCCATCTACAAGACCCCATTGGTTTACGCCACATCCGACGACCCTTTAACAGAGTTCAAAGTTTTGATGGTGCTTTTCGGTGTTTGGAGGCTACTTGGGGCGTGAGACTCCAATTTTCGGTTCGGGGTTTCCCTCTTGGGTCCGTGTTCGGGCCGGTTTGGAGGCTTCTCTGGCCGGTCATGGGGCCTTTAGGGCCGTCTTGGCAGTTTCTCTTGCCGTCGTGGGGGTATTCTTGGGTTGTCATGGAGCCTTCTTGGGTGTTTTGTTGGCCCGTCATGGACATAGTAACAGACCAACAAACGAATCTGATATACATATATGTATATATATATATATACACACACCCCACGGGAAAAGGACGATGTTGTCGCCTTTGGCCGTTCCCCAGGAGCCATTTGTAGGTCTGTTGGGGCGTCTTGCAAACATCCAGGACCGTCTGGAGGCCATTGTGCGAGTTTTGGAACGAACTTTTGGCGATTTGACGCCCTCTTGGGCAGTGTTAGGGGCCTTTTGGGAAGCCTTAAGGGCTTTCATGGACGCAGCAGAAAAACATCGCGTCGCCGATTGTTTTGTGTGCGCGTGCACGTATCCTTGGGTGGACAGCCGACGAGGGGACCACATTTCCTGGGAACAGCCGCCTCGGGCAGCCGAAGAGGACCCCAGCGTGGTGAGTCACTTTGGCGGTTGAACCATGTCGGATGTGCAACTGCGGTTCAGCGTCGACGCATACGTGCGGGACTGCCAGTCAGAACCGATCGACGGATCTTTGGACTTTGACAAAGATGCACTGGGGGGGGGAAGGTTTTGACGATTGGTTCGTGGCAGTCCCGACGTCACGCGGTGAAGTGATAATCTTGCGTTGTCCTGAATATCAGCGGTGCCACAGAGGTTGTCAGGAGAAGGGAACGGCATGTCCGGAATGCAGTGCGCCTCTGTGCGCGGAATGCAAGATAAGGGTGGGCACCCCGTATCGGTGGCCAGTCACTGCGGTCCCGACAGTTCCGCGCCGCGGTCTTGCGAATGACTTGATGGCGTTCTACGCGCCAGATCGCATGTACACAGAAGGCATCAGTGACGGAGATGATATGCTGCAGCCCCTGTATTGCGTCGATGGCTACATGTTCGTTAGAGGTGAGGTTTCATATCGACCAAGAAAATAGTAAGGGCAAGGAGACTTGTTTGACAGCGCCGCAGGATTTCACAGCGGGCGTCTGGCAGCACGAGGGAATGCCACGAGCTTCGTGTTACCGCGGCGAGGGCTATTGATTGCATGGGCTCGGCCAGCTGAAGGAAGGGCGACAGGGAAGCGACTCGGCGCTGCCGATCGTGGGAGACAAGTTGGGATCGGTGGTGCAGATCCTTCTGAAAACCAGCGACGCCTCTACTAAGGACAAGTTTCCGTCTTTCAGTCATCGAGCGAACGTGCGGCGCGAGGTTGCGAAGCGCCACATCCAGATGATGAAGCACGGACGCAGGGCCTTCGCGAACGTCAACGTGGAGGCTATGGAAACAAAGGCCGAACAGCTGCCGAGGGATGGCGCGCCGCCGGAGATCGTCCGGCCGCTGCCGCATGACGCGACGTTGGACGAGGTCACGGCGCGGAAGAATGCGACGCCGCGCGATGGGGCGCGAGATTATTTGCGAGCGGCTGCGCGCGACATAGATTGGTTCGCGCCGAATGCCGCCCTAAAGTCGTTGGTGGACGAAGTGGATGCGAACAAGTTGAAGCAGGGTGCGCTGGAGCATGCATCTGGGAGGTCACCAGCGAAGAAGTCAAGGTCCAGGCGCGACGACGGCCGTCCAGGAGGGTGCAATGGCCAGGGGGGTGCGACGGCCGTCCAGGAGGTCTCGCGCTGCGTCTCGCAAGTACGCGGACGGGTAGGCGCGACAGGCCCGAGTGCCCGCGCGGTGGAGATAGAAAGGAGCGCGCTCTCGCGAGGACGAGCGCATGGGGGGCAGGGCGGCGAGCGTGGATCTGGAGACTGCGCAGTCCCGGCTGTGGGAGATGATGGATGCGGACGCGTCTCGCCCTCGTTGCGTCGTGTATCCAGGGCGCCAGATGATGGGTCAATTCGTTTCGTTCTTTCTCTTTTTTTTTGGGAAGGGGTGGCGTTTCCGTTTCGTTTCAAATTCGGGGCGGGGGTGCCGGGCCTGCTTGAGCGGCAGGGGAATGCGCGCCATCGACGCGGCTCAGCGGCGCCTCGCGTGCAACTGGCCCTGTGGGCGCGCGTCGCGACGCGCCTGGTGCAGTCTTAATTCCGGCGGGAGAGGAGATCTGGATTTACGGTGTCGTCGGTCTCGTTTCGCAGTTCTGCGAACGTGGCGCGAACCGCGCGACTGGCGGACAACCGGAAAGACGGGCATGCGGAATGCCAGTATTCGAAAGGTGAATTGGAGAGGGCGGCCGCGAGCGTCGTCGATGTTGCGCGCGGCGCGCGCGAGGGCCCGTCGACGGGGAAGTCCGCGGACGCGCGCGGGGATTTTTCGAAATTGAAGCTCGCGCAGTCGCTCGACCCGACAGCGAAGCAATTGGCTGCAGGGGCCAGCGCCGTCGCTCGCAAGATTGAAGGGGCGAACGAGGTGCGGGCGCTCATGGGGCACGACGCCAATGCGGCGCGACTCGCGCATGGGGCGCCGTTCTTTTTCGCCGCGTCACCGGACGAGACGCACAACCTGGCGATGGTGCGGCTCTCGCGGTCGCGGAAAGAGGACCCCGTGAATCTTTGTGCGGCGCGGGCGCATCATGGCCCCGCGCGCGGGGGGCCGCGGGGGCAGTCGCTCGGGCACGCGGAGAAAGTGCTGGGAGAGGTCGCGCCCAGGGATTAGGGCGAGCAGGCGGGAGAGAGCGCGTCGGGCACAGAAGTGGTAGAGGGCGAGGGCGACGCGGGCATGGCATCGCCTGCGTCGACGTTGACAGATGCCGTTTCCCGCGTCGGACGAGAGAAGAGCAATTCTTGCTCGGGGCCCGCTGGCGGGCGTGGCGGGCGTGGATGGGTTTCGGGTCATTGTGGGCTTCGTATTTCAATGCGTTTTGGGCATGCGGCATATGTCCGAGGTGCCCCGATTTCGAGTGCGCGGACTTGAGCTCGGCAGCGACGCAGCGGCGACGGGCGGGCGTTTGGGTCGCGTGGACGGGGTGCGCGGTAGCATTGGGGCTCAGAAATCGGCTGGAAGTTTGCGCTTGCACGTGGAAGTGTTCGTTCAACGTTTGCACCATCGCACTCC
>CAUYUJ010014689.1:265209-267709 GCA_963575745.1 Prorocentrum cordatum
GAGGTCCTCCGCGGGGGCGGCTTCGTCGCAAAGGTTGCGGACTTCAACACGGCGGTCGTCTGCGAGCCGCCCGACTGCCGCATCTGGGACGCGGAGGGCACTCAGCAGTTCACCCCGCCGGAGCCAAGGGCGGCCAGAAGCCGAAGGGGAGCTTTTTCGCAGCCTCATCCTCTCCGCTCCCCTCCGTCCTCCCACCCCCCCAGCGCCTCATCCTCCTCCTCGTTCTTCCTCACTCGCCACCATCCTCGCTCCCCGCCGCCCCCCCCTCGCCGCAGAAAGCTGCGTGCCCGTCGTAGACGTGCTCGGCGAACAACAAAACTGAATTCCCGCCTTGCCTCCTGCTGCTGTCCCCTTGTTCCTATCTCCAGCGCAACAGAACCTCGTTAACCCCGTCCCTCCTCCTGCTCTCTCCTTCTCCCTCCCTCCCCCCACGCACAACCATGTCCCGTGGCCATGTGCTGGCCCTTGAGGAGTGCTTCGACCCGTGCAGGGACACGGCCGTGGGCATCCTGGGCCAGCCGCGGGACGTGTGGTCCTCCGGCCGCGTGCTTCTGGGGATGTTCCTTCCTCCCCCGTCCTCCCCGTCCTCATCCTCCATCCTTGTTCCATTAATGCAACTCATCCTTTCCCCACCCCCAGACGGAGACGTTTCGGCATGGCGGGCCAGGCTTTCTGCCTGATATTTCCGCACCATCTATGATCCTGCAGCTTGAAACGCGCAGCATTTTCACGATGCTTCAAGGATAGGGGGGCGGCACGTTTTCAAAACGTTGTCCTCGCCTTAGCGCCACACACACTCGTCGTACGCCAAGGATTGAAACAGCTTCAATGATCGAGGGCGGTTCGTTTTCAGAATGTGGCTCTCGCCTTAGTGCCACGCGCATTCGTTTCACAAGGTTGCAACATTGTAACGGGTGAAGGGCGGCTCCTTTTTGAAATGTGGCTTTCCCTTAGCGCTGCACGCATTCGTTGTCAATGTTCTTAAACAAACTTGTTAAACATGTTCTTATGGTTGAAGTCCTAGGAGTAGCGTTCTGGCGCGAGGTAGGATTGCCAAGACGCAGCAGTCACGTTGAGACGCGGTGTTGGTGTCCCAAGAACGCGTTCTGACACGAATCAAACTTTCCAGGACGCAACAGTCACGTTGATTCGCGGTGCTGATGTCCCAGAAATGATGTTTCGCTACGGTTTGGGACTCTCTAACCTATGCTTTCAATGGTGCGCTTCCAGCGATGAGAAACGTCGTGGAGCGCCCAAGGGAGCTGGAGAAGTGGGACGGGCCGAAATGGTGGGCAGTTGGGAACAAGCGTTCTGACCAATGCGCAGCATTGGGAGCGGAACAAGAAGCCGTTGACCAGCAAACCATCGCAAGGCAGCAGATCCCCAACCAGGGCACCACGGCAGTGCAGAACCGCCTGCTCAACATCAACATGGAGGTGGAGGCCGTGGATTCAAACGAGGAAGGCAAACGGACCAAGGCCCCGAGGAAGAATCGCATTACCGTCAAGAAGACTGTTGCAGCCCGAAGGCATGAACTCCAGAAGTTGCATCCGAGGTGGTGGTGCACAAGATGCAGATCGGGGCCATAACCAGGACAGCTTGCAAGGCAATGTTTGGAACAGAGGCAATTGCCCATGAGCTCTCGGCCTAGCCGGGGACGGACAAGGCAAATTGAGGCCCAATCGCACCGCCATCATGACAGGGAAAGCGGCTCATGTACGAGACCCACAAGACGCAGTACCTAGGGAGGGATATGGTGCGACAGGCGTGGAGGAACCAGCAGCCTGCAGGACCATCGCAGCCGAATCGCCGCAGGCGTGGCGAAGAAGCTGGGCATGCCATTCCAGCCGCCCACGAGGGGAGACCAGTCGGTCCTCAACTGCATGCGGAGTGGAAGAACCCCAATGAGCAAGCAGGAGACCCACGCCACAGAGGCTCAGCAACAATGAGCAGTACAGTTCAAGAGCAGCCACGAGGACGGCACTCACTTCCACAGGCTGGGACCCAGCAGCAGCCAGGTGTTTGACCTTGAAGAGGAAGATCATGGTCAGCCGCAACCCAAGTCAACACAGAGCGCTAAGGAGACACTTCCTCCACATAATGCCAGCGAGGCCGGCTCCAGAATGGTGGACCACCCGGAGGGCTACGGGGAGCAGTGGATGCATTTGGTCGAAAACCGCATTTGGGACGACTACCATGTCCGGTTGGAGTAGCGTACCCCATACGTGAGGGAGATCAGCACGGACGTGAGGAGCCAGACGCGCCAGGAGGCAGCACATCACGCACGCGACAGTTAAGGAATTTGTTTGAGGATGTGTAGAGAACCACACGGAGAACCAGGCGAAGATTGATGACGAGCATGCAGAACTTGCCGCCCCACACAGCAGTACGAGGATGCCCCATCCTGTCACGGCTGAGGATTCACACACCTGGACGCCCGAGAACGTCACTCCCACAAGCTCCGACATCGAGACCGACGGCGACGGTGAGTAGCCGCAAG
>CAUYUJ010014689.1:270209-292709 GCA_963575745.1 Prorocentrum cordatum
GGCATCTCCGGGCCCTTCCCGGGTGCCGTGGCCGTGCAGATGCGACTCCAGATGAGCAGGTGGTCCCAGGGAAGGCCCTGGGGTGCAGGACCCGTCTCCCTCTGGGTGGTGCTGGGGTGGAGTGTTCTTCCCCAGCGGGCGGCGCGAGAGCGGAAAAGGTTACAGCGTTTTGCACATCGCGGCTCCCCTCGGAGGGCCTCGGTTACCGCGATGGTCGATTGCGCGAAGCGCGCAGTTTGGTGACCCAGCGGGTCGGCTGGCCGCCCAGGGCCAGGCCCAGGCTATTCTAGGCCTCGCGAGATAAGATCGCGGCGTCTTCTGAGTTGGCGCGGTGTGGGCCTCCAGGGGGGCGGTCGACGTCGGAGCAGGGGGCCGCAACGCGACCCGCGGCGAGAAGCTGGGCCCGTGGACTGGGTTGAGAGCTCCAGAATCTACAGTGGAGACCCATGCCAAGAAACGCCCTGCTTGCCTCCAGGGTGGTCCCTTGGGTTTCTTGGGTTTCGATGGTTTTGCTGTGGAGAGCGTGACGTCCCCACACCAGAAATCGATGGACGCCCTGGGGTCCCAGGGTTGGATTTCTCGTGGAAGGTTTCTTGTGGTCGTGCCCCTATTGTACGCCGTGAACAAGGATCACGACGCGGGAAACTCGGGGAGGCGGGCTAGTTTCAGGAGGGAAAAAACACAGACACAATTAATCGTCGTCTCCCAGGAAAATATGGGAAAATATGGGAAGTGGGGGGGAAGACAAAAACCCAGAAAATATTGAAAAATATGGGGAATCTGTTTATTTGTGTGTATTTATTTGGGTGTCCCAGGGCCCCTTCATAGTTGTAGCCGAGCGGAGCCTCCCAGGCAAAGCCAGGACGTCGAACACTGCCTGGCGGCAAGCTCCGCCGCCGCGCCGGCGCAGCAGCGCCGCAGAAGGAAGGGTGCGGAGGTTTTCGCACCCGGTCCCGTTGCGTGCCGCGTGCCCTTTCTGGGCTAGCGCCAGTTTTGCAGTGGGAGAGGAGGAGGAGGAGGAGGAGGAGGAGGAGGAGGAGGAGGAGGAGGAGGAGGAGGAGGAGGAGGAGGAGGAGAGGTGCTGTTGCATCCTGCCGAGGAGGAGGCGGTCCTCAAAGTGCACTATTGGGGCGGCCATGGGCCAAGAAACACCTTGCCTACCTCCAGGGTGCCCTGGGTTCCCTGGGCTTCGATGGTCTTGCTACGTAAAGCGTGACGCTCACACATCGAGTGTCAATCATCCATGGACGTCCTGGGGTCTCAGGCTTGGGCTTCTTGTGGAAAGCGTCTTGTGGTCGGGCCCCTCTTGTGACCGCCCCCTCCCTGTCCGCCGCCTGGCTCTCCCCCTCGGCGGCCTGGGAGCTTCCTCGTGGCCTCTCGTGACCACTATGGGGGCCTTGAGGGGGGCCCTCTTGGAGTCTCGGGAGGGCTCTCCCGACAAGGTTCGTTTGAACCATTCCAGGGGCGTCTGGACGGGTCTGGTCTTTGGGCCGTGTTGGATGCCTCTCGGGGCGGTCTTGGGCGATCCTGGGGGATTCTCGCGTCAGTCTATGTTCAGCGTGGAGCTCTCCTGGGGCTTCCTCCGGCCGTTTTGGCGGGTTCTTGAGGCTGTTTGATGGTTGCTCGAGGCGACCTCAATCTGCAACGACTCGTAATCAAATATTGCACAGTGATATCCAGCGTATGTTCAAGGATGTTCGCCTCGGAGGGCCTCTGTGGAGGTCTGGTTGGGCATGTCATGGGGCGTCTCTGGGAGACCTCGGAGCCATCGGGGGCTCGTTGGGCCGCCTTTGGATGGTCTTCGGGTGTCTTTCAGTCGTTCCAGGACGGGCGGGCATTACCACTCAGCTGTCGCGCAAGAGCGGTGGCGGATATACCGTTATTAAGCCTCCACAGGCCCGTGTTGGCCCAGATCTGAGCGTAGATCGGCTCCCGGCCGCGCCGGGAGACTAGATACACCGAGACCTGGTCACGCTCGGGTTCTGTTGAGGCTGGGTAATAGCATGGAGGCCCCCTCTCCCTACTGATAGGCAAATTTTCCACCACCAATACCACATGTAGCACGGGGGAGAAGGGAGGATGATGAGGTCCTCCTCCTCCTCCTCCTCCTCCTCCTCCTCCTCCTCCTCCTCCTCCTCCTCCTCCTCCTCCTCCTCCTCCTCCTCCTCCTCCTCCTCCTCCTCCTCCTCCTCCTCCTCCTCTTCCTCCTCCTCCCTCTCCTGCCCATGGCTGTGGTGGTGGAGACTGGGCCCATCGCCTGCGCATCTTCTGCCGCCTCTGCCTCCCCGTGGCCTTCTGCACGGGCGCGGCGGGCCGGCCGCCGCGCCAGGACCCCGCCCGGCGCCCGGCGGCGGCGGCGGCGCTGCAGCACCCCTGGGTGCAGGCGCTCGGTGGCGGCCGCTCGGGCCACATCGGCCGCCGCGGCTGCCACACCGGTCGTGCGATCGGGGTGGTCGCCCTCTCGGAGGCAGCGACGGGGGGAGGGATGGGCACAAGGGGGTTTGAAGGAAGAGGAGGAGGAGGAGGAGGAGGAGGAGGAGGAGGAGGAGGGGGAGAGGAGGAGGAGAAGAGGGGAGGAGGAGGAGGAGGAGGAGGAGGAGGAGGAGGAGGAGGAGAGGAGGAGGAGGAGGAGGAGGAGAGGAGGAGGAGGAGAGGAGGAGGAGGAGGAGGAGGGGAGGAGGAGGAGGAGGAGGAGGAGGAGGAGGAGGAGAGGAGGAGGAGGAGGAGGAGGGAGGGGGGGGAGGCGGAGGAGGAGCAGGAGGAGGAGGTGGAGGAGGAGGAGGAGGAGGAGGAGGAGGAGGAGGAGGCTAGGGGGAGGAGGAGGAGGAGGAGGAGGAGGAGGAGGAGGAGGAGGAGGGGAGGAGGAGGGGGAGGAGGCGGGTTCGGAGGACGGGTCGCCCAAGCCCTTCGGAGAAACACTCCACGCTCACCTTGCCGAAGCAGCGGGAAGCGGGAGGAGCGGGCGCCAGGTCCTGCCCTCGACCCTACTGACCCGGGCATCGACCCCCAATCGCCCATTGATCGGCGATTGGGGCCCGTCGTGCGATCGGAGTGGTCTCGAGGAACAAAAAAAACGCCCTCAACAGAAACTTTTGGCGCTCCGCGTTGGATTTCTTGGATCCTCGCTGGGCCCCCCCAGCGGCGCCTCTGGCGCCGCCCCTGGCGCGCGCGCCAGGGGGGGCCCGGCGCAGATCCAAGAAATCCGGCGCGGAGCGCCAAGAGTTCATGGTTCTGGCGTTTCTTCGCCCTCGTGTTCGGACTGCACGGGCGATCGCGGGCCGCGAGGCCGTCGTCGCATCCGCCGGCCCCTCCGGATGGAGCCCGTGTCGGTGGCCCGCGCGGCGGGCGCGGGGGCCCGCGCCGAGCTCTCGTGGGCGTGGCTCGTTCGCCTGCTCGGGCGGGGCGCGGTCGGCCCCGCGGGCGGCCCATAAGGTCCAGTGAGCTCTCCGGCGGGAGGGGCCGCGCGGGCTGGGCGCTGCCGCGCCCCCCTTGCCGCCAGCTCGCCGCGGGCGGCGGGGGCGGAGTGCGCGGAGGAGGTCCGCAGGGGGGGCCGCTGCACACCACCGCCGGGCCCAGCCGGGGGCACCCCGGCCGCCGGACCCTGCTGGCCTCGGCGCCGGGAGGGCGTGCTCGCCATGCCAGGGCGCAGGACGATGGTGGACTACACGTAAGAGTGACTCCTCCTCCTCCTCCTCCTCCTCCTCCTCCTCCTCCTCCTCCTCCTCCTCCTCCTCCTACTCGCCATGCCAGGGCGCAGGACGATGGTCGACTATACGTAAGAGTGACCCTTCGCCGGAGTGGACTTGGGCGCGGGCCCACTCGGGTCCTCCGATCGCGGAACGCGATGCGGTAGCGGCCTCTTGCGCGCTCGTGTTTGGCCCCCCCGCGGCCCCCCAGAAGCCGCGCGCACCAGAGGTCACTCTTGCCCGGGGTCACTCCTGCGTGTAGCCGGCAGGACGATGAGCACTGGCTGGGCACGGTGGGTGCACGGTTGGATCCGCTCTGCGCAGGGGGAGCGGCGGTGACCCGCGCTGCGCCGCGCGGTGGCCGAGCAGGGCAGCGACGGAGTCGCGCACCGCGCCCAGTAGGGGCGTTTCGCTTTACCTCCAGGGCAAGGGGGGATAGGCTCAGGGAAAGCTGCATCGACTCCCAATCGCCCACTCATCGCCGACCGGGGACCGACGAGCCCATCCCGCCCAGGAGCGCGCGGATTGGCTGTCGGGGGCCTGTCGCCGGTTGATCGGCGATGTATCGCCGAATCCAAGTCGACATTTCTCCGCCTGAGCTGGTCCCCCCTACAGTCAGCCCGCATTGTAAGGATGAGCAACTTTTCATGCTTACCCTTGCATCCTTCCCCTTCAGTCCATCCTTGGCCGCTCTCGCTGGCCGCGCCCCGCTTGCAATCTGCTGGCATGGCATTCCAAGGCCCTTGCATCCTTATCGTGCGTCCTTCTTATACTGGTGGGCTGCATCGTTGCTCCTCAGCTCTCCCCGCTCCCCAGGCGGTGGTATATCGAGACGCGGGAAAAAGGGCATGCCAGGGCCGTGCGGAAGCCAAGACGGGTGCTGCTGCCGCTGCTTGGCATGCTCCCAGTCCTCCTCTCTCATGCCTTCCTCCGTGCGCGCGGTCTCTCTCTCTCTCTCTGTCTTTCTGTGTCTCTTTCTCTCTTTCTCTCTCCCTCTCTTTCTGTCGCTTTCTGTCGATATATCTATGTACGCAGGTAACATGTAATGTGTGTATGTTCGCATGTTTGTGTATGAGTATATGTCTGAGTATTTACATGCGCATGCATGTAAGTATACATACATGTATGCATCTATGCTGTATACACATACATATATACATCTATGCTGTATACATATATATATATATGCATAGGTGCATCTATATATACATGTCGCCGTGCCGTCTGTTCCAACGTGATGGGGAGGGCGCCGCGGCCACCGGGGCAAACGCCGCCTTGGGCGCGGTGGGTTCGCCCTGGGAGGTGCCGCGGTGCTGGCTGCGTCTATCTGGGGCGCGGGGCGCAGGGTTTGCCGTGGGTTTGCCGTGGTGTCGGTTTCGTCCACTTGGGCGCGTCGAGAGCAAACAGCGCGGCGACACACACACACATACGCATATATATATATATGTACATAAATATATATGCATATATATATATATATATATATGTGCATGTATACATGTATATACACGTATAGACATACACCAACATAGATCTCTCCTGCCTAAGTTACCCCGACCTTCCTCCCCCCCTCATCCCCCGCTCTCCCTTCTCCCCCTTCCTCCCGTCCTTCTCCCTCCTCCCCCCCTCGTGCGTCCTCCATTCCTCCCCCTTGTCCGCCCTCAAACTTCAGACCCCAACCGGTGCCGAACCTGAATTCTTGCGACTCCCCTCCCTCCAGAACTTCTCTCGCCATGGCCAAGCCACTCCCGCGCAATGTGTTTTTGTTCTCACAGGGTTCCAAGAGGTGCTGTTCACTATATGCTGTCCCGCTCGGAACCTGTTGGTCTCTGGTGTTTCGAAATGGTGTCCCCCGCTGCAGCGTTGGCCTCATCCGGCGACCGGGGCGCTGTGCTCCCGCCGTTGAGAAATGGCGCTCTCGCCCCGGCGCGGGCCACATGGTGGGTCCCGTTCTTGCCTCGTCGTTGTCGCCCAGTTCCTTTCCCCCTCTCGCGTTTTGCCACCGGCTAACAGTCGGGTGTTGCTAGAAGTGCCCCTGGCCCAAGGTGCCCCCAGGATTTCCAAGGAGGCCCCCAAGGCCTCCAGAGCACCCCTCACAAGGCCCAGAGGGCCACAGGGGCTCCAAAATTGAGCGAAAAGCTGGGGGCACCTGGGGCCAGGGGCACCTCCAGCAACCCCCGAAACATCGGTTATGATAATGAATGAACGCGCGTTCTTAAAACAATTGATTGAACAAGTTAAGTTCATTTAGCCAAATCTCGCCGCCTAGCCAAAACAAGACAAAACATCCTTGAGTAAGAGCAGGAGCCGGTATACTAAATTCAAACGCGGAATTTCTGAATATGGGGCCGTTATTTTTTTCAAATATCAAATCCTATCATTATCATGATCGGAGTGTTTCGATCATTTTGGGCAGGAATAGAACCATTCTTGGCACGCAAATAGATCTGTGCATCTTGGCCTCGCCTGACGGTGTCATTGAACGAAGGCACTTGATTGGTCTTGTATCCCTCCAGAGGTCCATGAAAAGCCGCCACGAGCAAGATGAGAGTCACATGTAACACTGCCGATCTATTTTTTCCCGCGCTTTTCATCATCCTCGCTGCAAGCACTTCCGTTATCGTCCACTCTAGGCCGTTCCATTCCAACGCGATTGTCGTTGTATGTCTTCCCTACACGCGTCGTGGTGTATCATGTTCTCATGAGCGTGAGGCGTATCTCCATGGTTCTCGGGTCGACCTTCTGGTCTCGGGTACAACTCCCTCGAACGTGGTCCCATGCCAAGACCCAGGGAGGGGCACATGCGCCCGAGCACGGAACACATACCCGCGCAACATGGAATTTGTCAAGAGTGTTCGTTATGACACATAGCGGGCGGTGGTGGTACCGCGCCACCTGTTGGGCAGGATTTGCACCCCCCGCATGCCAGGCAGACGCCCGCTTTAAAAGCTATACTGGACCTGCCCAGGTGGAGGCGTTGTGCATCAATTAGTTGGTCCACTGCCGGATTATGTGCGCACTTGCTTCTGCGGCATGTGGCGAGATGGCACCGCGGTGCAGCGGTTTGTGCAGTTCGAGTGCTGCCTCGTAAATTTCGAACGCCTCCGTTGCTGCTCTGCCAGGTTGCGGACACCGGCGCGTCCTGGCCCCCCCTCCCTCCGCCTGTCCCCGGCCCTCCTGCGCCTCCCGCTCCTGCTGTTCCCTCTCCTCTCCCTCCTCTTCCTCCTGCTCCTCCTGCTCATGCGCCACCCCCCGCTTGTCAACATAACTCCCTTGTGTCTGATTGGGCGTCGCGCGATGGGGATCACCCGGGGGATCCCAGTCCTTTGGGACGCCCGTCGGCGGATAGATGGCCGATCTGCACACTTGGAATGGGATGGGCGGGAAGGGCAGGGTGACAGATGTCCGTAAGGGCTTCGCCCCCATGCCGCCGGCCCCCCCCCTCTTAGAATGAGAGTTGCCAGGGCTGCGTTGGGACGTCTTGGGCGTTGACGTGACACAATGTCGGGACTTCACGCGAGGGCCAATATTGATTTACGAGGGTTTATGGCTTCGGTGGCGCGAATATGATGTAATGTACGATGGTTGATGGCTTCGGGGACGCGAGTGCGTAATTTACGAGGGATAATGACTTCGGGGCCTCGGGGGCGCAAACATTATATAATTTACGATGGATTATGGCCTCGGGGGCGCGAGAATGGTGTAATTTAAAAGGGCTTATGGCGTCGGGGACGCGACTATCGCGTAATTTAAGAGGAGTTGTGGCTTCGGGGACGCGATTACTGTGCAATTTACGAGAGTTTATGGTTTCGGGGGCGCGACTATTTAGTAATTTATGTGACTTTATGGTCTCGGGGGCGCATACACAAGTCCGGGCGGGGAGCGGGAGGGGTGCCCTGCTGGATCTTCCTGGCAGTGCTCGGCTCCCACGGGTTTTGCCATTTCTTATGAAATGGTGGGGTATACTGCGGGCACCCAAGGGATCACTATTCATTGTGGGATGACACGGTCCTCCAGCTGAGTCTCCATTTGGTATCCACGTGGCCGTATCATTAAAGGTTTTGGTTCAAGCCGTTCCTGGTCGAGGCTCATTTCGACCTCGGACCGTTCATTGGCTAGCGTAGGGACACCCTCTTCTCCAGGATGAGCGCTGCCAAGAAGGTCACCGTGGTTGGCAGTGGCAACTGGGGTTGCGCCATCGCCAAGATTATCGCCAAGAACTGCGCGCGCCACGACGAATTCCAAAACGAGGTCACTATGTGGATGTTCGAGGAGCAGGTGGAGCACCGTGGTATCAAACGCAAACTCTCCGAGGTGTTCAACGAGTCCAAAGAGAACGTCAAGTACCTACCAGGCAAGGTGCTGCCAGACAACATCCGCGCCGAGCCTGATCTGAAGAAGGCCGCGGAGGGAGCGGACATCTATGTGTGGGTATTGCCGCACCAGTTCGTGCCGAGGACAGTCTCGAGCATGGGCCCAGTCAAAGAGGGCGCAATGTCTGTCAGCCTCATCAAGGGCGGTCTCGAGCTCGAGGGCGGCAAGATGGGCCTGTGCTCGGACGTGCTGCGCAAGCTGCTCAAGCACAACGTCTCGGTGCTCATGGGTGCGAACGTGGCCAACGAGGTCGCCGATGAGCAGTTCTGCGAGGCCACCTTGGGTACTGACGCGCCAGAGAAGGATCAGAACCTCCTCGTCAAGCTGTTCGACTGCGCCACTTTCCGAGTGCGGGCGGTGTCGGACATCGCGGGCGTTGAGCTCTGCGGCGCCCTCAAGAACGTGGTGGCCCTCGGAGCTGGCTTCTGCGACGGCTTGCAGTTCGGCAGCAACACTAAGGCGGCCATCATCCGGATCGGACTGGAGGAAATGACGACCTTCATCCGGCACTTCCACCCGTCGGTGAAGGACAGCACCTTCCTCGAGAGTTGCGGCGTCGCCGATCTCATCACGACCTGCTTCGGGGGGCGCAACCGCAAGTGTGCCGAGGCGTTCGTGAAGGCGGGGGGCAAGGGCTGGGTTGACATCGAGAAGGAGCTCCTCGGAGGCCAGAAGCTGCAGGGCACGCTCACGGCGCAGGAGATCTGGCCGATCATCGAGGCCCACAAACTGACCTCTCGGCTGCCCCTGTTCACGACCATCTACCAGATCGCCTTCGAGGGCAAGGACCCGAAGAGCATTGTGAGTCTATCCCCAGCCATCGAGGACGCGAACAAGCAAGAGAGTAAGTGATTATCACGGTCTCCCTCTTTCTTTCTCCTTCTCTCTCTCCCTCTCTTTCCCTCCCTCCCTCTCCCTCATAAGGATGTCCTCCGTTCGGGGCGGAGTCCGGTGCCTCAACCTAGACTCGAGCAGCTTTCCCGGTGAGGGCCCCAGACAGCGGAGAGAATCAGTTTCTATCAACCGATCCCTATCCCCATCTTCCTCCCGATCCCCCACCATCCCACCACCCCAGTTGGGGACATGCACCTCGACACTCGAAGGGAACAGCCTGTAACCCCATCTGGGGGGGTAAATGGGCCAGTGAGGCCCAGGCCACGCCAGTGGGGATAGCGATCAGTTAAACGATGCTCAGGGAACACATCCTTGCCTTACACGCCGAGGGAGGAGGACGGGGAAGGGGCGCCCTCCCTTCCCTTCCGTTTTCCCGCCTCCCCTGCGCTGCAGCTTCGGGGGCCCTCGCCTGCCCTGCAAACTGCGGCCTTTCCTCGGGCCCGACGCGGGCTCGACGTGGATTGGGCACGGACCCGACGCGCTCGACGCTGATTCGAAGCGGATTCGACGCGGAGACAGCGGCGCGAGGGGACAGACAAGGCCCCCCGAAGGCGCAGCTTCAGATCCCCATCCCGTTCTCCCTCCCCCCCGCGCCTGCGGGGACCCCCTCCCGGTCTCGACGGCGACCTGGGCCCGCAGTGCCCCATCGGTCCTCGGGGGGCCCACGGGGGGGGCGGGCGCTCGTCTGGGTGGAGCCCTGCGGGCGTGCCGCGCTCGCCGTCTCCTCGTGGGCGTGCCCCGCGCCGGCGCGGCACCTCCGCGGCAGCGCGGAGCGACTGCCCACGCGGCCAGGAGCTTTGGCTCCGCGTGCCGCTCCGCCGGCGCTGGCCCACCACACCTCGGCACGGCACGCTTGACGGGCCTGTGTTCCGCCACCGCCGCCAGAAGTTTGGATGGGGAGGAGGAGGAGGACGAGGAGGAGGAGGAGGAGGAGGACCAAGAGGAGGAGGACGAGGAGGAGGACAAGAGGAGGAGGAGGAGGAGGAGGAGGAGGAGGAGGAGGAGGAGGACCAAGAGGAGGAGGAGGGGAGGAGGAGGAGGAGGAGGAGGAGGAGGAGGACCAAGAGGAGGACCAGGAGGAGGAGGGAGGAGGAGGAGGAGGAGGAGGAGGAGGAGAGGAGGAGGAGAAGTGGTGATGGAGGCGGAGGAGGAGGAGTGGTGGTGGTGGTGCAAAGCAGGCCCTCCCAACGCTATCCACGGCCCGGTCCCCGGGCCCTCCGTGTCCCGAGCGCTAGCCGGCCTCCCGCTCCCCGCGGAGCGGAGCGGCGCGCCGTCCGCCTGCGGGGCACGGGGCGTGCGGCTGGGGCCGCCGCAGCGGCACGCTGGAGCAGCAGTTCCTGGCCGCGCAGTCGGGGCGCTGACGTAAGGAGCCCTCAATCAGGAACGATCTAGGCCTCCTCCTCCTCCTCCTCCTCCCCCTCCTCCCCTTCCTCCCCCTCCTCCCTCCTCCCCCTCCCTTCTCCCTCCTCCTCCTCCTCCTCCTCCTCCTCTTCGTCCTGGATGGGGTCGGAGTAGATGGGGTCGGAGGATCGCGCCGCATCGCCGATGCATCGGCGATGCGGCTCGATGCAGGGCCCGATTTTCCCCACGCCGACGTCGCGGATGCGTCGCCGACGTCGCTGGTGCATGGCCGATGCATGGCTGATGCATCGGCGATGCATCGCCGATGTATCGGCGATGCGGCGCGATCCTCCGACCCCATCTACTCGGACCCCATCTAGGAGGCCTCTAAACGAGGCCCCTTTTTTCCGCAAGTTGAACTTCGATTTCGCATCGAGAATCTGAGGCAAACCTGAGGCAAGCTGCGAGACAATCAGGGAGCACGGAGCCCCTCCTCGACGAGAAGGGTTCCTCCTTCAGCGCCCCGACTGTGCAGCCTTCGAAGAGCAACACATTGCATCGGCGTGCGTCTCCAGAGGGCCGCGCGGATTTCTGGGATCGGCGCTGGACCCCTTTGTCGGCGCCTCCCGCGCCGACCCAAGAAGTCCGCGCGGGGCTCCGAAGGTCCATGTCTGTGCGCTGCGTGTTGGTTCTCGAGCGCTGGCACTTCCGAGTCTGCTCCTGCCCTCACACAGGCTCAGCCAGGCCGGTCGGCTGTCAGGATCCTCTTTGGTGTGCAGGCTTCCAGAAGCGGGGGGGCTGAGAGCCACCTTCCGGTCTTCAGGCAGGCACGGCCCAGGAGCGTTTGCAGCAAACGGGCGCGGTTTCATCGAGCGATTGACAGTCAAATTTTCCTCCAGGACGGGTGTCCACTACAGTATGGTCTCGTGTTCAGGTGCATTCGATTGACAATCGACTTGAGTGCTACCTCCTGGGATAACAAAATGGGGATGTGTCATGCGTTTGCTTCGCATGGGCCCCGAGGCGTTAACCCGCACGTTCTAGATTAAGGTTGAAGATCAGATCTTACGGTTTGATTTGAATGTGATGCGGCATTCGCACCTACGTGTATTGTATCCGTGCGCCTGTACGACGTACATCCGTACATACATACATGCTTGTGTACATACATGTTGCATGGATGCTCACATTCCTACGTACACACATTCGTAGCCTCACCAGCACATGTTACATAGATCGCGCAGATTATGCATTCAAGCACTAAACTAATCACTCCTGGATTCCCCTAGCTGCGCCATAACTTCACCGTCCGATCGTTCTATTGCAAAGCAAAGTTGACTTGTGATGTCCACACTTTCCGTTTGACGATTCATTATCGAGGATGATTGCAGTGGGTCACAATCGCCCCGTATTTTGTGGGGATGGTTTCGCATGTTGGTTTTGCAGTTGCGGTATTGGGTAAGTAGGGCCGTGGGGTTTCACGCGAGTAATCAGTTCGCGATTGATCCGTATTCTTCACGCCGAGAGTCACGTATGTGTTTTTTCTTGAAACATTGAGCAAATTGGTAGGGTTGTGGATGCGGCAGATGGTTCGTGGGCATAATCATAAGCACGAGCAGGTATTGATAGATATTGATATTCTTGACGCTTTGCGCATCCCTACCAGCCCATCCAGAAACGATGCCCAGGCGAGTTGCCTTGATCAGGACAGTGCAGAATCATGCAGTTGAACACCACTGGGATCAGCGGAGGAGCACGAGGAGGAGAAGGATGACGGGGAGAAGGAAGAGGAGGGCGAGGAGGAAAAGGACAAACAAGGAGGGGGGGAGGTGGACGAAGACTCTTTCAGCCGTCTTGGGGTCTTCTGGAGGCCCTGTCAGAGTCATCTTGATGTTCTCTCGCGACCCTCTTCGGGCCCTCTTGGGACTATGTTGGAAGGTCTTGGGATCAGATTCTGGTTTGTTTGGGGGGTCTTGAGGCTTTTTGGGACCCCTCGTGGGGGGCGCTTGGGAGCCTTTGACAGCCTATTGTGGCCATCTTGGACGGCGTCGATCAATAGAAGGGGGTCCCTCCCCTCCCACCCCCTCTGTGGCCATCAGAATCACCTCGTGGAAAACTCTTGGGGCGCAAAGCCGTAGCGGGAGCGAAAAGGCGAGAAGGCAAGAATATATGGTTTCCTTTAGGTGTTTGAGGGTTTGGGCCTCTGAGGGAAGTCTTGATGAGGGCTCCGAGAGCTATTGCAGCCGTCTTGTGGTCCTCGTGGGGCCTGTCGGAGGCATGTTGGAAGCCATGTAGAACCATCCCCAGCTATCTTGAGCCATCTTGGGGGCCATCTCAGAGCGTCGGGGGCCTTTTTGGGCTTTTGGAGCCATCTTGAGCGAAAATGACTCCTGCCACATCGGGGTGGGGGGGGCAACAAACCTCAGAGATGGGGGGGGGGCGGGGGGAGAGTACCTCTCCCCGAATGGAAGATGGGCTGTGGAAGAGGGCAGATGCATGCCGTTCTGCTGCCCATGGGCAGCCCATCCATGCCCCATCGTTGTTGCACGCATGCGGAGCCAGAGAGGACCCTCCAAGGGCGAGCTGTGCGCGTGTCCCCCCTCCCCTGCGCTGTTGGGCCGGCTCTCCCCGCTCCCTGCACGCTGGCCACCTCGCTCCTCGGCGCCCCCGCTCAGCTCTGCCGGCTGCCGGGTCGTCGCTCTGAGCGCACGGCGCCACGCCCCGCCCCCCCCGCCCGTCCCCCGCACCTCCTCTGCCCCCGCCTCCGCCTGTCCACTCCGGCACCCCCTCGCACGCGCGGTGCCCCCGCGCGGCGCCCCACCTGCGGCCCCAGTGGGTGTGCGCACGCGCCGCCCCTCCGCCCGTGTCGGCGCACCTCTCACGCGGCCAGGGAGCTCCACGCAGGCAGCTCCACCTGCGGCCCCAGTGTGCAGCGTGCATGCCGGCCCTGGACCCCGTGGGCACACCCCATCTCCTCCGCGGATAACGGAAGCGCTGGGCCGACGCGTAAGCATCTGCCGCTGCCGCAAAGGGGAGGAGGAGGAGGAGGAGGAGGAGGAGGAGGAGGAGGAGGAGGAGGAGGAGGAGGAGGAGGAGGCGCACCCGTGGAAGTCCGACGGCGGCTCGAAGGCTGGGCTCCAGAAGCGGCTCCATCGCACCCTCATGCAGTGCCTCATGCCTTCGACGATGGTAGCAAAGTTCAGGGAGCGCATCGCCAAATGGTTTCCGACGGCCGCCGGCGCCGCGAACTCCCTCGACTGGGACGCCCACCAGGAGCGCCTCCTGACCATGGCCCCAGGCGTGAGGATTGCTGCAACGAAGACGTGGCTTGGCGCCTGGCCGACGGGACGGCGCATGCAAGGACACGGTCCTGTCCGAGTATGCCCTTTCGGGTGTGCCCGCGGGCGAAGACGACATTTCGCACGTAGTGGCCCAATGCCCGAGATTCAACATAGCCTTCGAGGCGGCGGCTCGCAGCTCGGCCGTCCCGCCGCTGGAGCACAAGCTGGGCCTTCTCCCATCCGTCGAGAGCCTGCTCAGCGCTGCCACGTCTTGGCACCTGTGGCGCATTGCCAAACACCATCCACAGCGCGGGCACTTCACGGACGAGACGCTGCGGGACATCGGGGCTGCGGCACGGTCCGCGGTCCGCCTGGCCAGTGGGCGCGTGACGCGGCAGCGGGCACCGACCTCGACGGCCTCATCCTCTTCTTCCACGGCCTCCCGCTCGACGGTGCCGCGCCCCCGGCTCACGCCGATGATGTCCTCGTCTGATTCCGGCGTCCTCGAAGTGAGCTCTTCCTCGGCGGGTTCACTCTCGAGCTGGAGCGCTTCGACACCACCCACGCTGCTAGCCTCGCCGATCCGGGACGCCGAGGCGGTTCCTGGGTGAAGGGATTTCCCCTCCTGGCGATGATCTGGTAGCCCGGAGCGCGGGGGCAGCGGCCAGTTCTTGGCCACGTTCACCATCCATGTCAACGGCGACCCGTGAGGTGCCGACCCCGCCTCGGGCGTGATGCAGGACGGAGCGGGCCGTGGCGGCACGCTCGCGGAGGAGGAGGAGGAGGAGGAGGAGGAGGGGGAGGAGGAGGAGGAGGAGGAGGAGGAGGAGGAGGAGGGGAAGGGGTAGGAGGAGGGGAAGGGGTCGGGGAGGGGGAGGAGGAGGAGGAGGAGGAGGAGGAGGAGGAGAGGAGGAGAAGGAGGAGAGAGAAGAGGAGGAGGATATACTCCTGGCCCAAGTTGCCCCCAGGTTCTCGAACTCCCGGGCCTTTTCCAGGCCTCGTGAGGGGTGCTCTGGAGGCCACATGGGCTTCCTTGGAAATAGCTGGGATCACCGTGGACCATGGCCACCTCTGGCAACGCCCGGAGCTCCCTCTTCTTGCGCTGGCCGTTCTGTTGATCCGCATGCTTGCGATCAGACTTGCGCGACCTTTGCCAGCACATCCCCCCTTCCTCTGCCCCAGGGGCAGCCGACCCAGAGGCCGGCCCGTTTCTTTCTCGCTGCTGCGATTCGTTGTCGTTTGCCTTTTCCTGAGTCGCTTCCCTCGGCCGTCCCTCCTCTCCCCCCCCGGCCCCCCGAGAGGCGGGCGACCCCAGAGGCGGCGGCGCCCAGGGCCCCGCGGGGCCGGGCGAGAAGCGAGGCCACCGCCCCGGCGGCGGCGGCGGCGGCAGAGGCGACGACGAAAGAGCGGCGGCAGCGGCGGCGGCAGCGGCGGCGGCGGCGGCGGTCTCGACGGCGACGGCGACAGCGACGCCCGCGACAGGCGGGTGTGCACCGCCTCGGGCACTGGGGCCCTCACGGACCCCGATCCTCGACTAGACGTATAAGAGTGGCCTTTCGCCGGAGTGGCCTTTGGTGCGGGCACGGGTGGGTCCCCAGATGGTTGAAAACGAAGCAGTAGCAGCTGCTTGCGCGCCCAGGCTTGGCCCCACGCGGCCCCCAAAAAGTCGCGCAGCAAAGGTCGCTCTTACCCATGATCACTAGGCCCCCCCCACCCTCTCCTACATGCCTGGGACACATTCCTATACCCTCATGATTTTGTCATCACCTGACCTCGAGGCCGATCCTCGGGGCCCCCTCAGTTTTTTCGAGGGCGCGCCACCGAGAGACTGTCATCGCGCGCACTTGGGCCTGGCAGTCTCAGGGATGTGGAGCAGATCGAGGCTGCTTGCCCCCCCCCTCCTCCCCTCCGCCAGGACCTCTGGCCCCTGCCTCTTTCCCTAGGCCCCACATGTGGGCCTCAGCTGGACATGAGCACGGCGATGCCGCCAATGCCACCGTCCCACCACCAATCCGCCAGGACCCTGGGCCGTGGATGCCCGGGGTGCCGGCACGAGGGCCCGGAGGAGCGCCTCCGCCAGGGTGCCGAGCTCAGGTGCCGTGGCCGGCCTGGGCGAGAGCTCTCCCGCGCTCGGCCTCGACTAGGCGTAAGAGTGACCTTTCGCAGGAGTGACCTTCGGTGCGGGCGCAGATGGGCCCCCAGGTGGCTGAAATGGAAGCGGTAGCAGCGGCTTGCGCGCTTGCTTTTGGCCCCCCCGCGGTCCCAAAAAGCCGCGCACCAAGGATCACTCTTACTCGGCCACGCGCAGAGGGGGGTAGGGGGAGGGGGGAAGGCTTCTTAGAAGCACCCCTGCTTCTTAGAAGGCGCGGTCCTTATGTATAGATGTAAGGCCGCCGCCTTCTAATAAGCAGCCACCTTCTAAGAAGCCTGCCCCCCTCCCCCCACCCCCTTCTGCGCGCCGCCAACTTACACAGGGTCACTCTTTCGTGTGGCCGATCGGCCGTCGCGCGGCCGGGCACGCGGGGCCTCTGTGCGCGCATCCAGGCCTGCTCGCGTCGTGGAACAATGACAATGTGTTTCGTCGGCGGCGAGGCAGGCACCAGCGGTGGAGCTGGGCGGGGGCACCGAAGAGGGAACCTGGCAGAGTGGCCAGCATGCGGCAGGGGGGAAGAGGACGGACAGGGCGGCCGCGGAGGGGGGAAAGAGGCGGGCCCACTCGGAGGCGGCAGACGGCGTCCCGAGTAAGCTGGCGCGGCCGGGCCCGTCAGCGGAGACCGTGGTCGTGAAAAAGCACGAGTGGAGTTTTTGTCGCAATGTTGGGTCTTGACAAGGCCCCGGGACCGCCAAAAACGATTCAGGACGAACAAAACGGGTCCTCGGGAAAGAGGGTCGGGATTTCTGGGGGCCCCGTAAGTTCAAACAAATCATACTGGCTATCCAGCGCGTGGGTTCCAGGTGTTTCGTCAGGCGGGCCCAGGGTGATGATCCGTCGCTCCAGAGTGGTCGGAACGCTCTCGGAGCGGTCTGGTTCGCTTGGAGGCCCGCCGGCTCTCCAGAGTTGTCCTCATTCTGCCTTCGTTTGTGTTCCACGTTCTGCGGCGCGCACACAGGGGTGGCGCGAGGGGGTGATGGGCCAAAGTGAAGGGGGCCATCTCGGCGGTCATCTGCACGCTGGTGACGGCTGGCTGGGACGTGCCAGCGGCCGTCGAGTGGCAGTCGGACATCGACGAGCTGTGGCGGATGGGCGACTGCGCTGAGGTCGATGACGCCGAGCTCTTGGACGAGGTGATGGCCAGCATCCAAAGGGCATGGTGGACCAAAGCTGCTCAGCATGACGCCGGATTTGGGCTGGAAGATGGGCCTGGCCTCTACCAGGCCCAGCGCCAGTTTGGTCCGCCTCCAACGTGAGGGCGACCACAATACCTGGGCCTTGCAGCTGCAGGTGATGACGGGCGGCTGCTGGCCGCGCGTGAAACAGAAGGAGCGGGGTCTCGCCGACTCGAAGCTCCGCCCGCGTTGTGGGCAGAAGGAGGCCCTGCTGCACAGGGTCTGGACGTGCCCGTGCAATGTTGGGCACGAGGACTACACCTCCACGCAGGGTCTCCTTGAGAAGGCCATCGAGGGGCACGAGACGGTGCCGTGACTCTGGCTGCGTGGCCTCCCTCCTGCCAGCTGGACGAGGTGCCAGTACCCTGAGGGCGCCGCCAATTTCGAGCAGAAGACCGGCAACTGGGGCGACGTCGACCTGCAGCGCGGTGATGATTGTTTCCTAGACGTCTTCGGCGACGGCGCGGGCAGCGAGCTCAGCTTGGACCCCAGGCGCAGGAAGTGTGGCGTCGGAGTCGCGATCATGGAGGCCTTCGCAATGGATGTAGACACCGCCCCGAGGCCTGTGGCAGGCATCGTGGCCAGCTTGCCAGAGCCTAAGCAGACGGTCCCGAGGTCGGAGCTCCAGGCTTTCCTCCTCAGCCTGCGTTCCACCGCGGGCGGCCTCCGCTACCACACGGACAGTATGCCGTTTGTGAGTGGCTAGCAAGCGTGACGGTTTCTGAATTTTGTGGGCAAGAATGCCGATCTGTGGTAGGCTATCATTATCATGGCCGCTGTGAAGCAGAAGGGTGATTGTATAACTCATGTTGTGTACACAGCCACCAAGAGGATGAAACTTATGGGGAAGAAACCTCCCATCAGTCGGGGCAGATTGCTGAACATGTATACGCCGATTCATTCGTTTGCGAAGCTGCCGCCGAGGCTTTGCGTAAGGCCACAGTCAAGCCAGAGGTCGAATGCGTTGATGCCGTGGCTCACCTCGTGAGACGTCGCGCGGTCAGGGCCAACCTGGACTGTATTACGCTCGACCCCATTAAGGTCGTGTGCGAGCCCAATCCTCCGCGGATGTCTAGGCAGGCCCAGTTGACTACTTCTTCGCAGCACCAATTGGAGAGGGTGGGTGCGAGGTGGCGTTGCAGGCTTTGTGATTGTACGGCGGTGCGCGCGGCCTTCGAATGGTTTGCGATCTCAGCATGCAGGCCCGGCAGTTCGCGCACGCAGGAGCGATTTGCGTGCATCGCGGAGGGTCGGTGGTCGTCGTCGTCGGGTCTTAGCGTGGGGGGTAAGGCATTGCGCCCGTCACAAACGATCTTGTAGATTGGCCAGTTTGGTTTGCACTTCTGTTCCACCCGTGGGTGTTTTAGTAGTCCCAGGGCCACGGCACTGGCTGATATTTGCGAGCCTCGGATTGCGAATGGGGAGCGGGATCTGCGAATCATGTCTCGGGGCGTGTGGCCCCACCCTCCAGGCATGCCAAAGAGAGTGCGAGAAGTCTCCATTGGCGTGATGCCCAGCGAGCTATTGCAGCTGCTCGCAGCGTGTCCAGCGCAAGTGTTGTAGCACAACGTAGCGTTCTCGTACCCTTGCACGTCTCGTGCAATCCCCTACGGCAGCTCCTCCTCCTCTCCCTCCGCCTCTTCCTCTTCCGCCGGGCACGAGAGTCCGATCGAAGCTCGCCCTGGGGCTTCTCCGGGGTCCCTCTCCTCCTGGCAGCTTTCTGTTCCCGGGCCGCGTCCGGTCGTGGCGACGAGGGCCTCCAGCGCCAGAAACGAACGAAACTTCCGAACCGAGGACGTCGACGTCGTCGATGCTCAGGAGGGGAAAAACCACAGACACAATTAATCACCGATTCCTCAGAAAGTATGGGAAAATATGGGAAGTGGGGGGGAAGACAAAAACCCAGAAAATGTAGGAAAATATGGGGAATCCGGGTATTTGTGTGTATTGATTTGTGTGTCCCAGGGCCCCTTCAGATGCCTTTTTCCCGCTGCACCGAGGGCATTCGGGCGCCCGCTCCGCTGATGGGGCTTTTTTCGCCCCCCCCGTTGATTTCTCCCCCTCCTCTTGGTGCTTCCTGAAAGCGGCATGGGGGTTTCCTGGCTTTTCTGGGGCGTCCTGGACCTTTGAGGAGGTGGTGGAGGATGTGGAATACGAAGAGCGAGGGACAGATGAACGCAGCGAGGGAGGAGGGAGGATGGGATGGAGGACGGAGGAGGAGGTGGAGCAGGGAATGGAAGGAAAAGGGTTACGGCGGCAAGACAGGAGGCGGAGGAGAACGGGCCCGTAACCAGTCTGTCCTGACTCAGGCCGACAGCAGGGCTGACCTGCCACAGAAGTTGCCCCCCAAACACTACTAGCCCATCATAAGCAGAAGAATGGCGCGCGTCTTGGCGCTGGCTCTCACGGCGCTCGCTCTCCCGAGGGCCCGCGCTGTTGACTCGGCAGCGGAGACAGAAGTGGAGGAGAGGGCGTACCTGGA
Organism: Prorocentrum cordatum; assembly: GCA_963575745.1. NCBI lineage: Eukaryota > Dinophyceae > Prorocentrales > Prorocentraceae > Prorocentrum > Prorocentrum cordatum. The sequence goes on from CAUYUJ010014689.1 coordinate 289,595, forward strand.
CGTCACTGTCGGGGCCGTCAGCGCAGGTGCCCAGGCGGCGGAGGTCCAGGAGCTGAGCGCCCACGACCACAGGGCATACCTGGACGTCACCGTTGGTGCCGTCAGCGCCGGGGCCCAAGCGGCGGAGGTTCAGGAGCTGAGCGCCCACGGCCACAGGGCGTACTTGGACGTCACCGTCGGGGCCCTCAGCGCCGTGGCCTCGGACCAGGCCCTGGAGGAGCTCTATGATGGGGCCCGCCCAAAGGGCGCTCGCAGGCGGGCGCGCGAGCGCGCGCTGGCGGCGCAGACTGCGGAGGACGTCGCCAAGACCGGGTGCGCGCAGCTCGGCGGCGACAGGTGAGCGACGCAAGCAAAAACTGGTTTGATTGCCCCGACATTCGCGCGTAAGTTGCGCGCGTAAGGTCGCGCGTAAGCGCTCTCGCTTCCACTGTAGCGTGCCACGCTGTCGGTCACCGCGCAAGGTCGTTATGCAATTTCGCGTAAGACCCACCTCTTTTCGTCGCTCAGGTGGTTCGCGGATGCGCACGGTGAGATGTTCCAGGTGAAGCAGGACAGGTGCTCCATCACATTTCCGCTGAAGACCAGGAACGGTAAGGTCGAAAAGCGCGGCGTCGTCCGGGGCGCGAGTGTGCTTGTGGAGCCGCCCTTCCCCGAGGGCACGGTGGTGGGGGCAAGTGTCAAGTTCGAGAACGGCGCCCAGTGGGAGCGCAAGTGGTAAGCGCTTCGCCAGGTTTGGGAGCACTGCCTTCCGCCCAGGGCAAGCTTCAGGCTGCTCTGCTTCTGCTCGTGCTCGTCTTGCTTAGTCATGACGCATGACTTTCGGTCGGGTTGAGTCTGGACCTGAACACAAAATGTAGAGTGGAGGACGATGAGAAACTGCTCTTCCACCTCGTTATCTTTCTTCTCATTGTCCTCATCATTTGCATCCGCCATCACAGGTGGGTGTGTCCGAGCCGCTCTTATGAAGTGATTTGAACGTCGGATGTTCTGTTCTCGAGCATCCAGTCGGGAGCAGCATTCGGTGGCATAGTTCCGCGTTTCCTTGCCCATCCCCCATACTCTTCCGCATGCGAAACCCCTCTCCCTTCTCCAGTTTCATCACAGAGTAAGATGAGGAGGGTAGGAGGAATTAGAAGGAGGAGGTGGTGGGTGTGGAGGAGATAGGAGGGGCATCATGAGAATGATGAGGTCCTCCTCATCGGCCTTTTCCCCGCTAGACGCTAGACGGTGACAGTCCGAACTCAACGGGTCCGATCCAAACCCGCCCCGTTCCAATGTCTCCTCCTATTCCCCAGAGCCTCAAGGTCTTTCACTTCAATGCGGTGCTGTCTTCGTCTTGGGCCTCAACAGCTCAAGATGAATAAAAGGCGGCTCCAAGGAAGGGTTCGAGAGGTCTGGGGCCCACATCAAACAAATCACGATGTCGAAGGTCTGCGCCATGCCCTCCATCTCGGAGTCCCCCAATGGAAGGGTGCTCACCGACCCCGCCCCGCTTGCGGACACCGGCGGCCTTCCAGGGATAGGCACGGTGCACAGATCCCCAACCGTGCAAGGGTAGGGATTTCGACACCATGCCTCTCGCTGCAAGGTTAGCCGCGCCTCGGCGCGCAACGAAGGGTTGGGACGAGGTGGCGGCCGTTTGAGGTGGTCGGAGCCTTCTTAGAGTTGCTCTGGGGCTTCTAAGGCGGTTTCTCAGAAGGCGTGATGGTTTTGGAGGGGCTCTTTGCCGTCTTATGAGGCCGCCCCCTTCTGCCACCCTCCTGTGCGCGAAGCCAAGCTAGTCGGCGGGACTGAAAATGGGTGTCGTTTCTTTTAGTCCAGGCGGTACGCGGTGCACAGAGCGTGGTGATGTGGGAGGGCCTTTGGGAACTCTTCTCCAATGCGGATGCAGCAGACGATGAGGCCACCAAAAGGCGGCAGCGTCTGGAAGCTTTTCACGACGCGGGCCCTAGAGCGCTCGACCTCTTCCCTTGTGCAGTGTTTGTCTCTCGCGGGCCGTGTTTGGATACCCCTGGGACCCTACAACCAAGACGCTGAAATAAGGGCGGCTTGGGGTTCGGGATGGGCTCGCTGTTCCTCCGGTCATTCCGTGGCTGTTCCTCTAGCTCCCCGCGTGCACCCGGGCTCTGTTGGTGCCGAAAAGAGGCGTCGTTCCTGTAGGCAGTGCTCCTTATGGCAGCAGTGTGACTGTAGACCGATTTCCGATTTCCAGAGTCCCAGGTTGGCGAAGAGGATGCAGCCGTTTTTTTGTCGCCTCCTGGAGGTAGAAGACCTCCACAGTCCCTCGCAGTCCCCAGATCCCATACCCCTCCCGCACACCATCCAGGCTTGCTTCCTGAGTTGCGTCCAGCTGTGGCCACGAGGGCCGACGGGAAGACAAAAGAAGGCGCCAGAAATCCCCCCTCTCCCACTGCAGCATGGATCTGCGCTGCTCCTGAGGAGCTTGGCAATGACTCCTCCGCAGACGTGTCAAAGTTACACGAGCGCGCGCCGTCATGATACAGACATGGCCTGAGCGCTGGCCGAATGCGGAGGCGAGACCCCCTCCCCCCCCTCCTTAACACACCCGAGACCCTCGAGCCCTCCCTCCTCCTCGCCAGCTCGCCACCATCACGCTTCGCGCGTCGCGGCGCGGGCTTGGCCGGAGAGGCTGCTCCTCTCCAGGGGCACATTTTCGGCTGCTGCACTACAACTTGTTGTTTTGGGCCCCCTGTCGCCCCGTCTGTGGGGCTTGTCTGCGGTTTTTCCGCAACTAGTTGCCAACACATTGCAGTGCATGTTTGTTTCGCGGTGCAGAGACATGCAGTGCATGCTTTGGTTCTGGTCGTTGCAGTTGCTCCACCTGGATCCCATGGTGGGTTACCTCGTTTCGACGTTACCCGGGTCAGTGCTCCCTAGGGCGAGAGGGCGCGAAGAGACATGGCGGGGCGCGGGGCGCGGAGCTGGGCGACCTGGGTCAGCTCGCTCCCCCCCCCCCCCCGGCGCGCCCGCCCGACGAAGGCGGCCCGCCGAGCGAGCGGCCAGCGCCCCCCGCCGCCCCGGAGGCCTCCCGAGGGGGGGGGGGGCAGGGCCGCGCGCGCGCGGCGGTCCCGTGCGTCCCCCCCCGTGCCGCCGT
>CAUYUJ010014689.1:297709-332709 GCA_963575745.1 Prorocentrum cordatum
CACCCAGAGGGCCTCCTGGAGCGTCCTGGAGGCCCCTTCGGCCTCCTCCTCCTCCTCCTCCTCCTCCTCCTCCTCCTCCTGGGCGCCACCCTGCGCGTCTTGGTGCGATCGTGTGGCGACTCGGAGCGCCTTGCAGACTGTCGCACGGGGGCGCCATCGGCGCCCGCTTGGCCTGCCATGGGGCCCTCTCGGGCCGGAAGAGCGTCGCGCGACGAGCCGCCGGGAGCCCCATGGGGTCACGCGGCGGGCCCAGGGGGAAGTTGCGATGTTTCGGGGTCCGGGCCTCTTGAAGTCAGGAGGGGAAAAACACACAGACACAATCCATCGTCGACTCCCAGGAAAGTATGGGACAATATGGGAAGTGGGGGGGATACAAAAAACCACGGAAACATGGGGAAAGACAGGGAATCGGGTCATTTGTGCCTATGTATTTGTGTGTCCCAGGGCCACTTCATGAAGAACCCTCGGGATCGAGGATTGAGGCTCAGGGGATGCGGCAAGGGACCCGAGGGCACGCCCGCGCCGTGTCCAGAGGCACGGTGGCGGAGAGCAACCATTCTCCAGTTGGCGATGTGGTGCAATGGCGATGGACATCACGCCCACGGCTGCCAGCAGTATTCTGAGGTGCTCGTAGCGGTCGTGGCCAATGGGCGCAACCCTTGTCGGCCCTAACGAACGCGAAGGCGCAGTTGGAAGAGCTGGGAAGGCTAACGAACAGTAGGGTGACACAGTGGCCGGCGAGGGCAGTGGAAGTCGCGATGGAATGCAAGATGCAAAAAGTACAAGCTGGTGTCGCCCTGGCCCCCTGACCTTCGGGTTGTTTGTGAGGGCGTTCACCAATATCGGCAGATCACATTTCTCGTACCAGCGCCCAGTGCGTCCCTCTTAAGTAGACACCCCGAAGGTGCCGGGCAGCCATCGGAAGTAGGGATGAAGGAGTGAGGAGGAGGAGGAGGAGGAGGAGGAGGAGGAGGAGGAGTTCGCGAGATCCTGGCAGCCTGTGGACTTGTATCGAAGACGCCCACGGCAAATCACCGCCGCCCCCTGCCTGCCAGAATCGCCCATGTGGCCGAGCGTTGTGGCAAGAGCTCCGCCAAGCTATCGGACCATGTGTTCTGGAAACCCTTTGGGGAACACTTGGGGGAGGATGGCGGGGAAGATCAGGAGGAGGCTGAGGAGGAGGTGGAGGAGGAGGAGGAGGAGGAAGAGGAGGAGGAGGAAGTGGAGCAGGAGGAGGAGGAGGAGGAGGAGGAGGAGGAGGAGGAGGGGGCATCTTGGGAGCCTATGGGGACACTCTTGGGGCAACGCCACCATCGAAACCATGCATCGCCATCCCTGCAGCTACTCCTGATATGACCCCCCCTGTTCCCATGGGCGGCGGGACGGCTGCAGCCATGCCGCAAATCCCATGTGTTTTTGGACCCTGATCCCGCCGATCTGCGTGAGAGGTGTTACGTAGCGAATTTCAGAAATGTGGCCATTCCCATGTGTTTTTAGACCCTAACCCCGCCGATCCGCGTGAGGGGTGCCAGCGAATTTCAGAAATGTTGCAAATCTTTTGTGTTGTTGCACCCTGACCCCGCCGATCTGCGTGAGGGGTGCCACCGAATGTTAGAAACGTGGCAAATCCCATATGTTTTTGGACCCTGACCCCGCCGATCTGCGTGAGGGGTGCCAGCGGATTTCGGAAATGTGGCCATTCCCATGTGTTTTGGGACCCTAACCCCGCCGATCTTCGTGAGGGGTGCAAAGTTTTACCCACCCCAGCAATTCAGAGCACACGCTCAGGGCGAGCTAAACCTGCCCGTTTGGGCCTCCCCCCCTCGCGCGGTCAAGAAGCAGAACTGTAACAGTGGAAACTGGAAGCTGCAACTGGTACAGGAAACTGCGAACCTTCGGCCTACAGCCTGGTGGCCCCACAAGGGGGCCGGCGGATTTGTTTTTCATGTCCCAGGGGGGAAAATGTATACACCACGATCCGTATACACCAGGATCCGCTTCCCTGTGCGTATTCCAGTGCGGGGCCAGCAAAAAGCGTCGGTGTATAAAGTTTGGTTTCCGTGCTTGTAGCAAGCAACCTAAAACCTTTCTCAACCGCCGCGGCCATCCAAGTTCGGTCGTCTTCGCCCGCGGTGGACCTCGCCTGCGGGCCCTCTTCAAAACAGGGCTAGGATCGGGATAAATCGCTCCAGAGCGTTTTGGAGCGCTCTCAGAGCGTTCCGGAACGCTCTGGAGCGGCCGCGGCGCCCAATACGCCAATACATCCTCCAAACCCGCCGATTCTCAGAGATTTCGAGGTATCCCGATCCGATTTTGTCCCGATCTTCGCGTCGTTTTACTCTTCGGGCTGCAGGACGGCCGCGGGCGAAGGCGGCCTGCGCCCCGCGCGGCCGGGGGCGGGGCGAGGAGCCGAGCGGCCACGAGCACGCTGCCGAGCTCGGCCACCAGGCCAGCGGGGGGGGCCCGGCGCGCCGCGGCGGGCCCCACCGCCCCCTTCCGAGGCCCCGGGGGCTCCAGTCGGCTGCGCGTAGGACCGAGACCCAGACCCCCCTGACCTTCCAGAGTGCTCAAAAATAGCGCTGTGGACGTATTGATCTATCTGGACTGCCTCAGCCCTCGACAGGAATTGGGACGTCGACATCCTGGTGCTATTTTTTGGCCCTCCTGGAAGGTCAGGGCCCCTCGGGTAGTGACGCATCGCGACGGCAGGTTTTGCGCCACCTTCGGCCTCTGGGGGCCCTTCCCGGGCCTCGGGGCCCTCGTGATGCAGGATGAAGGACTGGTCCCCGGGAATGGGTCGACGAGACCTCCGGGGGTCGACGCTGCGCAAAGATCACGACGTCGAGGGTCTGGGAAGAGTGACCCTCCGCCAGAGTGACTCTTGGCGCGGGCCCACCAGGGTGCCCCGACCCCTGCCTGCAATGTGGTAGTGGCGGCTGGCGCGCTTGGGTCTGCCCCCCCCCCTTTGCGCCCCCCCTGAGGCTGCGCATCCAAAGGTCGGTCTTGCCTAGGGCCACTCCTGCGTGCAGCCAGTCCAGGGGGACCTCCGAGCCCCAGGCTCTCGGCGTCGGGTCCCGGGGCTCGAGGACGACCGGGGCGTCGGCGTGCCGCGAGGGCGCCCTCCCGTGGCGCCCTCGCGGCCAGGGCCAGCATTCCCCCTCGAGGCCCGAGCCAGCGCGCACCCCAGGAGAGGTCGACGGCTCGGCTCTGAAGCGGAGGGCCCAGACTTCTGGCTGCGCTCGGGAGCTTTTGGCTCGCGTGCCGCTCCACCGGTTCTGGCCCACCACGTTTCGGCCCGACTCGCTACCTGCGTCGCGGTCCCCTATGGCGTCGAAAGCCCCCGCTTGCTGGAGCCTCCCGCCCCCCAGAGCTCAGCGACGCGCCATCCGCCCGCAGGGCACAGCGTTCCGCCAGGCCCGCCCCGCGGCGACACCCTGAGCAAGCATTCCTGACCGCAGTTCGGGGGCCACATGCGAACCTTCCCCCTACCCCCCACGATTTCTGAGGGGGAGCATGGGGTTCACATTCGCTCGGAAGCTCCCGAGAGCGAAGTGAACCCAAGCCTCCCCCCCAGAAATCGTGGGGGGAAGGGGTAGGGCTCGCATGTGGCCCCCCTAGCAGTCGCGGGGCGGGTGAGTGCCCTGCCGAAGGACACTGCCGGGAGCGCCGTCGCCTGGCCAGCAAGGCCGTCGAGGCGCGTCGTCGCCGCTCTTCTCTGCCTCGGCGCCCCGTGGCGCTCGCGAGGAGGTCGCTCTCGCGAGCCGCGTCCTGCGAAGCACCCGCCACTGGAGAGCCCGCGCCGGGCGCGCCGAAGGGCCCTCCGGAGGGCTCTCGGGTCGGCACGAACGAAATGGGTACGGAAAGAATGGTCGGGGGTGGACAGAACCCCCAACAGTGACACGTCGATTAGTGAATTGTCCGTTTTCGGTTTTCGAGAGGGCGCCGTGGCCGTGGGAGGTTTGTCCATCCCCGAAATGGGTACGATGCCCAACAGCAGCTCCTGTTCATTCTGAACAGGACTCGCTGTCCGCGCCGCCGCGGCCTGTGTCCATTTGAGACAGAAGGCCGTCTGCCCAGCAGCGGCCGCTGCTGGTTTGGGACAACACTAGTTGTTGGGCAGTGTACCCATTTTTCCCGTAGCCATGTCGGGCGTCCACATCGGGGGCGGGACAGGCCCGGGGAGCGGACGCCCTGGCGACAGCCGAGCCCTGGCAGCGAAGCCCTGTCGCAGCTCGAGGGATCGGGGAACAGAAACCAGCTCGGACCGGCCTGGTCCTGGCCACCCCCGCGTATGCCCTCACGCTGCAGAGTCCCGCGCCAGCTCCGAAAACACCGCGCATCCGCACCCGCGGGGTCCCGTGCCGTCGCTGACTGCGCGTGGCTGCGTCTGTGCCCGAGGCCTTGCGAGAGGAAAAAAATAGAAAATAATGGGCACAGCGGTTCGGAGCTCCGCCCGGGCTTCTGGGAGCTGCGCCGGGCCCCCCCCCCAAATGGGGCGGCGCCGGCGGCCGCCCGTGGCTCGCCCTCCGCTCGCCAGGGAGGGGGGCCCGGGCGCCAGGCCAAGAGAAGGCCGCGCGGAGCTCCGAGAGAGCATGTCTGTGCATCTCGTGCTTCCCTCTATATGGGGGGAAGCCCCTCGCACGTGCTGCCGGTCGGCGGACGTGGTGCAAGCTGTGGTGTGCTCTACAAATGTCGGGTATGGCCAGGACCCCAAGTGAGGGGACCCGGTTGGCCCCGGAGCCTTCGAATTGGCCAGAAGCACTAAACCAGAAGCACTAAACCAGGTTTGCCATAGCTGGTGTTTTTTCGGGTGACGGCAGTTCCGGTTAGTGGAGATGGGACGGGGGGGCGCCCCCGGTACAAATCACTAAACCAGGTTCCACTAAACCCAGTTCTGCCACGCCCGAAAATGGTGCACGCTATGTTGTCAAGCTGTGTGACGCAATCAGGCTTGTCAACCATGGGCTGTCAGCTCCACTCCTCGCGCAAACGTGCCACCCTCCAGCCCGCAGCTTGTCTGGCCTCTTGCGGCTGCTGCTTGGCACCTGCTGGTGCATCTCTGCGGGCGCTCGCGCGCCGAGCTGCCGGTTGGCTCGGCGCAGTTTTGATGCGGCCGCGGTGGCGCTTGCCGATGTGAGCAACCCAGCGCGTCTCCAACGCCGCACTGGCGAGGGTCACTTCAGCGTGGGTCGGTGGCTCGGGCGGGCGCGATGTCATGATGTGGACGACGGCGGCAACAGTGATGATAGTAGCGATGGTGGTGGCGATTATGACGATTCAGACGGCCAGGCCAATGGCGGCGCCCATGCTGGTGACGACGATGACGATGATGATGTTCATGTGCTGATGATCAAGGTGATTGTGTTGATGATGGCGGCAATGGTGGCGATCGACGATATTGGCGTTGATGCGATGGCGGTGATGAGAGTGATGTAAGGAAGTGCGCGCGCCCAGACATTCAATATATCAGGCAGACGTTCTGTTGAAAGACAAGTAGTGTTCACACTTCAGAAGAGCTCTATTTTGGAACGCTTCGGAACCAATGTTGTCAGAAGGATTCTCACACGTGCGCGTGGCCGCGCGCGCGTGTAGTCCGCAGGGTGTTATTTCATAGGGTTGGTCCACTGGGCGCATGCTACATCTACGCGGAAGCATCGCGCGGTGAGACGAGAATGTGAATTTTAGAAGAGATGTCTAAATTCACGTGGTGTTGTCATGGTTTCAGCGAGTGCGCGCGGGCTGGAAATCTAGATTGCTGTTATGGACAGCACATGTTGATATAAACAATGCTTCGATTTCGGGATATGTGTGTGTGCGTGCGGACGTTGTTGTGTCTGTTGCAAGGTGCAATTGAAATACAATTGTTGAGATACACGAGTGCCCGCGCATGGTATCATTTGATAGGGATGACGGGGGACAGCGATACCAGAGGGCCTGGGATGGTTTGGTTCCACTGTGCGGCAGCATCACGTGTAAGTTTGAATTTGCCAGGGGATGGGAGGAAATCTGGGCCCGGGGGCTGGTGTCTATTGCTAAGGCCTTACGGCCAGTGCCGCCGGGGGAGGAGGAGGAGGAGGAGGAGGAGGAGGAAGAGGAGGAGGAGGAGGAAAATCCGGGCCCGGGGGCTGGTGTCTATTCTCTTGCAAGGTGGATCTGCAGCGGCCCCCTCACGGGCACGCACCGTCTGAAACCTCGGCGGGCCCAGGCAGCGCAGGGGGGCGCCACGAGCGTCCACCAGGCGAGGACTCGGCGGACCCATCCAACTCCGCCACGCACAGAAAGCAGAACCCCAAAGTAAAAGTATTACTTGAAGGATTACGTTTCCACGAACATATATACATATACGCACATGTAAACATATATACATATACATATATATATAGGTAGAGAGAACGAGAGAGAGAGAGAGAGAGAGAACGAGAGAGATAGAGAGGAGAGAGGGAGCGATGGAGAGAGAACACACACACACATGAAAAGATGGGGTCGACAGCCCTTGGGGACCTTTTGGAGGGAAAAATTTTCAAGATTGAAGGGTTCACGCGGTGTTGGACACCAGGGTGTTCGCCGTCTGTCCCTGGAGCTCTGGACCCCTTCCTTGGGACCGTCTTTTCGTCCCGAGTCGATTTGACTGACCGTCCCGGGGCCAGGAGGCGGCCAGGCTCCGAAAATTGCGGAACACATTTCGGCGCACGATTTTCCGAGTCGTGAAGGTATTGGTTGGTTTATTTCGCCAGTCATGAAGTCATGAAAGTGCCGTCGTCTTTAGCAGGCAGTGGGCTTCTCTCTCCTCTCCCTCGTTCACTCTTCAAGGGCGGGGGCTCTCTTCGAGGAGGCCGCGGATCCTAGAGGTCACCTGGACCAGAAGCAACCCGCTCCTCTTGTTGCTCCTGCTGCTGCTGCAGCTCCTCCTGTTGCCATAAGCCAAACGGGTCCTGAGGGAAACAGGGTTCTGAGCTTTCTTGTTGTCTTCGCCCTCGCAGAGCCTCGCGGGGCCCTCCCACAGCTTCAGGGACCCTCAACAGAACGACTCAGGATGCAAAAGGTGTTCAATGCAGCCCCCGAGTATTCAGGAACCGCTTCCCCCCTGACCCTTGTCGGCTCGCGGCAGTCTCGCTGCCCCTCCTCTTTGCCCCACCGCTACTCGTTCTGACCGGCGACGATGCCGCCGCCGCCGCTGCGTCACTCCTCCCCCTCCTCCTCCTTCTCCTCCTCCTCCTCCTTCTCCTCCTCCTCCTCGTGCTGCCGCTGCCGCTGTGCCGCCATCTCCCCTCGTCCAGCCTCTTCCCTCTCTCGCCCATGCCTCCCTCGCCTCTCCTCCGCGGACCGTCCCCGCCCGCACTTCCCGTCCCCGCCATCTCGCTCCTTCGCTTCTCCCGTCCCTGCCCAGGAGACAGGCACCATCACCCAGGAGGAAAATAAACACACAGACACAATGAATCCTCGATTCCCCAGAAAACATGCGAAACTATGGGAAGTGGGGGGGAAGACAGAAACCCGGAAAACATAGGAAAATATGGGGACTAGTTTTATTTGTGTGTACTTATTTGTGTGTCCTGGGGCCCCTTCCATCACCGAAGGCGCGCGAAGACGACCACCTCTCCGGTGCTCCTGTTCGGAGCCAGCCTCACGGGTCTGCGCTGCCGGCTACACGCTCGATATGTTTGTCGGGGAAGGACCAGAAGCTTCAGCCTATGCATCACCACAGTGGTTCATGTCGGCTTGAGGAGGAGGAGGAGGACGAGGAGGAGGAGGAGGAGAGGAGGAGGAGGACGAGGAGGAGGCGGCCAGAAGCGCAGCCCTCCTCCTCCTCCTCCTCCTTCTCCTCCCCCTCCTCCTCCTCCTTCTCCTCCTCCTCCATCTCCTCCTCCTCCTCGTCCTCCTCCTCCTCCTCCTCCTCCTCCTCCTCCACAGGTACTTGCCCGTCGGCCGTTGAAAGTGCACGTGCCGGGAATCCCAGACCCCAGTCTTTTTTTCCGGCGCCCTCCTCTTTCAGGAGTCGCCCGCTACTCCCTCGTCCTTCCTCTTCGGGGGGATGGAGGAGGATTCGGAGGATGTGGAGGAGCAGGAGCACTGGGAGGGGGAGGAAGGAGGAGGGAGGAGGTTAAATGGGCGAATGAGGAGGAGGAGGAGGAGGAAGAGGAGGAGGAGGAGGAGGAGGAGGAGAAGGAGGAGAAGGAGTGCGAGCAGAAAGGCCCAAAGCTTGGATGCTTTACCGAGTCTCTTCGAATGTTTCTTGAGAGCTTCTTGGCGTTCTCTTGAGTGCTTCGGGGGGTCCTTTGGGGTCTCTTGGGGATCTCTTGGGAGCCTCTTGGCCAACTACCTTACCTGGAGCCTCCTGGGGCCTCCTGGGCGCCTCTTGTACTCTTGTGAGCCTTGGGGACCATCTTGGAGGAGATCGATCAAAGAAGGGGGGCCCTCAATTATCCTGGCCCCTCTGAAGCTCTTGAAATCGCCTCCTGGCCCCCTCTTGGAGCGCCCTTGGGGCCATCTTGGGAGCCTCTTGTGCTCCTCTTGGGGCTCTCTTGAGCCTTCTTGGAGCCATCTTGAAGCCTCGGAGGGCCGTGGAAAGTGAAACGGCGAGAAGACAACAAACGTTGACGTTCTTTAGGTTTACGTAGGGCATGTCCCTCCACAGGAGGAATATTCAAAAATAGTCAAACAATAGTCTGGGGACTATTTTCTGAATATTTTTTGACAATTTGGGAGTATGTTTTGGGGTATTTCTAGTTTTTGGCCAAAATGCTCCTGTAGAAGGACAGGCCCGACTTAATTTTAGGTGTGTGAAGGATGTTGGTTTTTCGGTGGCTTCCTTAGAAGGCTGCGTGGACACTTGGAGCCGCCTTGGGGCGGCCTTGGGCCTCTTGGAGCATGTTCGAAGCCAGCCTTGAGCCATCTCGAGCCATTTGGGAGGTCATCTTCGGTCCTCTACGGCCCTCTTGGAGCCATCTTGGGCTATCCTGGATGCTCCAACGACCCGCGCTCCCACCCACCCGTCCAGGTCTGGAGGAGGGGGTAGGGGCAGTGGTCAAGCTACCCATAAGCAACAAGCCGCGTCGCTCATTCCCATGCGCCCTCCAAACACATAAGTAGCACCCGTGTCTCAGCACGGACAGAGGCCGCCATCGACAACCATCGGGAACCAATGCAGACGCCAGCCGGGTGCGCGAAGCCCGCGAGTTGCGCCACACGTGCCATCTGCGCCACGCGCACCAGGAGCGCCACATTGGGCAATAGGTCGCCCCTCCCACCGCCCCTCTCAAAAGCCAATGCGAAGTGACGGCGGGTTTGTTGTGTGCAGGTGTGCGCCCACGATTGCTTTACATCTGTTTCTGTACAGGCTGTGTGCCCCCCCCCCCCCCCCGCCGTCCCTGGCACAACAAGCTTGTTCCCCAAACAGCGCTTGCACTTAGCACCTATGGGTTTCTCATTTATGGTCTAAGGAACTGAGCCTGAGTGTTGCCCAGCGGCTATGTCGCCGCCGTCGACGCCTCGTTGCCGCCGGTCGTCTGGACCTAGGTGTTGGTCCAGCAGCTGCGTAGCCGCCGTCGCCGCCTCGTCGCCGCCCGCTTTGCATTGCTTTGCATGCCCTTGAATCGCTTTGCATTGATTGGTCTTGTGTTTGCATTTGTTGCGCAACATCTATTGTCCGCGTCTACTGTACCAAATCTACTGCACCGCATACATTGCAACACATATATTACTACACATAGGTTGCATAACATCGATTGCACGGCATACATTGCACCATCTATATTTGTATACATATTTTCCACCACATTGGGTGCATCAGGTCTACTGTACCACGTAACTTGCGCATCACGTCGCTTGCACCACATAGATAACACCACGTAGGTCGCACCAGGTGCTGCACACATATAGTGCACCACCAGATTGCTCAATATAGATTACACGACATAGATTGCACCGCATGTATTGCACCGCAGAGATTCCACCACACAGATTACATCACATTGGTTGCTCAACACAGACTGTACCACGTAAATTCTCCCAGGCTCTACTCTCCGCACTTATCGGGTTCCCCTTGGGGACTGCAATCTACATCTGATTCTGCCCGATCGTCCGTCCTAAGCACGAGTTCGTACCATCCCAGGCAGGCCGGCATCCCCCCCTCATCCTCTGCAGAAAATCGGAGTGAAGGGGCCGAACGTTCATTCATTGTCCCTGGGTGCGTGTCTCAATAAGGAATTCGTGGTGAGAATTCTGCTTGTTGCGTTGTTGTTGGTGTTGTTGTCGTTGTCGTTGTCGTTGTCGTTGATGATGTCGTTGTTGTTGTTCTTGTTATTGTTGCTGCTGCTGCTGCTGCTGTTGAAGGTTAATTATTCGACAATCAGTATGATTGGACCCCTTATAGGCGCCCTGGCGCTCTCGCCGAGGCGCCGGCTATATTTTCATTGAAAATGAGGCTCACGCTCGAGCGGTTGGGGGGACCGCCAAAAACGGCCCCCCAACAACAACAACGCTCCCGCTCGAGACTTCCTCCCTTCTTACTTAGGGCTGGTGTTCTTGCTCGCCGCCGAAAGCCGCCGTCCTAACAAAACCAGCGCTCCCGCTCGAGACTTCCTCCCGTTTTATCTTGGACTGGCGCGCTAGTCTTTCTCTCATCGGCGCCGCCCCCAGCAAAAACAGCGCTCCCGCTCGAGGCGTCCTCCCTTTTTTACTCAAGGCGGTGCTCCTCCTCGCCGCCGAAAACCGCCGTCCCGACAAAATCGGCTCTCCTGCCCGAGACTTCCTTCCGTTTTACGCTGGGCTGGCGCCCAACTCTCTTTTGAATTGGCGCCGCTCCCAGCAAGAACAACGCTCCCGCTCGAGGTTTCCTCCCTTTTTCCTTGGAGACGGTGCTGTTCCTCGCCGCCGACAACCCCCGTCCCGACCAAAATCACGGCTCCCGCTCGATGCTTTCTCCTTTCTTACGCAAGGCGGTTTTCCTCCTCGCAGTCGAAAACCGCCGCCCCGACAAAACCAGCGCTCCCGCCCGAGACTTCCTTCCGTTTTACGCTGGGTTGGCGCTCTACTCTCTTTTGAATTGGCGCCGCTCCCAGCAAGAACAACGCTCCCGCTCGAGATTTCCTATTTTTTTCCTCGGGACGGTGCTGTTCCTCGCCGCCGACAGCCCCCGTCCCGACAAAACTACGGCTCCCGCTCGATGCTTCCTCCTTTCTTACTCAAGGCGGTGTCCCTCCTCGCCGCCGAAAGCCGCCGTCCCAACAAAACCAGCGTTCCCGCTCGAGACTTCGTTTTGTGTTACGCTGGACTAGCGCCCTACTCTCTTCAGCATTGGCGCCGCCCCCAGCAACAACAGCAGCCCTGCTCGAGACTTCCTCCCTTTCTATTCAGGGCCAGGTCCTTGCCTCACCGCCGACAGCCCCCATCCCCACCAAAGCAATCCTGTCGTTCGATACTTCCTTGTGCTTTACCCTTCGCTGGGGTTCCACTGGCGGTCTCGCATCCGCGCAGCAAGGCGCGGGCATGTGTTTTCGAGGCGGGATATGTTGAAATTCTTTGGGGGATTGCCGGGGAACCTTGTTTTTTTCGCAAACAGTCACACACACTTCGTGCTCTTCGACCTCCCAGAACTCCATTCTTCGACCTCCCAGAACTCCATTCCCGGGCCACATTCTGAATGCCCGGAGCCAACTGTAGGCCACTTCGTGGTCTTCGAGTTCCCAGAACTCCATTCCCGGCGTACATTTTGGATGCCCGGAGAACTGTAGCCAGCCACTGTAGGCCACTTCGTGGTCTTCGAGTTCCCAGAACTCCATTCCCGGGCCACATTTTGGATGCCCGGAGCCAACTGTAGGCCACTTCGTGGTCTTCGAGTTCCCAGAACTCCATTCCCGGGCCACATTTTGGATGCCCGGAGCCAACTGTAGGCCACTTCGTGCGGACTGAACTTCCTGGGTATGATTTTGAATGCCCGGAGCAAACTGTAGGCCACTTCGAAGAATTCCATTCCCTGGCCACATTTTGAATGCTGAGGCAGGCTGATGCTGAGGCTGAGGCAGGCTGAGGCAGGCTGAGGCTGAGGCCGAAGCTGAAGGCAGACTCAGGCTGAGGCTGATGCAGGCTGAGGCTGAGGCTGAAGCAGGCTGAGGCTGATGCAGGCTGAGGCTGAGGCAGGCTGAGGCTGAGGCTGAGGCTGATGCAGGCTGAGGCTGAGGCAGGCTGAGACTGAAGCCGAGGCTGAAGGCAGATTGAGGCTGAGGCTGAAGCAGGCCGAGGCTGAGGCTGAGGCTGAGGCTGAGGCTGAGGCTGAGGCAGGCTGATGCTGAGGCAGGCTGAGGCTGAGGCTGAGGCTGATGCAGGCTGAGGCTGAGGCAGGCTGAGGCTGAGGCTGAGGCTGAGGCTGAGGCTGAGGCTGAGGCTGAGGCTGAGGCAGGCTGAGCTGAGGCAGGCTGAGGCTGAGGCTGAGGCTGAAGGCTGAGGCTGAGGCAGGCTGAGGCTGAGGCCGAGGCTGAAGGCAGACTGAGGCTGAGGCTGAGGGCTGAGGCTGAGGCTGAGGCAGGCTGAGGCTGAGGCTGAGGCTGAGGCTGAGGCTGAGGCTGAGGCTGAGGCAGGCTGAGCTGAGGCAGGCTGAGGCTGAGGCTGAGGCTGATGCAGGCTGAGGCTGAGGCAGGCTGAGGCTGAGGCCGAGGCTGAAGGCAGACTGAGGCTGAGGCTGAAGCAGGCTGAGGCTGAGGCTGAGGCAGGCTGAGGCTGAGGCTGAGGCAGGCTGATGCTGAGCCAGGCTGAGGCTGAGGCTGAGGCTGAAGCAGGCTGAGGCTGAGGCTGAGACTGAGGCCGAGGCCGAGGCCGAGGCTGAAGGCAGACTGAGGCTGAGGCTGAAGCAGGCTGAGGCTGAGGCTGAGGCAGGCTGAGGCTGAGGCTGAGGCAGGCTGAGGCAGGCTGAGGCTGAGGCTGATGCAGGCTGAGGCTGAGGCAGGCTGAGGCTGAGGCCGAGGCTGAAGGCAGACTGAGGCTGAGGCTGAAGCAGGCTGAGGCTGAGGCTGAGGCAGGCTGAGGCTGAGGCTGAGGCAGGCTGAGGCTGAGGCAGGCTGAGGCTGAGGCTGAGGCTGAGGCAGGCTGAGGCTGAGGCTGAGGCTGAGGCTGAGGCTGAGGCCTGAGGCTGAAGGCAGACTGAGGCTGAGGCTGAAGCAGGCTGAGGCTGAGGCTGAGGCAGGCTGAGGCTGAGGCTGAGGCAGGCTGATGCTGAGCCAGGCTGAGGCTGAGGCTGAGGCTGATGCAGGCTGAGGCTGAGGCCGAGGCTGAGGCCGAGGCTGAAGGCAGACTGAGCTGAGGCTGAGGCAGGCTGAGGCTGAGGCTGAGGCAGGCTGAGGCTGAGGCTGAGGCAGGCTGATGCTGAGGCAGGCTGAGGCTGAGGCTGAGGCTGAGGCAGGCTGAGGCTGAGGCAGGCTGAGGCTGAGGCCGAGGCTGAAGGCAGACTGAGGCTGAGGCTGAAGCAGGCTGAGGCTGAGGCTAAGGCTGAGGCTGAGGCTGAGGCTGAGGCTGAGGCTGGCTGATGCTGAGGCAGGCTGAGGCTGAGGCTGAGGCTGAGGCAGGCTCAGGCTGAGGCAGGCTGAGGCTGAGGCCGAGGCTGCAGGCAGACTGAGGCTGATGCAGGAGCAGGCTGAGGCTGAGGCTGAGGCAGGCTGAAGCTGAGGCTGAGGCTGATGCTGAGGCAGGCTGAGGCTGAGGCTGAGGCTAATGCAGGCCACTGCGACTGTCATCGCGAATGCGACTACGACTGCGAGAACAGCAGAACTCTACAACTGGATTCTCATCTGAATCTTAAGGGGGATGCTTCCAGATATGCTCCTACACATCGCTGTTAGGTTGCTTTGCCGGGATAATTCAGGCGTGTGTCCGCTTGGCCCCGCATATCTCCCCTGTTCCTCCTTCCTCCCGCCTCCTTGTACATCCTCCTTGTGGGGGGAGCGGGAGAAGGACGAGGCGGAGGAGGAGGGAGAGAAAGCGCTCCTCGTGATTTGAGTCGTTTGGGGTTTCTCGTCCTGGTGTGAGTCGTTCGGGCCCTTCTTCCTGGTGTGAGTCGTTCGGGCTCTTCGTGGTGTGAGTCGTTCGGGCTCTTCGTCCTGGTGTGAGTCGTTCGGGCTTCTCGTGGTGTGAGTTGTTCGGGCCCCTCATCCTGGTGTGAGTCGTTCGGGCCCCTCCTCCTGGTGTGACTCGTTCGGGCTCCTCGTGGTGTGAGTCGTTCGGGGCCCGCGTCGTGGTGTGAGTCGTTCGGGCTCCTCGTGGTGTGAGTCGTTCGGGCGCCTCGTCCTGGTGTGAGTCGTTCGGGCCCCTCCTTGTGGTGTGAGTCGTTCGGGCTCTTCGTGGTGTGAGTCGTTCGGGCCCCTCGTCCTGGTGTGAGTCGTTCGGGCTCCTCGTGGGGCCTCTTGGGGGCCTCTTGGAGCCTCTTGGGGCCTCTTGGGGGCCTCTTGGGGGCCTCTTGGGGGC
Organism: Prorocentrum cordatum; assembly: GCA_963575745.1. Lineage (NCBI taxonomy): Eukaryota > Dinophyceae > Prorocentrales > Prorocentraceae > Prorocentrum > Prorocentrum cordatum. The sequence goes on from CAUYUJ010014689.1 coordinate 312,161, forward strand.
CTCTTGGGGGCCTCGTGGGGCCTCTGGGGGCCTCTTGGGGGCCTCTTGGGGGCCTCTTGGGGGCCTCTTGGGGCCTCTTGGGGGCCTCTTGGGGGCCGGCCTCTTGGGAGGCTCCTGGGGGCCTCTGGGGACCATCTTGGGGCCTCTTGCGACCTCCTCAGAAGCGCAAGTGAGCGCTGCCCCCTGAGAAGGACAAAATGAGCCCAAAACCTTCGTAAAATCAATGATTTTGCTATGAAGGAAGAGGAGCGCTGCCCCCTCAGGAGGTCAAAATGGGGCCAAAACCGTAGTAAAATCAATGATTTTGGCTTCAAAGAAGCGCAGAGGGGCCAAACTGTGCCCCCCCGTCGGGGCCAGAATCCTCGTGAGGGTAGTCGTTTTTTGGCCCTCCCAGGAGTCGGAAAAGACCCCTCCAACGACCCGCGGGACCCCCTCTCCAGGTCCACGGGGAGGGGGTAGGGGGAGGGGTAAACCCCTCCCCGAAGGGGAAGAAGGGGGTTGGGGGATTGAAAACAGAGAAAGCTCGCTAAACCACTCACGCCCAAAGGGCTGGTGGGATTCCTCAGAGGAGGTGTTTGCAAGACCTCATTGGGCGGGAGATCTAGGAATGGGAGTAACGGACCCCGCTATAGAACAAGAGTCCCCCATGATGTGGATGGTTATCATGATGGTCGCACGCTTCGTGTGGAAACATCGCGCATGAGGGTAAACTGATTGTTGGTGGTGTTGTTGTTGGTGTTGGTGTTGTTGTTGTTTGTGTTGTTGTTATTATTCTTGTTGGTGGTGTTGTTGTTTGCTGTTGTCACCCACCCGCGACCCACCCCGCGACCCACCCCGCGACCCACCCGCGACCCACCCGCGACCCAACCCGCGACCCACTCGCGACCCACCCGGCGACCCACCCGCGACCCACCCGCGACCCACCCGCGACCCAACAGCGACCCACCCGCGACCCACCCCGCGACCCATCCGCGACCCACCCGCGACCCACTCGCGACCCCCTCCGCGACCCACCCCGCGACCCACACTCAAGGGAGGAAAAACCACCCGCACCCGACAATTGACTTTGACTAAAACGGCCCTGGGCGTTGACTAAACAGCCCTGCACTGTTCGATTCATTTCTTGTGTGCGTTTGCTAAACGGCTTCGCTTGTCGGGGTGATTATGATGGGGTGGATTTTCTGCCCTCTACACCCGCGACCCAACAGCGACCCACCCGCGACCCACCCTCGACGTACCCCGCGACCCACCTGCGACCCACCCGTGACCTACCCACATTGGTTTAACGAAAAAATCAGCGCCTGCGGCGGGCTTCTCCAGAGTCTCGCAAATTGCCGACGTCCCCACCGCCCCCTCACTCTTATCCGCATCTGCGGGGTGCTACGTACTGCTACGTACTATGCACACACACACGTGTTTACCAAAAACCATCCGTTTTCAACAATCCCTTGCACAACATGCGACGAAGTGCTAAGCTAAGTGATCGTTGGGCGTCCGCGCATGACCCAGATTTTGGTGCAGCGTGCACGTTGTATTGTTTTTGTTGCAAGCGATGGTGTGGGGGGGGGGGTGTTGGCCTGCGCGCAGCTAACAATATGAGGGAACCCCCGCCGTTCCTGTAAAAAGCAGTGCCAAGTGGTCGCGGAGCGCCTGCGCATGCTCAAGATTTGGAGGCAACGTATTGCGAAGGCCTTACGGCCGGTGCCGCCGACCCTGAATGGCGACGACGACGACGACGACGACGAGCGTTCTTGGGGGCCTCTTGGGGGTAGTTTGTGGGCCTCTTGGGAAGCTCTTAGGGGCCGCTTGGAAGCCTTGTGGGGGCCTCTAGGGGCTTCCTGGGGGTCTCTTGGAGGGGGCCTGGGACGTCTTGGAGGCTTCTTGGACGGTCTTGGGGCTATCTTGGGCGTTTTCGGCCGATCTTTGGGCGACTCGGGGCCCTCTTGGGCCGTCTCGGGGGGCCATCTTGGGCATTCGGACCTCATTTGGAGTGTTTTCGAGGTTTCTAGGCCGCCCCAGGAAAAACGAATCTGCCCCCCCACCCCCTCCCCCACCCCCCCCGGGACCCCCCCCCCCCCTGGGGAAGGGATCAAAGGGAAGGGGCTTGCTTCCCTTCGACTCGATTACGACACTGCTAGATTTTTCTCTCGCTCACGAGCTTGAGAAGGAAGCTGCATGGAAAGGGTACGACGGAGGCGACGACCGACGGAGACGACGACTCGAACAACCAAGCCCCTCGCACACGCCGACAGGGTCGGCGGATTTTTTGTTGCTTATACAAGGATGGTGGTGGGGGGGGGGGGCGTCATGGGTGTCGCATGGGTCCGGTTCGGCTGCCAGTCGTACGGGGGAGGGGGTGTTTCTTAGTAGGAACATTGATAGACCCTCCCCGACGGGGAAAACGTGGGGTTGGAAAATTAGATTCGCTAAACCATTCCCGCCCTGAAAGGCTGGTGAGGTTTTTCCGACCGATGGGCATTGCTAGGCGAGGAGCGCAAGTAGGAAAGCACCTGAGTCTTGCGGGCACCAGCCGCGGCAAAGGCTGGCGGTGGGTTCCCGGGGCCGAGAGCTACTGGCACCTGGCATTTCATCTCCAGCGTCAAAAGGGCTCCTTGTAATCTGAGTATCCCCATCCCCATCCGCATGGCCTTGACACTACTGGCCGACTTGCCCCTGGGTGGGCATACAAGTCGTTCGCTTCGGGCTTCGCGGGGTATGTCCCCACTTGGGCGGTTGGCCTGATGGGGCTTAGATACAAGGGCCTAGTGGAGATTGGGATAGGCTAGGCGATGCGGATGACCAGGGCCCCGAACATCAGGACGTTGCAAACCAGGGCTTTGCCAGATCCGGCAGGAGAACGCGAATAAAGTTCCCGTGTACGGGGCCTTGAGAGGAAGAGGGCCCAAGTTGCCTTAGGAAACAAAAATTCAAAAGTGCGCCAGATGGCATTTCGTCATCCCTTGACACATGCCGACAGGTTCGGCGGATCCCCCCAACATTCAGACACGAGGAGGCATCCAGACTGGGGGAACCCTGCCAATGCTGACGACGCGGATTCGGATCAAGAGTGTGGGTGACGGCCACACGGGTGGACGTTAGAGAGATTGTGGATCGGAATGCGACTAAGGCTGGCAAGGCGCCCGTGGAGAGGAAGGCGAACACCGCGTTCACCCAGATATTGGAGAGGATGCGCTTGAAGCGAATGGTCGCTCCAGGGGGTGGCAGGGCTGTTGCGGAAAGCAGTGATTCGCAGATGATGCTGTGTGACGGTGGTTGGGAGAGGATGCGTTTGAAGTCAATGGATGCTTCTAAGGTGGGCCGAGATCATTATCAGATGCCTCTTCTTCCTCCTCATCCTCCTCCCCATTCCCCACTGACGCGGCACATTGTAGAAACGTAGGTGCACTGTAACTTGCAAGTGGGGACCAAACCGCGTTTCAAATGCAACATTATCCTTCTCCCTCCTCCTCCTGCCCCTTCTCTCTCTTCATCATGCTCCCCCCCCTCCGCCTCATTATCCTAGTCCCCCTCCTCTTCCTTCTCCTTCTCCCTTCTCCTCCTCCTCCGCCTGCAGGAGCGGGAACACGAGGAATCAGGATGATGAACACGAGCAGGAGCAAGAGAAGGAGCACGACCAAGAGTCTCGAAGAGGAATTGGAGGATGCGCAGCAGAAGCACTACGAGGTCCCATCGCTCGCTATTTGTTTCCTCGTTTCCGTCGTCGTCTTACTTATCCCACTTCTTCTACCTCCTCCTCCTCCTCCTCCTCCTCCGCCTCCGCCTCCGCCTCCGCATCATCCTGCTACTTCTCCTACCTCCTCCTCCTCCTCCTCCTCCTGCTCCTGCTCCTGCTCCTGCTCCTCCTCCTCCTCCTCCTCCTCCTCCTCCTCCTCCTCCTCCTACTCATCTTCCCCATCCACATATTCCTCTGCCTCCTCCTCCTCCTCCTCCTGCTTCTCCTCCTCGTCTCCCTCCTTCTCCTTCTCCTCCTTCCCCTCTTCGTCCCTCCTCCTCCTCATCCTTATCCCTGCTCCTCTTCATCCTCCCTCCTCCTTCTCCTCGTCCTCCCTCCTCCTCCTCCTTCTCCTCCTCCTTTTCCTCCTCCTCCTCCTCCTCCTCCTTCTCCTCCTCCTCCTCCAGTTCGATCTCTACCTCCCGCGCATCAGACCAGAACGCCGTGACCGCAGCTTACGCTGCAGCCGTAGTTGTCAGGTCTACAGCGCAGCAGGTTTCCAGCCTATGGCTGAGTAGCTTCCAGAATTCTGCTACCCCGTCGTCCAGCCTACGGCTGAGCAATTTCCAGAACACGGCTCCGCCGTTTCCAGAAATGGCGAGCGTCGTCGGTGTCCAGAGTTGGGAGCGGAATTCCTCGAGCACGGGAGCTCTTGATGCTTCGCGTATTCCCACCAGCCGCTAATTTAGGCCGTTGCTAGTCTGCAATTCCCTGGACGCCGCCCGACCTTTCCTTCGCCGCGGTCGCGATCAACAAAGTATTCCCACCAGCCCATCCAAAGCCGACGCCCAGGCGAGTTGATACGACCATGGAAGCGTAGGAGCCACATGGGGGACCGAGGGAGGGGGAGAAGGAGGAGGAGGCGGAGGAGGCGGAGGAGGAGGCGGAGGAGGCGGAGGAGGATTGCAGTGTAGTGCTGATGCCCTGAAGGGTAGGCATAACCCTTTTGAATCGGATGGGGCACTTGGGATCCCCCACCCTTGAAATAGGTGCTCGATGTTGGCACCTGTCAATGGTGGGTGATGCGTGTAGCGCATATCCTGAGGCAGCCACCTCTGCCTCGTAGCACCGTGGCCGCGGGGGTCGACGCATGTGGGTCAGACGTCCTATCATGAGGGGACGACGAATGATGGACGCAAGCGTGATATGTGATAGCAGCGTGTGTGCATGTGAGCCACATGTTGTGTCAACGTTGGTGCCGAAAGAATGCACCAAACCGAGTGCAAGCACCAATGTGCGGTCCCAGGGGGGGCACGGTTCGTCCGGCCCAAGGGGGGGGTGCAAACATAATTCGGATTTCAAGTGACCAGAAAATGTTACCCGCACTTCGGTCCTCATGGAATGCCAACGGAGCTTGTGCGGAAGGTGTCCGAGGCACAGGTGGCCGCCTCCCAAGGGTGACACCGGCGGGTCGGTGTTGAGGAGCCAAGTGGCAACCAAAACGGTCGCCTCCTGGATACCTGGATGGGGGTCTAAGGTAGTGGACGCACCCAGTTATGGCCCCGTCCGAGTTCAGGGCAGCCTCACTCCCGAGGTCTCACGGCCAAGCGGCCAAGACGAGGTTCCGATGTTGGCGCCTCAGATGTGAGTGCACGTTGCATGAGTTGTACGTTCCATTTTTGGATCGATCGACCCTCGGTAGGCGACCATTTAGATTGCCACAGAGAGTTGGCTGTTGGGGTAGCTCGGTGCCCCTGTGACCCCAGCAAAACCAGTCAAACGATAGCGCATGGACCGGCACGCCTGTTTTCAGCGTAGGTAGGTTGGCATGGCGAGCTTGAGAGGACAAGTTTTCAGGGCACTAGGTCGCACACGATATTGTCCAATTCAGTCCTGAATTTGCACAAAAACAGTTGAGCAGAAGCATGCCTTGTATTTGTGTTACGTGGAGGGCAGACCACACTTGTCCAATAGCGTTGCGCTTGAACCCGAGGTAATGCCCCGAGGTTCCTTTAACTGTTTTAACGCCGTTCAGTTGTGTAGAATCACAATCCGCCAATGCTTAGGATAACCGTTTCGCCAGTTCTTGGACATCTGTCCCAGAGGTTTACCCTCCGGCGAATCGAATGAGAACGACAGGCTGTGTCCAAGAGACGCCTGCCTCGTGGGTGGGGTAGGTGTGCGGAACCGCCGGCATTTCCGCCGGGCTGTGACCCAGAGGGCTAAACCTCCGACATGTCGGAAGAAAAATAAGACTGCTGGCGTTGCCGCCAGTCTGATTCCAGGAGGCGCCTGCCTCATGGGTGGGGTGGGCGTGCACGACCGCCGGCATTGCCGCCAGGCTGCGTCCCGGAGGGCAGAACCTTACGTGTCCAAACACTCCAAAAAGCAAGAACACGTCAACTGGCATTTCTGCCATACTGCGTCCAAGAAGCACCTGCCTCATGTGTGGGGTGGGTGTGCAGGACCGCCAGCATTGTCGCCAGCCTGTGTCCTGGAGGGCAGACCCTCCGACGTTTCGAGAGTGGGAAGGATGATGAGTTTGCGGATGAGGAGGACCAGGAGGAGAAGGAGGAGGAGGAGGAGGAGGACGAGGAGGAGGAGGCGGAGGAGCAGGAGGAGGAGGAGGAGGAGGAGGAGGAGAAATAATAGACAGAAGAGGAAAAGGAGAAGGTGGGCGACCATAATGATTAGAGGCAAGGGAGGAGGAGGAGGAGCAGGAGGAGGAGGGAGGCGTAAGCGGATAAGGAGGAGGAGGGGAAGGAGTTCGTAAACGAGAAGGAGGGAGAGGAGGATGAGGAGAAGGAAGAGGAGGAGGAGAAGGCGGAGGAGCAGGACGGAGAAGTTGAGGAAAAGGGCGAACAGAAGAGCCAGTAGCTTCTTGAATGCCGCTTGGAGTCTCTGTGGATGTCTTTTGGAAGCTTTTTCGAGGTCTCTTTGGGCGTCTTGGGGGGGGCTCTTGGCGGGCCCAGGGCCGTCTTTGAGCGTCTTGGGTGCCTCGGGGATTCTTTTGATGCATCTTGGGGGTCTCTTGGGAGCCTCTTAAAGGTCCCTTGGACGCCTCTTGGGGCAGTCTGGGTGCCTATTTGGGCCCTCTTGGGGCGCTCTTGGAGTTATCTAATCTAGGAAGACATCGATCAAACAAGAGGGGAGTTGTACTTAGCCTTGTTCTTCGAGGGTGTCTGAGATCGCCTCTTCGGCGCTCTTGGCGCCGTCTTGGAGGCCTCTTGGGCCCCTCGTGAAGCCCCCTTGGGCCATCTTGGAGCCATCCCGAGTCCTCGGAAGGCCAAAGACCATTGATGTGCCTTAGGCGTTGAAGGATGCTGGCCTCTCGGTGGCCTCCTGGGGCGGCCGCGTGGGCACTTGGAGCCGCCTTGGGGCGGGTCTTGGGGCCTCTTGGAGCACGTTCGAAGCCACACAGTCGGGGCCCTGGAGAAGGAACCCTTTTCGTTGGGGAGGGGCTCGGTGTTCCTTGATTGTTTTACAGTTTGCCTTGGGTTTTGCTTAGTGCTTCGATGGGACATCGAAGGTTGACTTATGGAAAAAAGGGGCCTGGTTCCTTATTTAGGGTTCCTTAGGTCAAGGCCCCGACTGTACTTGAGCTATCTTGAGCCATCTCGAGCCATTTGGGAGGTCATCTTCGGTTCTCTACGGCCCTCTTGGAGCCGTCTTGGGCCATCTTGGACACTCAAACGCGTCGCGGAGCCCCCCGTCCAGGTCCAGGAAAGGGGGTATGGGGGAGGGGGCAAGACACCCTCCAGATAACAAGCCGCTCACTCCCACCCGCCCTCCTCAGCACATAAGTAGCACCCGTGCCTCGGCATGTTCAGCGGTCGTATTTGGATGGGCAGCTACTGGAACCAAAACCGAGCCCAGGTGCAGGATGCGGGGGCGTGGTGCGCCACGCGTGCCAGGCGCGCCACGCGCGCCAAGCACCCCGGGGGCCCGAGCGCGGCAGGCACGCCTGGTGCGCCGGATGCGTCACGTGCCTGCGCGTGCGCCAGGCGTGCCGCACACTCCAGGCACGCCAGGTGCGCCACGTTTGTCTTTTGACGGGGATGGTGCGGGGTCCCGCATCGGGTTGGTTGCGCATGCTCCGAATTTGGAGGCAGAATGGATTTGAATTGTTGTTTGCTAGGGATGGCGTGGGGGGGGGTAGCACGGTTTCTGGTTGGCTGCGGGTCGCCTGGGGGAGGGGGTGTATATAAATAGGAAAAAGTGATGAATCTTTCCCCGAAGGGGAACAAGGGGCTCCAGACCACCTACGCCCTAAAGGACTGGTGGGATTATCCGACCAGGAGGGAGGGGATGCACAGCGAAGTGCGATTGGCGAAAGGCCCCGAGAGGACGGAATGGCTTGATTGTCTCATAAGTGCGTGTACGCTCAACGCGTAAGTGCCATATGCGGCGTAAGTTCGCACACCCCGTTGCACAAGTTATCTCAGCCACAACGCAGGCATGCCCTCCCGCGAGCACGCGCGCGGCTGGGGGCCGCTCAGGCCGACGCCAGGGACAACGAGGCTCCGCCGCAGCGCCGCGGTCGTCGCCGGTCTTCGGGGCGGCCCTCGGGGGGCGGCCTCGGGGAGGCCTTCGGCGGCCTTCGCTGGTCTCCAGCGGCGCGCAGAGCTGGTCGGACTTGCGCGTCCTGCGCCGTGGGCTCGAGGAGCGATTTGCCCGCACGCGCGTGGGCAGGCAGTGTTTGCAGAAGTAGCGCCGTCGATGCAGTGGAGCGGCGCCAGGGCGCTTCGGAGGAGTCGTCGGCAGCGTCATTCGTCTCCGACGAGGCCGGGCCGTGCAAGGTGGTCCGGAGCGGGGCTATCCTTGGCTGCACGAGGGAAGCCTCCCCCGACCCCCCCGCCGCGGAGCATGATAGCTCCAGCCAAAGGTATGACTCAAGGCCTCCCAAAGGGGGTCCGAGTAGATGGGGTCGGAGGATCGCTCCGCATCGCCGATGCATTGACGATATGGCGCGATGTGGAGCCAGAATTTCCCAACGCCGAGGTGCCGATGCATCGCCGATGCATTGGCGATGCATTGACGATGCGGCGCGATCCTCCGACCCCATCCATTCGGATCCCATCTAGGAGGCTTTTAATGATGGAGGGAGGCGACAGTCATGCAGGCCTAGGATGAGGATATATTGCTCCAGAGCGTTCCGAAACGCTCTCAGAGCGCTCCAGAACTCTAAGCCTCCCAGACGTGGTCAGAGCAGATGAGATCGGAGGATCGCGCCGCACCGCCGATGCGGCTCGATGTGGTGCCCGGCTTTCTTCACGCCGACGTCGCCGATGCATCGCCGATGCGGCGTGATCCTGCGACCCCATCAATTCGGACCCCATTCGGGAGGCCTCTAAGAACGCTCTGGCACAGCCAGGGCTCCCGTATATCCTTCAGACCCGCCAGTTCTCAGAGACACTCGTTTGATCCGCATCCGCCTGTCATCGTCTTAGACATAGACGGGACGGAGTTAGGAGAACGAGGATGGGGGACCAGCGTGAGTCCATTAGATCAGCGTTTTGTAATTCTACACGCTTCGCGTAACCCCACCAGACTTGTCCCTGGCACGTGCACTAGCTGCGTCGGCCTATGCGCCGTCGCCGCTAATTATCTCGCCCTGTGCCCCAGCCGAGACCGTCCCGCTTCCTGGATCTGTTCTTGGAGCCGCCAATCAAAAAGTAACCCCACCAGACCGTCCCGCTCCCTGGAGCCGCCAATCAAAAAAGTAACCCCACCAGACCATGCAGAAACGATGCCCAGACGAATTGCCATGATCAGGGATGCGGAAGAGCATGCAGTGAAATAAACGGTTGGGTAAGACGTCATACCCCAAGAGGAGGAGGAATCAGAGGAGAAGCAGGATGAGTGGGGAGAGGGGAAGAATGGAGGAGGAGGAGGAGGAGGAGGAGGAGGACGAGGAGGAGGACGAGGGGGAAGGAGGAGGAGGGGGGGGAGGAAGGAGGAGGAATTGGCGTATGAGCAAGAGGAGGGGAAGGAGAAGGAGGAGGAGGAGGAGGAGGAGGGCGAGCAGAAAGGCCAGATGCCTCTTGGATGCCTCTCGGAGTCTCTTCGGATGTCGTTCCAGAGCTTATTGGGGCCCTCCTAGGGCGTCTTACGGGTCTCTTGGTAGTCCTGGGGACCTTTTGGGACATCTGGGATGTTTCTGGGTGGCATTTTGGGGCCTCTTGTGGTCTCTTGAGAGCCTCGTGGGGACATTTTGGAGGCCTCTTGGAGGCCTCTAAGGGCCTCCTGGGCAACTCTTTGGGCCGTCTTGGTGCACCCTCAGTGGCCATCTTGGAGGAGATCGATGAAGGGAGGGGCCGCAGTACATTGAGCCCCCCGCCCCCCCAGGAGGCCCAAATGTAACCAAACCATTTTAGTAGAATCAATGATGTTAGCATTCTCGCCGACACCATCTTGGACGCACTCCGCGACCCCCCACCCCCGTCCACCCGTCCAGGTCTAAAGGGAGGGAGTATGGGGAGAGGTAAGCCCCTGCCCGACTCGGAAGAAGGGGGTTGTAAGAGGGAACTTCCTAAGCTGCCCTGGAAGGCTGGTGGGATTTCTTCAAGCTGTTTTCTCCAGGCTCCCTCCCAGGTGGGGTGAAAGGGGGGGGGATTCTTCCCGATCCCCAGGACCCTCTTGGGGATTATCAGGACACCTCGGGCGCAATTGCCACCTGGCTCCACAGGATCCCTCGGGAGTCATTTTTTTTCAGATCCGCGGGAACGTTCAACAGTCCCGGGAACCAGGCCGAGAGCGGCGAGCAACCATCCGTTGCTTACAGCCAAGGACGCTGCAATGAGGACCGCTCTGGGCTCACGGGGCTCTGGTGGTCGGGCGGCTCCCTGGGCTCTGGAGCCCGCTCGCGGCCAAGGCTGGCCTTGTCCAGTAATTATAGCCCCTTCGTTCCTGACCCAGCAGCCATCCGCGCATGCTGGTTTGGTTGGGCGCGACGTCGTGCGCGAGAGCGTCACGCCCAGGGAGAGAGCTGGACGCTGCTCCTGGTTTGCGCTCTCTATCGAGGTTCTGCCCCAGAGTCTGGGTGTTTTTTTTCTCTCACTGCATTTCAGCGCTCACTCGTGGCAGTACCACTAGCGCGATGCCTGCATGAGGCGCTGGAGGTAGCGGTCTCGGGCCCGCGCGCGCCAGAAAAGCCCCTGTCCTTCCCAACTCAGCATAGCATGATTTTGTGGCAGCACCACTAGCACGATGACTGCATGCGGCGCTGAAGGTATTGGGTCTCGGGCCTCTGTGCACCACCCCCTCCCCCCAGAGGCTCCCGCAGACGTGGACGAGGACGTCGACGGGGAGCCCCTCCCGGCTCCGCCAGCCGAGGATGAGCGCCGCAGCCGCCGGGCACGCCAGGAGGCCGGGGCGGATGCCGCAAGTTTCGGTCCGATCGAAGTGGGTACGGGACTAAGACGGACAGCAGTTTCTGCCCGGGTTGAGCGGGGCTCGCTAATTCGCTCGGCGAACGCCGAAATTGTCTGGAGGACCAGCACTTTCCACTTTCCACTCAGGCACAAGCGCGGAGGGGGGAGAGGGAGAGAGAAAGGGAACACCAAAAGGCAGCGGAAACGAATGGTTGGGTTTTCAAGGCTGCCTTCCCCGCCAGCGCTCTGAGAGCACACTTCCAGACGATGTTGCCTTTGCGGTCGTTTGAGCGTTTGATGAGGTCGGGGAGCAAAATGATACAGGGCTCGCTGTCGGTGTCGCCGCGACCGCTGTCGGTTTGGGACAACATGCGCTGTTGTGCGCTGGGCGTCGTGCCCATTCTTGCCATATCCATGTCTGGCGCTCCAGAAATTATGTCGGTGGCGCACGCAGGATCCGGCACTTCTGGCACAGCCGGCCCAGATTAGTTGCCAAGAGTCAAGGTACCCTTGTGTCCTGTGTCTCGCGACCCATGCTTCTCACATTCCTGTGGCACTGTGGCCCTCGGAAGGCTCTCGTGTCCTCTCGCGTGTCCTGTCCGATCGTCCCACTGTGGGGCGCTCTTTGGGGGGAGGCCTCCGGGGGAGGGAGCGATTCCCCTGTGGCCACGGCTGGAGCGCCCCCGCCCCCGCCCTCGAAGACCAAGAAGGCCACCCTCTCGCCTCACTCCTCCTCCTCCTCCTCCTCCTCCTCCTCCTCCTCCTCCTCCTCCACCTCCTCCTCCTCCTCCTCCTCCTCCTCCTCCTCCTCCTCCTCCTCTCCCCGCGCGCGAACCGCAAATGCTGGGGCGGCAGTGTGGCATCAGGCGTCATGACAGATGCTCCAGACTTCCAGTCGTAGCGACGAGCGCTTATCTCGCAAGTTCGGAGCCCCGACACCCTAGACAGCGGCTGCTGCATGGAGTGCGACTTGCTTTAAGGGGATCCGCTGCCACGACACAGGGTCGGAGGTTAGGGGATGAGATCGCAGTGGAATGGAGAGACCCCGCCGGGAAATGGGTTTTGGTTTCGTGTTCGTGTCGTGCGTACGGGCGAGGCGAAGCTGCGTGGGCACGCGAGAAGATTGATGTCGCCGTGGCTAAGGGCTGCGGAGCCGGTTGTCCGCCCCTCCCCCCCCCTCGGCGAGCGGTGGCCGGGGGTGTCCCGTCGGTGGCGCGTCGGTGTCCCGTCGGTGGCGCGGGGTGTCCCGTTAGTGGCGCGGGGGTGTCCCGACGGTGGCTCCGGGTGTTCCGCCTTGGTGTCTCGATGGTAGCTCGTGAGATCAGTTGTGATATCGATCGTGAGATCGATTGCGTGATCGATCGTGATCATGAGATCGATCATGATATCGAGAGATCGATCGTGAGATCGATAGCGAGATCGATCACAACAGATCTTTGGTTGGGGGCACCCCGCCTTTGCCAGGGGTGCCCGAACATGGTGTCCTGATGGTGTCTCGTGAGATCTCTCGTGAGGTCGATAGTGAGATTTCTTGTGAGATCGAAACTGAGATCGATAGTGAGATCGATCGTCAGATCAGTCGATTGGGGTCAAATTCGAGGTCGCATGTCTGTGGTGTGAGCTCCATCGCGGCTGTGTCACCTTTTTTTCAATCACCCCCATTCATTCTCACCAAGCGTGCCATCGTGCAATGTCGCCATCTCATCGCCATCACAGTGATCGCAGGTGTTGCCAGTGGGTCTTCTTGTCCTCCCCCATCCTCCGTATCACCCGGAGGGTGGTCGTACAGGTACGGAAAGTATGCCGCCGCCGTGCCACGCCGTGGAATGCCCGCGTGCCGTGTCTTGCCGTGCCCAGGTCCCAGAGAGTGCGAGAACTCTGCAGGGCCGTGCCCGCGTGCCGTGCCGTGTCCAGACTTGGATGTAGAGCTCGTGCAGAAGTGCGCCGCGGCAGAGCAGGTGTCAGCGATGACCGTGGTGGGCGGGTGGCGGGTGGGCTACGTGGCGCATGGCCCGCCCCCCCCCCGCGCCAAGAACAATCCCGAGAGCATCGGCGGCTGGCCCGGGGGGGGGGGGGGAAGTGAGGTGTGGCGGGCCTTCTCTCAGAAGGCTCGGAAGTCCGCCGGACGTCTCGGAGGCTCCCTCGTGCGAGCCTTCCCCGAGGACGTCGAGAGCAGCGCAGAAGGCCACGGAGGGCTTCCGAGAAGCCTCGCATGCCTTCTGTGAGGGCCTGCTGCTCCTCACTTTCCCCCCCCGCTCGCCGCCGAGAGCGGGCCTCCCTCGCCCCTCGAAGGGAAGAAGAAGAGGAGGAGGAGGAGGAAGGGAGGAGGAGGAGGATGGGGAGGAGGAGGAGGAAGGGAGGAGGAGGAGGGGAGGAGGAGGAGGAGGAGGAGAGGAGGAGGAGGAGGAGGAGGAGGAGGAGGAGGAGAGGAGGAGGAGGAGGAGGAGAGGAGGAGGAGGAGGAGGGAGGAGGAGAGGAGGAGGAGGAGGAGGAGGAGGAGGAGGGGGGAGGGAGGAGGGGGAGAGGAGGAGGAGGAGGAGGAGGAGTGGGAGGAGGAGGAGGAGGAGGAGAGGAGGAGGAGGAGGAGGGAGGAGGAGGAGGAGGAGCCCCCCCCCCGGCCCGCCCCGCCTGGCCGGAGGCGCCCGCCAGGGAGGCCGCGCCCGGGCGCCGCGGCGCCGAGGCGGCGCCCGAGCGGGGCGCCCGCGCGGAGGCCGCCTCCCGGCGGACCGCGGGGGGCCTCGCCGCCCGCCGCCGTCGCCGCCGCCTCGGCGCCGTCGCCGTCGCGGTCGCCGCCGCCGCCGTCGTCGGTGGCCGCCGTCGTCGCCGCTGCCGTCAGGGTCGCCGTGGTGGTCGTCGTCGTCGTCGCCGTGGTCGCCGTCGCCTTCAGGGCCTGCCGTCCTCGTCGTCGGCCTCGGCGTCCTCGTCGGCGTCGCCAGCTCCGCAGGCCGTCGCCGCGGCCTCGCCGCGGCCGCCGCCGCCGTCGTCGTCCCTTTATGGGGGGGCTCCAGAGGTCTTCGGCACTTCCGGAGGTGCTCGGGCCCTCGGGGGGTCTTCCCGCAGCCGCGCCCCGCGGGGAGCCTATTCGGGGTGCCTGGAGTTGTCCAGACACGTCTGCCCGGGGCCGGGACCAGGGCTCGAAAGCCGAGCAGGCGCCGGCGCCCAGACATCCAGCGCCGCGTGGACTCGGCGGCGACGACAGGGGCGAATAGCCCAGGGGCGGGCATTACACGTGAGTGACGATGAACCCCGACCACCTTGGGACGCAGTGTTCCAGGCCGCGTCATTGAGATGCGGACATTGCGGACAGAGCGGACAATTCGAGAGAGACTGCAGAAGTGGGCATGGGCATCGGAGTTGAGGAACGAGAGTGATTGGTCCAGACAAGAGTAGGCCCGGCATCGCCAGAGTCAGCGGGTTATCCCCCACGACGAAAACTCAACGCGCAAAGGAGAATAAGTAGTCAGCAGAACAACCACAGAAGTGCTTCACCGGGACAAAGAAGAGATGTACCGAATCCATTACGTCAAGGGAGGTGGAAGCCGTTGTAACCCAACAGTGCGTCCTAGCGGTGCTCGCGATCAGCCGCCAGAAACCGACCGAACAGTCTGGTCCAGGCCTGACGGTGTGAGCAGCGCCGGCATGAAACACACAGCGGAAGTCTTACGACGCAGACATTGGGCGGGCGGCCGACCGAGTGTTGGATAAGGTATGTGTCAGACTATATTTTGGTCGGGCGTGTCCCCCTACAGGGGGGTTTTGGGCGAAAAATAAAAAATATTCCAAAGACGCTCAAAAATAGTCAAACAATGGTCGACAAGTCGTCCCCATGTTACTTTCTATTATTTCCATGCTATTTTTTACTATGTTTGAACATTCCTCGTGTAGAGGACAGGCCCGACTTAAGACTATATGTATTGTTGTACCTGATGGGCGAAACCTTGGATTCCTGACGTACCTAGATCCCCGCGGGTCAAGCGTCCAAGAATTGGTGGGAGCAGGGGGATCTGATGCAAAACACTTTCCACAAAGCTTGGACCGACATGTCGAACCTGTAGCTGGAGAGCATCGTCAGCGGAAATGGTTTGTACATACTGAGTTGGGGGTTAATTGAAATTGGTTTGCGAGCAAATGCCCTTGGGCGAACCACGCACATGGTGAATAGTTGAGCAGAGTGAAGCTAAGAAGCAGGCAAGGCGTGCGCAGGGTCTGTCTCACCGCGAAGCGGAAGGGCCGTGCAGAGGGGGGGCACTTGTTTCGCAAACGATTGCCACTAGAGGTTCCTAGGCTCATCATCACCTCTGATCCGAATTTCCTAATATCATCAGGCACGGCTTCCTTTCAAGCACCGCTGAAGTATTACTACTCTGAGATGCACCGCGGGCGCCTCACAGCTACACCAAGACGTTCAATCAATCAATCCTTGTATGTATACATATACATAAATAGATATAGACGTGTGTATATATATATATGTGGCCTTTCGCCCAACCCGCCATTGCACCTGGGTTGTAGGTCCGAGGCCTCCTGTGTGCCTGTGAGGATCTCCTGGGAGGCCTCCAGGATGCCTCTTTGAGGCGGTTTTGGGGCTTTCTTGGTGCGTCTTGGGGGCCTGAGTTGCCATTTTTGGGGCGTCTTGGGGCCTCTTGGGCGCACCTCGGGGGCCTGATGGGGACCTCGGGGCCTTATTGGGGCGGAGGGCTCACAATGTCAGTTCGTGTTCTCCATCTTGGGTTCCTCGTGGGGCCGTCTTGGGGGCATCTTGGGCCTTTCTTGGGGGGCTCTTGGGCAGATCTTGGGCGCTTCTTGGGCCGTCTTGAACGCTCTGAAGACCGATAAGGCGGTAATGCGAAAGCCATTCGAAAACAAGCGATTTTGACGATTCTGGCCTGTTGAGCCGCCCTCCAGGGCTTCCAAGGCGGCCCAAGAGGCGCCCAAGAGGGTTGCAGGACGGTCCCTGAGGCCATCTAAAAACATGCTGTACATGCAAGTCCCGAACAGTGCATCCCTGGTCGCTCGAAGGTCGCGCTGGGACCCCCGAGGGCGCGCGAGAGCGCCCGGAACTCTTTAAAGAACATGTGCAGGACTCGATACAGAGAACTCGGAGGGACCTGGGGACACTCCAAGTCGTGCCCCACGGGCACGGTGCCTCCGGGCACGGCGGCACATGCTGAGGACGGAGCCTTGAGAGGCGCCGCCCAGAAGCGGGGACTGACGCAGCATCGAGGCAGCCAACCCGCAAAGAAGCGGGCGCTTCCCTCCCTGGTGCCTCCCCACCGATCATCCGTTCTCAGGGGTTCTGAGTACCTTGAAAGCGTGCCCCCTCCTCCCCTAAATGCCATCAAGTGGGAGGAGGCGCGACCGCGAAAACGATTGCGAAGGAAGGTCAGCCTCGCCGCCCTTGCACCCAGCCAAGCCCAGACTGTGTGAGGCTCCCTTGCATGTTTTGCATCCTGTTTCGCTTGCGCAAATGGTTTCCTGTATAGCCTCGCCATATATATATATATATATGTATACGCATACATGAATATATACGCATGTGTGTATACATGCATATACACATACAAACATGCATGCTTAAATCCATGCATACATGCATACATACGTACACTCACACATGCAGACAGACAGACAGGCAAACAGACAGACAGAAAAACATACGTAGCTACATACCTACCTATCTACCTGCCTACCTACATACATACATACACGCATACTTTCACACTCACCTCCATAGCGTGTGTGCATACGCATGTGTATAAACATATGTATGTGGATACATATATATATATATATGTGTATATGCATGTGGCTGTGTGTGTTTCCAGTTGCCTTCGGCAAGTCCCGCCACCGTGCCAGCCCAGCATTCTGGGTGGCCACTGTTCAAGGAGGCATACTATGCCGTCATGTATGACATCTCATGTCTCAAGGCTTCGGGGAGCCGTGATGTAGATGGTGACGGTGATGCTTGTCATGATAACCGATGATGGTGATGGTGATGCTGCTGCTGCTGATGATGATCGTGCTGCGGACGGTGACGATGGCGATGATGATGACGATGATGATGATGAGGATGAAAATGTTGCTGGTGGTGATGATACTGCGTAAGAAGAAACAAATGATGATGGTGACGATTCTGATGCTGATGGTGATGGTGATGGCGATGGTGATGGTGATGATGATGCTGACGATGATGCTGCTGCTGCTGATGATGATTGTGATGCTGATGTTGATCGTGATGCTGATTGTGGTCATGACAATGGTCGTGATTGTGCTTATGGCGATTATGATGATGGTTACCGTGGTGGTGGTGATGGTGGTGGTGATGGTGTTGGTGGTGGTGATGCTGATTGTGATGGTGGTCGATGGCCGATGATCGATGGCCGATGATGATGATGATGATGATGATGATGATGGTAATGTTGTTACTTATGCTGATGACGACGATGATGATGCTCATGATGATGATGCTAACATTGACGATGCTGATGGTGCTGGTGAGGATGCCGATGATGATGGTGGCGGTGATGATGGCAGTGTTGATGATGTTGATGCTGATGTTGCTAAAGTTGCTGATGCTGACGACGACGGTGATGATGATGTTGGTGGCGTTGATGCCGATGGTGAGGACGAGGATGCATATGGTGATGATGATGATGAGGATGATGCTGATGGTGCTGTCGATGACGATGACGATGACGATGACGACGATGCTGACGATGATGCTGACGATGATGATGAGGATTGTGATGATGCTGATGGTGATAACGACGACCATGATCATGATGGTGGTGATAATGATGGCGTTGGTGATGGTGATGGTGGCGATGTTGGTGGTTGTGAGGAGGGGGAGGATGGTGGTGGTGGCGGTGGTGGTGGTGCTGCTGCTGATGACGATGCTGATGCCGATGGCGTTGATGTTTATGATGATGATGATGATGTTGAGGATGATGATGATGATGCTGATGATGATGATGATGATGATGATGATGATGATGATGATGATGATGATGATGACGATGGTGATGGTGATGTTGACGATGGTTATGGTCGTGGTGGTGATGATGATGAGGAGGGTGATGGTGAATGTGATGGTGGTGATGATGATGATGATGATGATGATGATGATGACGATGGTGATTGCGGAACTCGGTTGGGACGTCTTGAGGCTGTCGTGGTCTCCTGTGAGGCAGTCTTGGGGGTCCCTTGGGGCCCTCCTTGAGCCGTCTTTGGGGGCCCTCTTACGCTTGCTTGGGGCTCTCTTAGGCCATCTTGTGGCCCTCTTGGCTGTATGGTGGGTGTCTGGGGGGCGCCATGGGGCCGTTTTGGCGTGGGCCGTCGAAAAAGGCCTTCCAAGGCCGTCTAGGGTCTTACGGAAGGTCCTTTTGGACCGTCTTGGGGCCGTCTGGGATGTGGGCCATCGTGGAGTCCCTTTGGGCCGTCTTGAGCGGACGGCAGCCCGAAACCGCGAGAATGCAAAGCGGCATTCAAGAGTCGACGAGAAATCATTGATGTTAGTTTCTTCGGACCTTGATGGATGTGATGGATGTGATCTTGTGGCCCTTCGGGGCCCTCTTGGAGGCATCTTGGGCCTTCTTGAAGCAATATTCCGCCGCCTTGGGGCCATCTTGAGCCGTCTTCGAGGCATCTTGGGCCATCTAGGTGTCCTTGGTTGCCCGCGTGGGCCGGTTTGGAAGCTCAGGACGCATACCCATCGTGTTTAACCAAGGAGCGTGGCATGCGGCATGAGAGGCCTTGGAGCGCTTTGGAGCTGCCCCTGGGAATGCGGGAAGTACACAATCCTCGAGCGGGTGCGCGTGGCATGAAGGTTCTAGGAGGTAGCAGCCATGCTGGAAGCGTGTAATCCTCGAACGGGCGCGCATGGAATGAGGGTTCACGCATTGGCTACCATTCGGGAAATGCCCCATCCTCGAGCGGGTACGCGTGGAAGGGGGGGTCAGGCATGAGCTGCCATGCGGGAACCGCCCCATCCTCGAGCGGGTACGCGTGGAATGAGGGTTCAGGCATTGGCTGCCATGCAGGAAGTGCATCGTCCTCGAGCGGGCACGCGTGGAAGATGGGTTTAGGCATGACCTGCCATGCTGGAAGTGCATCATCCTCGAGCGGGCACGAGGAAACTTGCCCCGGTGTGTGGGGGGGGATGCACGCGACAGTCCGCGGGTAGGGGGGGGATCCCGTATTCGAGTGGCTTACGGCATTCCGCCGACCCCCAGAAGGAGTCAGAGTTTGCGACGATCGTAGAAGTTCTCTGATGACCTTCGGCCCAATCCGCCACCGCGCCTGGGCTGTGGGTCAAGAGCCTCTTTGATGATTATGAGAGTCTCTTGGGATGCCTTTCAGGGGCCTCTTGGAGGGCTCTTGGATGCATCTGGGAGGCTTTTGGGTGCTTCTTGGGGGGCCTCTTGGGGGGCTGAATGCCTCTCGGGGCTTCTAAGGGGTGCTTCGGGGGCCTCTGGAGGGCTCTTGGGGCCATCTTGGAGGGACAGGGTTCGAAATATCAGTCCGCATTCCCCCTCTTGGGCTCTCTTGGCCCCTTGGGGCCGTCTCAGGGCCCTCCTGGGCCGTCTAGGGGCCCTCTTCGATTTCAACAACCCTACCAGGCAGACCTTGCTATTCTCCCACGTCTCAACGTGCCAGGGGGGCACAGTGGCGGATCTACACACACGCATATATATATATATATATATATATATATATATATATATACATGTATACATATATGGACATACATATAATATTCACTACACATATACATGTGTTTAAATCTATACATGTGTTTCTCCTATGAGCTGAAGAACGAGATCACGTAGATGCCTGTTGACAGCCCAGGCGATTGGAGCCGCCGTCACGTTTAAGCACGGGTGGAAGCATTTCGTGGCCGTCCTGTGGAAGATCGGGTCGGGTCGGACGCGGGGGTCGTGAAACCAAGTTTGCGGGCGATTTCGTCTGTTCGCGGCGGCTTCACCAGGAGCGTTCCAGGGGTGACCAGATCGCCCCATCCCGAAAATTAGACGACGAAGATGATCCGGGCTGGACGAAACGAGAGGCGTGATTGAGAAAACGGGGGCGCGAAAGTTGTTGCATGAAGTCTCTATCGGGCCCGCCGACCTGTATTCTCCTCAATACATTGTTGCCTCCTGGCGCATGTATCGCCACCCGCCCTTCTGCGATCTCCCCGAATTCGTCCAGCCCTGCTTTCGCGTCGTGAAGCACATGCGAATGAGTGTCATGGCCGCCTAGTGGAGGAGGGCACTGACATCCGACGTCCCGGTTTTTCAATACATGGCCCCTGAAAGTCCCGAACGTTTCCCCACGGACGGCTTTTCCTCCCGAGATGTGTTGTTGGTGGTCTTTGGGACCGATGGATTCCGTCTGGCGACGGCGCCTCCGACGAGGAATCTTCGACGTCTGCACTGGCGACGATTGTGCAAATGACGACAACGACGACGACGGCGACCACGACGACGACGACGACGACTCCACCG
>CAUYUJ010014689.1:337709-367709 GCA_963575745.1 Prorocentrum cordatum
GCTTAATCCCCCTTAGTACTTCCGACGAAGACCTCCCAGCAGTCGCTTCCGAACTCCCGATCCGCCCCCACCTCCCCCAGCACCGCGTCGCCCCGCAGGCCGCCCCTCGCTCTGCACCTGGCCTCGTGGGCCCCTGGGTTGCTCGATGATGGGGGGGGGAGTGCGGGGGGGGACACCAGCAGGAGCATGGGAGGGGGGATCGACGACGGGCGCTGAAGTTCAACACTCGTCGTCGATCCGCCTCCCATGCCACCGAACGCGCGGTCGCCGTCGAACGCGACGCAGGACAACGCTCCAAACATTGGGGAATTGCGAATGGCCCTCCGGAGCGGTGTTCATGTGACCCTCTAGTTGTCTGACCGCTTGAACGGCCCTGTTGCACCCGCCCGATGAACCAGAGCGGTGGGCCGCAGCTGTGCCCGCGCGACCTGCCTTGCGACTAGACTACCGCGAGACTGTTTTCGGCAGCCGCAGCGTGAGCGCATTCGGTGCCAAGACCAAGCCTGCCAGCACCACCGTGTCGCCAGATCGCGTCAGCACTCAGGAGCGGTTGCTCCGTACCCCCAAGTTACCTTTTCGCCTCCTGCTCCCCACGCTGTGCAAGCCGCAGTAGGCGGTTGCATGTGAACCGAGATGTATCATCACCTCGTGCCCTCCACGCTTCACCGCATGTTTTTCATCATACGGGTGAACATGGCCAGTAGGGATCGGGACTTGGGTGGGGCTGAGAATCCCATGCCAGCCCTGTCACCAGACTGCCCAACTCTTAATACCATGCCCGCCCTGTCACAGCCGCCCTGTCACCAGACTGCTCCGCCGACGGAGACGACGATGACGTTCCAACCCCAACTCCTCCCCCCCACACCCCTTTCATTTCCACCTTCCCTCTCACATTCCGCACCTCCTGCCCTCCACACTTTGCCAATTGCGGGAGGCGGTGGCGCTCGAACCGCGGTGTATTCTGCACCTCCTGCCCTCCACGCATGCCCCACCACGCGGGTGAGCATGGCCACGCAAGCCCCCCCCCCGCCCCTCGCTCGCCCGCGCCGCTGGCCAACAGGGGTCGGGACTCGGGGGGGGGGTGGAGGGGGGGGAGTGCACGCGACGAGTTCTGAACGAGGCGGGTTGGCTCCACCCGTGCTGGCGCGGCCTGGCCAGCCAGTGATCCAACGTGAGCCTTGCTCGGCGATCGCACGAGGATTGTCGCAAGTTCACGAGGTGAGAATGCCAACGCCAGCCCTGCCACAGCCACCGGGTCACTAGACTGTTCCGACGAGGGTGATGATCCCACCGCACCCGAACCGCAACTTCAGCGGGGCCGCGTCAGCGCGAGCACCACCGCCGACGGCTCACACAGCCGAGCCACCCAGCGCGAACACCACCGCTGATGGTTCATTTGGCCGCTCCCTTCCCTTGCCCTTCATATCTTCAGATTCGCCCCCCCCCCCTACCCCATGTTTTCTCTGGCACGCGCCTGCAGCAGGGGCGCACTCCTTCGGTGGGGGCCAGGATGATGGGGAGGCAACCTGACGACCATGAGGACGGTTGGACGAGGTCGAGGGCCAGGATTCCGTTCTGCCCAGTTTTGTCCGTCTTCCCTGGTGGCACGGCACCGCTGGGGAGCCGATCGTCCCCCGCAGCATCGACCGCTGTTTGGGGGGGAGGCCGCGCTCGATGAATGGCGGCCATCGGCGTTCAAACGTGTGCAGGAGGAGGAGGCGGAGGAGGAGGAGGAGGAGGAGGAAGACAGGAGGACATGTGGAGGAGGAGGAGGAGGAGGAGGAGGAGGAGGAAGCAGGGAGGAGCAGGGAGGTGAGGGTGCGGGTGCCCTGCCTCCGCCGCGAACGCGGCAGGCGCGCGCGCTCGGCGGAGGAGGCCGCAGGGCGCGAGGAGCGCGCGGAGGGCAGCGGCAGGCCGGCGCCGACGTGAGGGGAGGAGGGGGAGGACAAGGAGGACGAGGAGGAGGAGAAGGAGGAGGAAGACATGAGGACATGTGGAGGCGGTGGAGGAGGAGGATGAGGAGGAGGAGGAGGAGGAGGAGGAGGAGGAGGAGGAGAGGATGAGGAGGAGGAGGAATTGGGGGAGGAGGACGAGGAGGAGGAGGAGGAGGAGGAGAAGGAGGAGGAGCAGGGAGGTGCCCTGCCCTCGCCGCGAGCGCGGCAGGCGCGCGCGCCCGGCGGAGGAGGCCGTAGGGCGCGAGGAGCGCGCGGAGGGCAGCGGCAGGCCGGCGCCGGCGTAAGGGGAGGGGGGGAGGACAAGGAGGAGGAGGAGAAGGAGAAGGAGGAGGAGGAGGAGGAGGAGGAGGAATACATGAGGACATGAGTTGGAGGAAGAGAAAGAGGAAGAAGACGAATACCATTACCACTACTACTACTACTACCTACCTACCTACCTACCTACCTACCTACCTACCTACCTACCTACCTACCTACCTACCTACCTACCTACCTACCTACCTACCTACCTACCTACCTACCTACCTACTACTACGAGTACTAAAACTAATACGAATCCTAATTATAGTACGAATACTAAATCTACTACTATTAATACTCGTGCTGGTAATAGTACTATTTATAATATTAAAAGTAGTAGTAATACTAATGACACGGATGCTGCTGCTGATGAGGATGAATATTTTTATAATCGTAATCATAATAATACAGAATGGTAATATTGGTAATAAGCATACTAATAATAAACCTATACTAAGAATTAAGAGAAGGATACTACGAATTCGAAACATAGTAAGAAGAAGAGGAGGACACGAGGAAAAGATGAGGCGGAGGAAGACGGGGCACTCCAAATGCCTGTTGTCTTGTCCCGTCGGCCTGCGCCGAGCTGTTGTGCAGCGAGGCCCCAGACGCTGGCCCTTCTGTGGATGAGGAGGCCCCCATGCGTATGTAGTTCTCCCCTGCAGTGCTCTGCCCTGCCCGCTGCCCCGTTCCCTGCATCCCATCCCCGGAAAGCCAAGGATCGGCAGCGAGACCCTGATGTCGTGATGCGGTGAGGACGAGTGAGCGAAGGAGTGAGTGAGTGAGTGAGTGAGTGAGTGAGTGAGTGAGTGAGTGAGTGAGTGGATGGAGGAGGAGGAGGAGGAGGAGGAGGGGGAGGGTGGAGGGAGGAGGAGGACGGAGGAGGAGGAGGAGGAGGAGGAGGAGGAGGAGGAGGAGGAGGAGGAGGGAGGAGGAGGAGGAGGAGGAGGGAGGAGGAGGAGGAGCAGGAGGAGGAGGAGGGAGGAGGAGGAGGAGGAGGAGGAGGAGGAGGAGGGAGGAGGAGGAGGGAGGAGGGGGAGGAGGAGGAGGAGCGAGGTGAGGGTGCGGCGGCCCTGTCCCCGCCGCGAGAGCGGCAGGCGCGCGCGCGCGGCGGAGGAGGCCGCAGGGCGCGCGGAGGGCAGCGGCAGGCCGGCGCGCGGCGCGCGATGCGCGCGCGCGGTGCTGCTGCTGCTGCTCGGGGGGCCCCGGACGGTGCGGTGGCCACAGTGTGTGTCAATGAAGCGGAGACGGGGCAACAGTTATGTTGTTCCCGTCCTACTGAGGGACCACATCCCAGAAATAATTTCGAGCACCCAGAAACGTGTCAAAAGAGTGTCGGAGCAGTGTCGAAACAGTGTCGGGCGAGTGTCTCCCAGGGCCCGACACGTGAAAACCCTCGAGTTTCGGCACTTTTTCTGGCGCTCGAAATTCTTTCTGGTGGTCAAGGCTAGGTGATCGTTTTCTTGTTCGTTGTGTTGCCGATCGGCGCGGTGCCCTGGCCCCCCCCCCCTCCGCCCCCCCCCCACATGGAGTAGACCTTAGCCGTTTCGGGGGCCTGTTTCGAGCAGGTGGAGTCTCCCCCACGGGACGCACGGTTGCAGACAGTCGCACTGAGCAGAGGTCTGGAGCCAGACCCCTCCCCCCCTTTCAGCCCGATGTCGAAACGCCGAAGAAGAAAACGTTCGCCAGACGGGGTAACAGAGAATGGCCGTTTCGAGGCAACAAACGCGCACTAGGTTGCTGTGCAGTTTATTATCCGGCTTTCGCGTTCAATATGCAGCACCTGCCACATGCTGTCTGCGTTGGAAATTTTCGGCTGCTGCACTGCAGCTTTTTATTTTGGGCCCTCTGTGGGGCTTGTTTGCAGTGTTCCCGCAACTAGTTCAGAACAAATGCAGTACAATTGTTCTGCGCGTTGCAGAAAAGCTGCCGTGCATTTTGGTTGTTCTGGCCGTTGCAGTTTCTCCGCCTGGATCCTGTGGCGGGCCTGTTATCCCACCCAGGTCTTACTCGGTTTAGTAGTTCCTTTATTTATGATGTTCCAACCTACTTTAGCCTTGATCACCAGAAAGAATTTCGAGCGCCAAAAAAGTGCCGAAACTCGAGGGTTTTCACGTGTCGGGCCCTGGGAGACACTCGCCCGACACTGTTCTGACACTGTTCCGACACTCGTTTGACACTTTTCCGGGTGCTCGAGATGATTTCTGAGATGTGGTCTTTAAGTCGGATGGGGACAACATAACCCTAGATGTGGTGAGTGAGTGAGTGGGGGCTCTCGTGGGCGAAAAAACATGCAGTCGGGATTTTCGGCGCGCTTGGCCTGTCGCTTCTCGGCTAGTTGTCACGCTGATAAGAACAGATACTACACTTGATCATCGCCAAAAGGCCGAGAAGGTATGCTCGAACTTGCGCGTCCGCCACTCGGGCCGCCGCCGCAGCTAAAACATGCCCCCCCCAGGGGGGGCCTCCTCCCTGGGGGCACTTGGCTCGGGCCTTCGGCGCCCCCGTCGGTGCGACACTCTGCCCACTTCCCGGGCCACCTGGCGCCAGCGTCCCGAGCCTCTCCGAGGCGCTCCCGCCCCGTGGAGCGTGAAGCGGCCCTGACACACACACACACACACAGAGACACAGAGACACAGACACACAGACACAGACACAGACACGTAGACACACAGACACACAGACACACAGACACACAGACACACAGACACACACACAAATAGACACACACACACATAGACACTAATACAAGGATGCCCGATATTTTCCCATATGTTCTGGGTTTTTGCCTTCCCCCCACTTCCCAGATTTTCCCATAGTTTCTGGGGAATCGACGATTCATTGTGTCTGTGTGTTTTATTCCTTCCTGAGAACGCTGTCCGCTCGCGCGGCATAGCGTGCCGCCGGGGCCGCCGCCGCGACACGCGTTAAGCGACAGGTCCTGACCGCATCCACATCTCTGGCCTCATGAGCCGGGCCCTTGGGCCGCGACCCCGCGGGCACGGAGCATTTTGTTCGTGGTGGCCTCGCGCGTAGCGTATCTGTGCAACCGCGTATCCGCGGGATTGCGCCCCACAGTCCAAACGGCGAGGGCGCGGGTGCGGATGCTCGCCGCTCGTGAGAATTCGGAGCGGCCGCACGCTTTTGGGGCTCGGGCCGTTCGCCGTGAATGTCTCTGGCGATTGGAGCCTCCGAGATCCCACAGCCGTGCGGTGACGGACCCTGCGGCTGAGGTCTCCTGGGGCTGCGAGGTCACCGCTCGGCCGCGGCCTGTCAGCGCACCACTCCGGGACCCCCAAGCGGTGCGGGCTTCCTGCGCCCGGCCGCCTCCCTGGTACGAGAGGGGGGGGCATCTTCGGGCAGCGCCCGGGCGTGTCACCACCAGAGGGGTCGCCCGCTCCTCCCGGACGTGGAGAACTGAGGAGGAGGAATGATCGAAGATGTCTTAGGAGGAGGAGCCTTGGGAGGAGGAGGAGGAGGAGGATGAGGAGGAGGAGGAGGAGGAGGTTTGGGACGTGTTGGGATGTCTTTGAGAGTCCTGGGGGGTCCAGGGGGGCCGTTTCCTGCAGGAGCTGGCAGCTCCCCCCCATCAGTGGTGACCCGCTTTGGCACTGTTTGGAACCACCACGTGATGCACGGGCATTGCAAGATAAGATGGATTGGATTGGACAAGATGGTGCGTGCGTGCGGGCGGGCGAGGCGAAGCTGCGTGGGCGGGCGAGAGGAAATCTTCCTGTGGCTGGGCCGCGGCCGGACCAAATGATTCCCCCCCACGGCCGGTGGCCCGCGGTGTCCCGCCAGCGCCCCGCTGGTGTCCCGAAGTCCTCCTGTGGCTGGGCCGCGGCCGGACCAACTGATGCTCCTCCCGTCAAACGGTGGCCCGCGGTGTCCCGCAGGTGTCCCGCTGGTGTCCCGCCGTGGGTTGCGCGAAAAGCATATCGAAATGCAAATCGATTTGCACATCCAAATGCAAATCGTAAGGCGCCGTGGGCGCCGCGGCGAGCTTTCCAATGCATGTCGACATGCAAATCGAAAAGCAAATCGAAGTCCACATCGATATGCAAATCAAGATGCAAATCGAAAGGCACATCGTTATGCCTTGCTGTATGCTGCGCCGCCGTTGTCGCTGTCGCACCGCGGCCAGCTGCCCACGGGCATCGTCAGAACAACAGCCACCACTTTTGCTCACTGCCCCCCCCAACTTCCTTCTCACCCGCAGGGTGGTCTCGTATAGGCATATCATAGAATCTGCAACCCTGTTGGCTGAAGCCGCTTCGGCTTAACCACACCCAAATTGCACACGCACACACATTACCCACCTGCAGGCCGCAATGGCCCCCCTCGCACGCCCGGCCTTCCTCTCCGGCCTCGTGCTCCCGGGCGCCTGGGCGCTGGGCCTGGCCGCGGAGCAGGGGGCCTCGAGCTCCGCCGCGGAGCGCCTCGCCGCCGCGGAGCGCCTCGCCGCGGAGCACCTCAGCGCGGAGCAGGGCGCCGCGGCGCTGCGCCTGAAGGCGGGCTCGGCGGGGCGCGCGGGCGTCCTGCAGACGCCCGAGGAGCTGGGCTTCTCCGGCGACGCCGGCGAGACCGAGAGCGACGGCAAGGCCTGGGAGCAGCCGCCGGGGGGTGGCCGCGCACCTGGCTCCGGCCAGCTGCACGGGGGGGAGAGAGGGGCGCCCTGGTCGCCACGGCTGGGCGCGGCTCGAGGAGTGGATCGGCTTCGAGCCCACGGGGGGGGGTCCCGCGACGGATTGGGAGCAGAGTTGCCCTCGTCCCCCCCTTTTCGTCACCGATTGTCCCCGGGGGCCATCCAGCACAGACCCCCTGGCCGCTTCCAGAGCAAGGCCCAGTTCGGGGAGAACTTCTGCCTGGACATCGGCGCCAAGGGCTTCCCGATCCCGGCGCAGAAGATGCTCCAGGCGGTCGACTGGGACGCGGCGGCGTACTTCGCGCAGCTGCAGGGGGCAGGGTACGCCGAGGACGCCCTGCAGATGACTGGCCCAGACGCAGCCATGCTCAAGTCGGACTGCATGAAGGAGCGCGGTCACGGGAAAATCAAGCACATTTTTGTGGGCGACTCGCAGATGATGTCCCTCCGTAATGCGTTCCACCGCCTCAACAAGTGCCCTGAGATCTGGTGGTCCAAGAACGACACGCGTTTCGTTGATGACATGATGATGGCAGTGCGGAGGAACGAGAAAGACGGACCAAAAATGAAGAGCAGGGCCCGCTTTCACTCTCACGTCCAACAGACCCCGAATGTGACGGAGTTGCCTCACGGCTGCACGGAGGGGGGCATTGCATCTTTCATCCACTGGGACGGTTGGGTCAGCCACCAGTTGCCCGTGAAAGAGATCAAGAAGGAGATGGATTTGCTTGGCGTGGATCCTTCAGAGGGGGACACGATTGTCGTCTGGGTTGGCTCGAACTTCATCCCAGCAAGCCACAGGATGTCCGCCTTGCTGGAGTCCATCAACAAGCTTCACGAGCTGAAGGTCAAGATGGTGTGGGACTCACCGACCTTCCAGGACGAGGTCATCATGGCCGCCACGACGACCTACGACGGTGGTCGCGACCCGCGCACCAACATCCCCATCGCTTTCAACTCCATCCTTCAACGGAAGCTCAAAGGGCGTCTGGGGTCGAACCAGTAGACAGGTGCCTGCGGCAGTTCCCACCACCGTGCCAGCCCAGCATTCCGGGTGGCAACCGCTCGAGAAGGCGTGGGAGGCCGTCGCGCGTGACGCCTCGTGCCTCCAGGCTTGGATGACGAGGATGTCGAGGACGGCGACGACGACGAGGCGGAGGAGGCGGAGCAGGAGGACGAGGAGGAAGAGGTCGGCCGGCACATGTGGCACCTTCCGTCTTCGTTCCTTGAGGAGCCGGCATGGGACTCGTCGTTTGGGCCGTCTTGGGGCTGCCTGGGCCGGGGGCCCCCTGGGGCCGTCTCGGGGCTGTCTTCGGCAGTCTTGGGGGCCTTCTTCGGCAGTCTTGGGGGCCTTCTTCGGCCGTCTTAGGGCCTTTTCTGTTGGCCGTAGGGGGGGGTCTGGGGGCGCCGTCGCGGGGGCGTCTTGGCGCCGTCGTGAGCCATCGGAGGGCTTTGAGCTGCTGGAGGACCGAAAACGTGAGAGTGCAGAATCCATCATGGAAGTCTTTTGAAGGCACCTTGAGTCTCTTGGCGCCTTGTTTCGGGAACTGGCGCATATACATTACCAGTTGCGTTTTTTTTTTCAATCCCACGAATTTTTGACTTCGGGGACGACGTCGGGGTGATGTGATGTATACTTTTCCCCGGTGTTCCAAGGGAAACAACGAAACATGTATACACCAGGATGTCGTATACACCAGGATCCGCGTTCCCGTGCGAATTTCAGCGCATGGTCGGAGAAAGCGTCTGTGTGTATATATATATATATATAGAGAGAGAGAGAGAGAGAGTTCGTCTCCCGACTGTTTTGGAGGCACCTTGAGCCTCTTGGTGCCTTGTTACTATGCTGTCTTAGGCTTGCTTGTGTCGTCTTGAGCCCTCTTGGCCGTAAGGTGGATGCTTGGGGGGGGCGTCGAATCCTGGGCAGTCAAAGGCCGTCTGAGATCCCACGGGAGACCCTCTTGGGACATCGAGCAGCCGTTTTAGATGCCTCGTGGGCCATCGTGGGGTTTTCTTGGGCCATCCTGAGGCCCTCTTGGGTGTCTCTTGGACCGTCTTGGAGCCATCGTGGAGGCTCCGTGGATCATCTTGAGCTACTGACGGCAGCCAGTCAAGGCCATACTGCGAACATCGTCGCACTTCCAGTGGGAGCCTGTGGTGTCGGCTTCTTCGGATTCTGCTGGAGGTCCTCTCGTGGCCCTCGTGGAGGCATCGTGGGCCGTCTTGAAGCCATAGGAGGAGGAGGAGGAGGAGAGGATCCCCTCGCTGGAAGACGAGAACCCTGCATCCTGCCGCGCCTCCAATCGCGCCCGCGGGGCGCGGTGGCGGGCCGCACCGAGAGGGAGCTCTTCCAGCAGGGCATCGAGGTCCCCACCACGAAGCGGTGGCAGATCTCCAACCGCTACCGCGGGCTCCAGTGCGACGGCATCCACTCCGACATGCGCGCCAGGGACCCCCTCTTCTTCGACATGCCGTGCCCCATGGGCCAGCAGAAGTACGGGCAGTCAACCTATTGCACCTGGGTCGAGCCTTTCAAGAAAGAGCTGCGCGGCGTGTGTCCGGTAGCCAACGGGCTGGACGATCTGGTGCTCCAGAGCGGGCTCTATTCCATGTGCGCTGCGCACGAGGAGCCTTTCTGCTACATGCACACCGAGCTCATCCGTTGAGGACTTGGAACTAGGGCCTCACAGAGTGAGGGCGGTCTATGCATGATCTTCTGGTTGTGTCACCACGACGTGTTTGCTTTCATTTTGCATCTCGGTGCCGCGTGCGGCTTCTTGGCACGGGAGGGTGTTGCTGCAGCTGTCGCCCATGATCTTGCGCTCACGGCCATCGCTAAAATATCGGAGCCCCCCTTGCTCTTCCATCCTCCTTCCTTTTGAGTGGACCGTCCCCGTCAGGGCGGGGAGGGCGTTTCGCGTTGGGGACCCCCGCAATCTCTAGTCCCATAGCTTTGTGTGCCCAACACCTGCACTCGGGAAGGTCCGTCAGTTTGGGGTATCGGTTCGAACCTGGACAGGTGTCCGATGTGCGTTCGCTCGTTTTCGCAAGCCGCGTCGCACGACTCAGCGGCTCCGCAGGGGACGAGTGCTGGCCGCGCCAGAAAAAAAAGGCCAGACGGGCAGCACACGTGTTTCAAAGGGGTTGCGCATGCATTGCAGCACGAGGTTGCTTGGCATGCACTGCCATATATATATATATGTATGTATATATATACATATATATATATATATATATATACAAGACTGCATTGGCGCTTCGCGCCATGCACCTTGGTCCTTCAAGCCTTGCATGTGGTGGCACTTGGCGCGATCCTCCGCTGCTTCTGAACTTCGGCCGCTTCGCGCCCAGTCCCCATAGCCGTTCCTGATTCGCTTGCGCCCTCGCTTTGCAGGTCCGCGCGCCACTCGGACGAGTTTGCCGGGATGTGGAGAGACAGCCAGCATGCGGGCGATGTTCCGAATCATTGAAATTATAGGAAATGTACAGAATCCTATAGAAATATACTGAATCCCAGGTTCACGACCGATTTTTTTGGGAATTGGGTTACGAACCCTGTTTTGCGTGGGAAGCCGCTGTCCAGAAGACGGCGTGTGAAGTGCTCTCCGGCCTGTTCAGGGGTCCCCTCGAAGTTTGTTTTTTACTGTCTAGAAGTGTATTGGGCCGTTCTGGGGCCTCCTTGGGCGTGTGGGGGCCCTTATGGAGCGGTGTAGGGCCCTCCGGGGGAACCTTTTGGATCGGTTTTCCGTCGTCTCGGAGGTCTCCTGGGGCCGTCATGAGGCTCTGTGTGGGGTTTTCGGGGCCGCCATGGGGTCCTCTTGGAGGTCTCGTCGGCCGTCTTGGGGCGGTTTCGGGAGCTTTTGGGGCCGTCTTGGACAAGTCGAAGTTACGAATATGTCAAAAATGCACATTGTCCGAAGGGAATGAGAAGATGTTTGCCTGTTGGGGGTCGTCTTCGAGGCCTTTGGGGCCGTCCTGGAGGCCTCTTGGTCACGTCAGTCACTCTTGGAGCGCTCTTGTGCTGTCTTGGGCGACGTCCCCCCTGATCGTCTTAGGTGTGCTGGGAAGGCATGGCAAGACGCCCTGGGAGGCCCAGGGGGCCGCTTCGAGGCCGTCCGGAGGGTCCCAAAGCCCCAGATCCCGGGAGTCCGGTTTTGGGGGGGGAGGGGTGTTCCCCCCGCCCGGGCTTGCACAATTATTTAGGAAGAGGAATATATATATATATATATAGCTTCTCTCTCTCTCTCTCTCTCCCTCCAACTTCGCAGCACCTGCACCGGGCAGGCACGAGCTCTCGGTGTGTTCTTGATCACGCGTTGTCATGTGGATGTTCGCGCCTAAGCTGTGTTTGCTCCGATGTATGTTGGGCGATTGTAAAGGCGTACGGTATCATTAATAAAGGCGTTGCTAAAACTATTTACGCTTCGCGTATCTCCGCCATCCGTGGTCCACGTCCCCTCCGTGCGGGTTGTGCCATGGCAAGTTTGGTTCTCAGACACTTTGTCCTGTGCACGTGCCCGAGCTTGCAGTGCGCCGTTCGGACCAGCTCCACCCCCCTCAGCTCCGCAGCTGCTGTCTGAGTGGGCCGGCCGGCCTGCGCCTGTCTTAGCTAATTCGCCTAGTTCGTCCTGGACTTTGCTCTCGCCGCCTGACCGTCGTCTCGCGGCCGCGACCGAAAACGTATCTCCGCCATCATGGTCGCGCCGACGCGCCATTTTGGCTGCGCTTACTTGCTGGTCGCCACAGGGATTTCCAACGCCACCGGGTTTGGGAGTATCGGCTCTGGCTCTCCTTCTGCGTGGCTGCCCGCTCGCTCGCTTCGCTTGCCTTTCTTTTCCTGCTGCCTAGTCGCGGCCCGACTAGTGTTCGGACGGTTTTCGACCCGCCTCGCGAGCCTGTTGACCAAAAACGTATCTCCGCCATCTGATCCAGAAGCGAAGCCCAGGCGATTTGCCTTGCTCAGGGAGGAGCAAGCAATTGAACGAAGAAGGACGCAGATGTCAATCTAAAGCTCGGGGTCACCTTGAGCAGACCCAGGAGTAAACCATGAATGGCTGCTCGGATCGTTCGATAATGGGGCCCTCTTGGCAGCTTACGTGCGCCCTCTTGGAGGACACCGATTGCAAGATTGCGTCCTGGGCAAATCCATTTGCGTGTGTGTGTGTTTGTGTTGTTGTTTGTGATTGTGGTTGTGTGTGTGTGTGTTCGATTGTGCTTATGTTTTTGTGTTTGTGCTTGTGTGTGCGTGTGTTGGGGTGTGATTGCGTGAGTGCTTGTGGTTTTGCGTGTGTTTGCGGGCGTGTGTGTTTTTATGTGTTCGTGTGTGGCTGTGCTTCTGTGATTTCGTGCTTGTGTGTGTTGTGTACGTTTGTGTTTGTGGTTGTGTTTGTGTATGCGTGAGCGTGTGTGTGTGTGTGTGTGTGTGTTTGTGTTGTTGTTTGTGATTGTGGTAGTGTGTGTGTGTGTGTTTGATTGTGCTTATATGTTTGTGTTTGTGCTTGTGTGTGTGCGTGTGTTGGGGTGTGATTGCGTGAATGCTTGTGGTTTTGCGTGTGTTTGCGGGCGTGTGTGTTTTCATGTGTTCGTGTGTGGCTGTGCTTCTGTGTTTTCGTGCTTGTGTGTGTTGTGTACGTTTGTGATTGTGATTGTGTTTGTGTATGCGTGAGCGTGTGTGTGTGTGTGTGTGTTTGTGTTTGAATGGTGTGTGCGTTTGTGTGTGCGTGCATGTGTACGCGACAAGGTGCAACCCCGCTCTGAGCTGGCACGCGCGGGCATTTGATTTGTTTCGCCTCGTCGTTGCGCGCGTGGCCGCGACCTCCACGGGTGTGTGTGCGCGCGTGTGTTGTTTCTTTGTGTGTGCGCGCGCGTGTGATTCCCCAGGCTCGGCGCGTAGGCTCCACAGTTGGATCCTCCGCGAGCTTCGCGGCGCCTTCCGCGTCTTGTCCCAGACGTTTTTGGTCGATTGGGTGGCGACCTAGACGTCGGTGCGTACAGTGCACCTCGCGTCCTCGTTTTGTTCGAGCGGCGCCAGCCAACTTATCTCGGTCGGCGCCTCTTCCGCAACCTGTTTTCGGCCAGCCTGGACGTGTCATTGACACTTGCTCCTCTTGGTGGCGTGGCTACCCACCGGGATTGTACTGTATGGCGAATTAGGTGGGTCTCGGTTCCGCATGTGCGTTGTTTCTACGTGTGGTGCGCGCTTCGTCACCAGCAATGTATGCCGTTGGCGGCGCTTCGCCGCGCAGACCCCCTGCGTATATGCACCGCCCCAGTTTGGCTGGCCTGGCAGCCTTACTGCTCTTTTTGTTGCTAGCCCTCGGGGCCTCAATTAGCACCAGGCTGCTATTTGCGCTTCAAACTACCCGCGTCGAGCTGATGTTCCTCCAGTTTTTTCACCGCCGCACCTTGCCTTTGCACGCCTCTCGTTTTTGACCACCTCACCACCTTCTGCATGGCCATGGCTGGGCTGTACCATCATGGTGCGTTCGGTACAGTTCGTTCGCAATTGGAACTTCCACCTACCGACCGCGCCTGAGGTTCCTCTGTGCCGCTGACTCCAAATTGTGTGCGTCTGCATGTGCGTTCGCGCGCTGCGCGCGCGATTGCGTGAGTGTGTGCGTGCGCGCGCGCGTGTGTGTGTGTGTGTCTGTGTGTGTGTGTGCGTGAATGTGTGTGTGTGTGTGCGTGTGCAGCCGGTGCTCAACCCGCCGCGTCCTCCAACCAGCCCACGCCCGCCGCCCTCCCCCCTGTCGTGCGGTTAAACCCCCAAGCGAAGACTGGTGCCCCCCTGCCCCCGCCCCTACGTTCGCCCCGCAACGGAAACATTGCTTCGGTGGGCCAGGGGCATCGCCAGTCGGAGATTGCGATTTTTTCGTGATCGCCCACGCGCCTTTGGTTGAGTGCACCCAGAGGAGTAGTTGCTGCAATTCCTACGAGGGTCGCGAGATCTACCGCATCATAGTGGCCATCATGCCACACGTGGGGTTGGACCTCGAGATTGCCGCGTTCACTCCTTAAAGGCTCCAGGTCGACGTCCTCAACTCTGGCTGCTCTCAACTCTGGCTGGCCTCTGGCTGGGCCCGTCTGAGGTCTGCCAGCGGTCGGGCGAAAGCATGGGGACAGCACCCCTGTTCCTTCGTTTCCGAGACAAGTGGCCGAATTGCAGGGCAGCGCGCGAGGTGGGCCGAGGCCTGTCCGCGGCCCCTCCAAACCACTTGCGCGTGCAGCAGTGGGACGCGACCCTCAGCGGGTCTCGCGGGTCGCGCATCCGAGACCAGGGGACGCCCGCACGAAGCCGCCGGCTCGCGACCTGCCCCCGCCCGCCACTCGGAACTCCCAGCCCGCCGCGCCCCCGCCAGTAGCAGCGGACGCGCCGCCTCCCAAGCACGAGGCCGCGGCCGGCCCGGCGGCGGGGACGGCGGCGCCGGCGTCGTGGGCAGCTGCACCGCGCGCTCTCGCCAGCCGAGTAGCGGCCCTACTCGACTCCCGCAACCCCGTCGCCGACTTCGCGTCCGCTCGCTGGCATGCGTGGGCCATCGTGCAAGCCGCCGGCGCGGGCGACGTCGATGCTGGCCTCGGCCCTCGCAACCTCTCACTGCTCCACAGCTCGGCCTCCTCGTCTGCTCGATCCCCCCTTTCGCGTTCTGCGTCACCGCCAAGGTAGCGTTGTGGAGGACGACCAATGGAGAGGAAGCATGATGGCAAGTATTTTCCAGATGTCTAAAACATGTCTTAATCATGTTTCAAGTGTGTCTTGAACATGTCTTGAACATGTTTACGACATGTTTAGAACATCTCTCCTGCGCTGTAAGCGCATTTAAACATCCAATGGTAGGACTGCGTGGGGTGTCCGTGGCCTTGGCATCCACACGGGCAGCGTGGGGAGGTCCCAGCCCCGCAGGTGGGCAGCAGCGACGCCGGCTCTTCGCGACCTCTCCCGACCTCGAGGGCGCAGGCTGAGGCCGCTCGTCCCCCTCGTCGCTCCGCCCGGCCACCGCCCCTGCCGCCCACCTCGCGCCCCCGCTTCGTCCGCGTCAGCTGAACCCGCTCGCCCTCTGAGCGCGCGCGCCTGCCGTCTCGCCCTCGTCGCTGTCCTCGCCGTCGCCTGTCGCCGCGCGGGTTCCTTCCCCGGGTCGGCGGGTCGGTCTCCTCTCTCGTCCTGGCGTTCTCCTCACCATCCGCGTCCAGATGGTACAGGGTGCGGCCCTGTGCTGAGGCGGGCGCGCGCGCAGTCCCGCTCGTTGTAACTGACTTTCTTCGCCTCGTCGCTGCGCGCGGGGCCGCGATGTTTAGGCCGCGCCGCCGCGCTTGGCCGCGACGCCCAAACAAGTGCGTACATGTGCAGCCGTGGGGGGCATTTTGAGCAAAAGGAGGGCGGTCCCAATTGGGCCTCCCCACCCAGGCGTCGAGAGAGCTTCACTCAGCGAGACCAGGCAGTAGCACAGGCTAGTCACGTCCGCAGGGGCCTCCAAACACTCGCGAAAACATGGCCGAGCACATTCGACAGCCGCCGAACACACCCGAGCACTTTCTCGCTCGCGCCGACAGCGGCCGACGACGACCACGACGACGGCGACGACGACGACGATGACGACGACGAGCGGCCGAGCCGCGGCAGGCGCGCGCGCCCGGCGGAGGATGCCAGCGGGCGGGAGGAGCGCGCTGAGGGCAGCCGCAGGCGGGCGCGAGCGCTGCTGCTGCGGTGGCGCCACCTCGCTCCGCGCTCCTCCGTCGTCCCCCTCTCGCTCTCCCTCGTCGTCGTACTGCTCCTCCCCCTCCTCCCCCTCCTCCTCCTCCTCCTCCGCCTCCTCCTCCGCCTCCTCCTCCTCCTCCCTCACGTCGCGACTTTCCGCTCGGGCCTCCTCTGGAAGGCATCGAGGTCCTTCTCGCCCCTCCGCCAGCGGCCGCCCCTCCCCCCCCACACGACGACGGCGACGCCAGCGGCGGCGACGACGAGCGGCCGCGCTCGTCGGCAGGCACGCGCGCCCAGCTGAGGAGGCGGGCGGGCGAGAGGAGCGCGCCGAGGGCAGCCGCAGGCCCCTCCCCGCCCCCCCTTCCCCTTCTTTTCTTTGGGCTGGTTCTTCTTGCCAGGTGGCTTAGCGTCTTCTCGGAACGATGAAGGGCGGCGGCGGCGAAGGCATGCGGCCGCGCTCGTCGGCAGGCACGCGCGCCCGGCGGAGGAGGCGGGCGGGCGCGAGGAGCGTGCCGAGGGCAGCCGCAGGCCCCCCGCCTTCCTTCTGCTTCTGCTGCTCTGGACTGGCTCTGCTTGCCGGACTTCCGCTATCCTCCTTCTTTTGCTGTGGCTTGGCTCGGCCTGCCGGGTTGCGTGGCGTCTCGAGCACGCCGAACTGCAAGACGGTCAAGGGGTGCCCCCGGTCCTCCTCACAGCGATGAGCTGCCAAGTAAGCAGCCAGACTGCAAGAGGCCCAGTCCTTGTTCCAGCAGGATGAAGGGAAGCTGTGCAGCTAGCCCGTCGCATCCTCTAACCACGTGGTGGTTCTCCCCTTGTCCTTTGTCGAAAGGCTAGATGTCCGTCGTTTCTCGTCTCTGTTCTACTCCAGCCTACGGACCCGTCCGAGACCTCCGCGGAGGCCTGTGGAGACCTCCAGAGGCGTCCAGAGACCCCGAGCGCAGCTTTGGGGGTTTCCAGTGCTGGCGCGTTATCTCAGCTGCCCCTTCCGAAGGCACGTTTTGAGCCCAGGGGGTGTCAGATCGGAGTCAGGAAGAATCCTCGGGGAAGAGGTCGTGCAGGGGCCCTCGTCGCGAAAAAAAGTCGTGACGCTGGAGTGCAGTGGCCTCGCACACATCCCGGAGGCCCGCGGAGTCCCTCGAGAAGGTGCCACGCGAAATCGTCACTGTCTGGCGGCCCGAGAGGTCATCCAATCGCCCTGACAGGCGACCGGGGAGGTTGTCTTGAGGAAGCCCTGGCCAGAATGCGATTTTACGGTCCCTGACCCCATGTGGCCATTGTATGTTGAAAAGGGGGGCGGGAGGTGCACCAGATGGTCGCAAGCTGGTTATTGCAACATTGCACTGGGGCCCCATGGCCTAGCAGGAAATGCGCGCTTCTTGCGCGACCTTGGCGGTCCAGATGTTTGAATCTAGGGGGGTGTCGACCTTACGTGACAGCTTTGTAGTTTAGTTGGTAGTGGAGAGCGTTTCCCTGCAGGTGTATGTTCGTGCGGGGTGGGGGGGGCATCGGCATGCCGACATACCGCTTCAATGCAGTGAGCTGCAAATTTCACATGAAAAGTTCTGCTAGTTGGTTCAACCTGTTTCGAGTACCTAGTTGACAACCGTAGGGATGGTGTCACAAGCACATGGCGCGTTGCTTCCCCCACATCCTCCCCACCCCTCCTTCCATCCGTGCCTCGTGGCCTGTGCCGCCTCCTTCATTCGCCTGTTCCTCCTCCTCCTCCTCCTCCTCCTGCACCCCCAAGCGCCGATTCCGATTCCGATTCCGATTCCTCCTCCTCCTCATCGTCCTCTTCCTCCTCAGCATCATCATCATCATCATCATCATCATCATCAGCATCATCCTCCTTTCCTCCTCATCGTCGTCCTCCTCATCATCAACACCATCATTTATCATCACCCTCATCTTCTTCATCATCATCATCATCATCATCATCATCATCATCATCATCATCATCATCGTCATCATCATCACGCGGCTCATCTACCTGCCCCCCCCTTCGCCTGCCTGCCCCCCTCCCCCCCCTCGTCGCCTCCCCCTCCCCTGCTCCCCGACCCTCATCCCAGGCACGCGCGCCCAGCGGAGGAGGCGGGCGGGCGCGAGGAGCGTGCCGAGGGCAGCCGCAGGCACCCCGCCTTCTTCTGCTTCTGCTGCTTTCGACTGGCTCCGCCTACCAGACTTCACTTCTCCTTCTTCTGCGTTAGGCTGGTTTGGCCTGCCAGGTTGCGTAGCGTCTCGAGCACGCCGAACTGCAAGACGGACATGGGGTGTCCCCGCTCCTCCACACAGCGGGGAATTGCCAGATACTCAGCCAGACTGCAATACGCATGCCCATATCTCGCTTCGTCGCAGTGAGCTGCCAACTTAGCATGAAAGCTGGTTCAACCGATTTCGAGTATCTAGTTGACAACCGTAGGGATGGTGTCACAAGCACATGGCGCGCTGCTTCCCCCACCTCCTCGGGATCATCAGGCCCTCTTTGGCCTGCGTCCTCAGTTTCGGTCACGCGGTGCTTCCAGTGGGGGGCGTCAGCATACTCTGATACCTCTTCAGTGCACTGAGCTGCCAACTGAATATGGAACAAAGACATCTAGCTGGTTCAACCTGTTTCGAGTATGTAGTTGTCAACCGTGCTGCTCATCCGCCTCCCCCCCCCTTCGCCTCCCTGCCTCCGCCTCCCCCCCCCTCGTCGCCTCCCCCTCCCCTGCTCCCCGATCCTCCTCTCAGGCACGCGCGCCCGGCGGAGGAGGCGGGCGGGCGCGAGGAGCGTGCCGAGGGCAGCCGCAGGCCCCCCGCCTTCCTTCTGCTTCTGCTGCTCTGGATTGGCTCTGCTTGCCGGACCTCCGCTATCCTCCTTCTTTTGCTTCGGGTTGGCTTGGCCTGCCGGGTTGCGTGGCGTCTCGAGCACGCCGAACTGCAAGACGGACCAGGGGGAAGGGGTGCCCCCGGTCCTCCTCACAGCGGTGAGTTGCCAAGTAAGCAGCCAGACTGCAAGAGGCCCAGTCCTTGTTCCAGCAGGATGAAGGGAAGCTATGCAGCTAACCCGTCGCGTCCTCCAACCACGTGGTGGTTCTCCCCTTGTTCTTTTTCGAGGGCTTGGGGCCCGACGCAGTTTAGGTATCTCCGTCTGCCGAAATCGTATTCCCGTTTGCCGGTTTGGCCACCTGCCGATCTTAGGATTCAACCTGTTTCGAGCATATAGTTAACAAGCGTGCTGCTCATCTGCCTGCCCCCCCCTCCTTCGCCTCCCTGCTCCCCTCCCCCCCATCGTCGCCTCCCCCTCCCCTGCTCCCCGATCCTCCTCCCAGGCACGCGCGCCCAGCGGAGGAGGCGGGCGGGCGCGAGGAGCGTGCCGAGGGCAGCCGCAGGCACCCTCCTCCCCCTCCTCCTCCTCCTCCTCCTCCTCATCATCATCGTCATCATCATCATCATCATCAGCATCATCATCATCATCATCATCATCGTCATCGTCATCATCGTCATCGTCATGTTCATCATCGTCATCATCATCAGCATCATCGTCATCATCACCATCATCATCAGCAGCATCATCAACGTCATCACCATCAGCATCACCATCATCATCGTCATCGCCATGGTCATGGTCATGGTCATCGTCATCATCATCATGCTGCTCATCTCTCTGCCTTCCTTTCGCCTCCCTCCCCGTCGACTCCCCCCACCCTACTACCCGATCCTCATCCCAGGCACGCGCGCCCAGCGGAGGAGGCGGGCGGGCGCGAGGAGCGTGCCGAGGGCAGCCGCAGGCACCCCGCCTTCCTTCTGCTTCTGCTGCTTTCGACTGGCTCCGCCTACCAGACTTCACTTCTCCTTCTTTTGCGTTAGGCTGGTTTGGCCTGGCAGGTTGCGTGGCGTCTCGAGCACGTCGAACTGCAAGATGGACATTGGGTGTCCCCGCTCCTCCTCACAGCGGGGAATTGCCAGATGCTCAGCCAGACTGCAATAGGCATGCCCATATTTCGCTTCGTCGCAGTGAGCTGCCAACTTGATATGAAAGCTGGTTCAACCGATTTCGAGTATCTAGTTGACAACCGTAGGGGTGCTAGAACAAACACATGGCGCGTTGCTTCCCCCACCTCCTCCCCACCCCCTCCTTCCGCCCGTGCCTCGTGGCCTGTGCCGCCTCCCTCATTCGCTTTTTCCTCCTCATCATCTTACTCATCTTGAGGTCTACGTTGCCCAGGCGGCTCTCCCGAGCCAGACGGAGCAGCGCCAGATCATGTTCCGTTCGTTTGGGTTAGTTCAATCCGAGTTGCGATGGCTGGCAGAGATTGGGCGACTCTCTACAGAGAGGGGCAGAAGCCCTGACAGGGACGCGGGTTCCCTGGAGGAGGACGCTTCCGAGCCTGACTTTCGTGTTGCTGACTTAGGGGGCCACATGCGAACCCTGCCCCCACCCCCCACGATTTCTGAGGGGGAGGGTGGGGGTCACTTCGTTCGGGAGCTCCCGAGCGAAGTGACCCCCACCCTCCCCCTCAGAAATCGTGGGTGGCGGTGGCAGGGTTCGCGTGTGGCCCCCTAAACTCGCAAAAACCGAGTCCCCCAGTCGAAAAGCAGGAAGTCCGCAGGGGCCCCCTGTTCCTTCGACCAGCTTCCCCTTCCGCGTCCCGGTCGCCGGCGCTCGTGGGGGGCAGGGGTACGGTTCGCATGCGGCCCCCTATGACTGCCCTTGGGACCACACGCGACGACCCCCGTGCTGCACCCTGCGGAGATCCCACGACGGCAGCAGCCCCCGTGGGCTCCGGCGCCCGCTCGAGGAGACGGAGAACCTGGCGAGTGGGCCCTGGGCGATGTCGCAGAGCTTTCAGGAGGGAAACAAAAATACACAGACAGAATTCATTGTCGATTCCCTAGAAGATGTAGGAACATATGGGGAGTGTGGGGAAGAGAAAAAATCAGGAGATATGGGAAAATATTGGGAGTCCTGTTATTCGTGTCTATTCATTCGTGTGCCCCAGGGCCCCTTCAAGCATACTGACTCGCCGAGCTTCTTTGTCTCTGCATCTGGACCCGGGCTGCTGCCTGAGAGAGCGGCTGGAGCGCAGCCCATCTTCTCCGCGTGAGGAGCTTCACTCCCGGCAGGGGTGTGCGCACTCCCCCTCGCCTCCTTCCCCCTGCTCCCCCCGATCCTCCTCTCGCGGATGGCCTCTGGGCCTCCTGATCGTCTAGTAGGTGGACGAAGCTGGCCCCGACGGAGTCTTTCTTCTTCTTCATCTTCTTATTATTCTTCTTATTATTCTTCTTCTTCATCTTCATCTTCTTCTTCTTCTTCTCCTCCCCCGATCCTTCCCCCCCCCTCCGCTCCAGGCACGCGCGCCCCGCGGAGGAGGCGGGGGGGCGCGAGGCGCGCACCGAGGGCGACCGCGGGCGGTCGCCGAGGCGCCCCCGCGCCCCCCGCGCCCGCCGCTGCCGCGGCTCCCTCCTGCCGGTCCGCCCCTCCGCAGCCACCAGGGGCAGCGGTAGGCCCCGTCAGGCAGCGATAAGCGATCGGTCTATCAACCTCCCCCCCCCTACCGCCGATAGGGGGGGGAGGTTGATAGACCTCTAGACCTCCTACCCTGGAAGCGTCGAGTAGCGAACTGGCCGTTTTCGGTTCGCGAGAGGGCGTGGGGGGGGGGGGGGGGGGCGCTCGGGGGCAGGCGCCTCTGGGCCGCGCTGAGGCAGGGGCCGGCTGGGGCTGCTCGGCCACGCGCAGAGGGAGGCATTCGGGGGAGGTGGGAGGCTTCTCAGAAGCACCCCCTGCCTCTCAGAAGGCACGGGCCCCTCTGCGGGTGCGGGGCCCGCGCCCTCTGAGAAGCCCTGGGTGCTTCTGGGAAGCCTGCCCCCCCCCTTCCCCCCCCCCTGGCCTCCCCTCTGCGCGCGCTCAGCTAGGAGGAGGAGGAGGAGGAGGAGGAGGTAGGAAGAGGAGGAGGAGGAGGAGGAGGAGAGGAGGAAGGAGGAAGGAGGAAGGAGGTAGGAGGAGGAGGAGGAGGAGGAGTGGAGGAGCCGAGGAGACGAGGAGAGGAGGAGGAGGAGCCGTTCCTGGGGTCGGCGTCGGGGGGGCCTGCGCGTGGCCGAGGCCCGCCGTGGCCAGACGAGCCGGAGCGTTTCTCTGGTCGAGGGGGCCGTAACAGGCCGGTGCCGCCGGCCCTGGAGGAGGGGGGAGCCCGAGGCGTCTGGGAGGCAAAGGGGATCGAAGGGAAGAGCTGCTCCCGGGGAGGGTTGCTCCCTCTCGGGGGGGGGGGGTCACCTACCCCGGGACCCCCCTTCCCCTATGCCCCCCTGGCCCCCCCACCCCCACCCCACCCCTGCCGCGACCCCCCCCCCCTCCTGGCGGGGAAGGGATCGATCAAAGGTAAGGGGATTTTCTTCGATTCGGTGACGACGTTGTTCATTTGTTTGGGGCTGGGACGTTTGGCGAGGAGGGCCCACGGACAGGGACAGGGGGGAGCGATGACGACGACGACAACACCAACAGCAACGACGACGACGATTCAAACGGAAAAGCCTCTCACACACGCCGACAGGGTCTGCGGATATGGTTCGTAGCCGAGGCTCGCCGTGGCCAGAAGAGCCAGATCGTTTCTTATGTGGCATTCCTCACGTTAGTACTACGATTGTACCCCAACTGGCGCCTCTGTTGTCGGCGACCTCCAGTGTGGCGTTCCCGCCCCACCCCGTCTTCTCTTCCTCCTCCTCCTCCCCGCCATGCCGGGGCCCCATCCATCCTCCACGTCTTCCGCCCCGCTCTCCCTTCGCCCCATCCCCTCCCCGTTGCTCCCTCCGCCCTCCATCCTCCCTCCCCCTCCGCCCCCGCTCCGACGACCGACGGGGCCCTTCTCTTCACCGGGCTCGCGCGCGCGTGCGCCGGCCGCCCAGCGGAGGAGAAGCGGGAGGCTCGAGACGGCGCGGGTGGCCTCCAGGCCTCCCAGGCAGGGTCCGGGCAGAGGGGGTCGGAGGATCGCTCCGCGTCGGCGATGCATCGACGATGCGACTCGATGTGGAGCCCGAGCTTCTCCACGCCGGTCACGCAGAGGCATCGCCGGAGCATCGGCGATGCGACACGATTTTGCGACCCCATTTCGGCGGCCTCTATGACCGCACCGCGTGCCGAGTCAGTGGGCGCTCGGGGTCACCACGCGGTCTCGGGGCTCGGGTCGTTCTCCGAGAATGTCTTTCGAGCGACTGGGGGTCCGAGATCCAGCGCCGAGCGGCGACGCACCGTCCGGTGAGGTCGTGGGGGGTTCCGATAGGGGGCCACATGCGAACCCTACCCCTGCCCCTACCCCCCACGATTTCTGAGGGGGAGGGTGGGGTTCACTTCGCCCACGATTTCTTCGAGCGAACCCTACCCTACCCCTACCCCCCACGATTTCTTCGAGCGAAGTGAACCCCACCCTCCCCGGGACCCCCCAGAAATCGTTGGGGGTAGGGGTAGGGCTCGCATGTTTCCCCCTATCCGAGGTCCACACGCGGTGCGTCGCCGCGCGGCCTTTTCTGCGCGCGGGGCCCTCCGAAGCGCAGGCCGTGCGGCCGGGCCTGCGAGGAGAGCGCCCCTCTGCCGCGGACGAGGCGGCGGGGCCAGGCTGCCGCTCCGGTGC
Source organism: Prorocentrum cordatum (assembly GCA_963575745.1). NCBI lineage: Eukaryota > Dinophyceae > Prorocentrales > Prorocentraceae > Prorocentrum > Prorocentrum cordatum. The sequence continues at coordinate 360,906 of CAUYUJ010014689.1, forward strand.
GGCAGCTCGGCCGCGCGCCCTGGTCGGAGGCCGCAGAGGTTTCCCCGGGCGTTCGCTCGGCGGTGCTCGGCGGCCCTGCAGCTGCTGGGGGGGTGCTCTCCGGCAGCTGCGCCTCGCCGTGCGCGCTCCGCGGGCGCCCGGCATCGTCCCGCACGGCCCCACCCCCTCCTCCTCCCTCCTCCTCCTCCTCCTCCTCCTCCTCCTCCCTCCTCCTCCTCCTCCTCCTCCTCCTCCTCCTCCTCCTCCTCCTCCTCCTCTCCTCCTCCTCCTCCTCCTCCTCCTCCTCCTCCTCCTCCTCCTCCTCCTCCTCCTCCTCCTCCTCCCCCACCGCCAGAGGCCGGAGTTGTGGCCAGGGAAGTGGAGTCGGCGGCGCGGCGAGGAGGGTAGCGGCCGTTCCTGGTCCTGGAGCTCTGCAGTCAACCCGCATCATAGGGATGGGCAACCTTCCCAAGGGTACCCTTGCATCCTTGCCCTTCGGCCCATCCTTGGCCGCTCTCGTTGGCCGCGCCCCGCTCGAAAAGCTGCGAAATGGGCGTCCAAGGCCCTTGCGTCCTTATCGCACATCCTTAGTCCACGGGTTGACTGTATTCAGAAACAGACTCACCCACCACATGTTGGACGTAGGTTTAGGACGGCAACAGATTGAGGTAGAAAGGGTGATGATAATGAATCCGCCCACCCAGGTCCCCCTGCAGCCTGGGCGACTTTCGCTCAGAAGGTTTGCAAGAACTCCTATCAGCGGCGCGCCGTAGGGGACAGTGAGAGGGGACAGGCCTTCTCAGAAGGCGGCCGGTGCTTCTTAGAAGCCCGTTGGCCTCCTGAGAAGCCGTCCGTGTTTGCTGAGAGCGCTTGGAGATCTTCTCAGAAGGCCTGAGGCCTTCTGAGCCTTCTAAGACGGCTTGCCCCCTCTGCCTTCCCGCCTGGGTGCGCCGCCGAGGAACCAGCTACAGCCAAGATGCTGAAATGAAGAACAGTTCGGGTTCGGAAGGGCCTCGTCGTTCCTCTCCACGGTTGTTTCTCCAGCGCTCCTCGTGCACCCAGGCGCGTCGGGGGCCTAGAGGGGTCTTCGTTCCTTCTTTCGCGTTCCCCATGGTAGGAGCCTGACTGCGCGCGCAGGAGCGACACTTCGCTGGAGTGACCTGCAGTGCGGGTCCACAGGGGGCCCGCGCCTTTGCTGGCGCGCATGGACCTGGCCCCGCCTCCACGCCCCCCCCGCCCTGCAAGCTACGCTTATGTAGGGCATGTCCCCCTACAGGGGGATTTTCGACGAAAAACAAACATACCCCCAAAGTAGTCAAAACATAGTCCAAAAATAGTCGGGGGACTAGTTTTTGAGCATTTTTTGGCCTTCTTGGGGTATGTTTGGGGTACTTTTTGTTTTTCGTCGAGAATCCCCCTGTAGGGGGACACGCCCGACAGAAAGCTACGCGCCAGGGCTCGACCCAAAAGGTATCCGGGCGACTTCGTGGGCCGGCTCCGCTTCGACGTCGCTGCGCCGCGAGGGCGGATCGCCGTTCGAAGGCCGCTCTCGCACGCGGCATGCTTCGGCGCCGCCCCCGCGGCCGACCGCCAGAAGGCGGCGGTCCCTGAGCCCCCCTCGCGCCGCGAACAGAGTCACGACGGGAGGTGTCTCGCTGTCTTCGGCCTACTACCGGGCCTATTGGAGGCCTACCGGGCTTTTCGCTCGCGCTCCGAGCACTCAAAGGAAGGCGGCCCGGCGTAGACCCGAGAAACATGCGCGTGCCTCCGAAGGCTTAGCGTGCTCTTAGAATCGTCGTCGTCGTCCTCCTCCTCCCTCCTCCTCCTCCTCCCTCCTCCTCCTATTGGGGGCCCCTACCGGGCCTCGGGACCGTCAAGGAACGGCGCAGGGTGAGAAGCCGGTCCGTGGGACTGGGTCCAGACCTCTCGGGGGTCGACGCAGCAAAGACATCCTGACGCCCGCCGTCCGGGCTCTGCCTGGAGCTCGTGAGGGGCACCCCGCAGCGCAGTCTCTTTGACTCGTGCGCAGGCGCCTCCACACGCTGCCGCTGCGGAGCCACTGTTTCTCAGGAGGGGAAAAAACACACAGACACAACTGATCGTCGATTCCCCAGAAAATGTGGGAAAATATGGGAAGTGGGGGGGAAGACAAATATCCAGAAAGTATGGGAAAATAGGGGGATATTTGTATTTGCGTGTATTTATTTGTGTGTCCCAGTTCCCCTTCAGTTTCGACGTCTCAGGCATGTGCTTCTCTGACTTTGCGGGGTCCAGCCCATGCCTCCAGGGCCTCTGCAGCGACATCTCTTTACGCTGAGGTCAGCGATTTCCTTGCCGAGACTCCGACTGCCTCGCACGCGGACTCCACGATGACACCTTAGGCCAGCGGCGCGTTGGGCAACCCTCGAACTTTGGTCTTGGAGGGGGCTTGGGGGTCCATGGGTCCATCCCTGCGCTGTCCTTTGGCACTACTCGCGGAGTTGCGCGGTGTTGGGGCCAAACAGAGTCGAAGAAAAATCAACGTAGACGTATACTTCCGGAGATCCGCGCGGATGTCTTGGTTCGACGACGACGACGACGACGACGAAACGACGACGACGACGATGGTGGCGGCGGCGGCGAAAAGCATTCCATACCGTACGGAAAGTCCTTGGCGGCTCCTTTCGTGGGTTCTCCTGGGGGTGCTCCTGGGGCACGCTTGGGTCTCCCGGGGACTCCCTGGGCGCCCTCCGAAAGCCCATTTCTGAGATTCGCGGTCTTCTCGTAAGATACAAGGCGTTCGCCCCTCGCCCGGGCCCTGCAGAGGCGCGGCAGCAGCACGGAGCGTCCGCTGCCGCGCCTCCCTCCACGCCCCCGGGGCCCAGGGGCGCTGCTGCGCGCCCAGAGGGAACCAGCGACGCCCCGCAGCCGCGGCCAGCGCGCAGAGGTGGGCGCGCCGCCGCCGCCGTCGCCGTCGCCGCCGCAGTCGCCGTCGTCGCCGTCGTCGTCGTCGTCGTCGTCGTCGTCGTCGTCGTCGTCGTCGTCGTCGTTGTCGTCGTCGTCGTCGTCGTCGTCGTCGTCGTGTTCTGGCTGCTGCTGCTGCTTCTGCTGCTGCTGCTGCTGCTGCTGCTGCTGCTGCTGCTGCTGCTGCTGCTGCCTGTCGCCATCCCCCCCTTCTCCTCGCCCCTCCCTCCGCCCCCTCTTCCCTCCGTCGTGCTGCGAGAAGCGTGGGGCCGCGCGAGATGGCTCGGGCCCGTCTCGAGCGCGAGGTTCCAGAGCGGCCCGCCGCCGAGGGGAGGCCTGCCAGCCCGCCCGCCAGGGGCGCCCGCCCCCAGACCCAGACGCCATCGAGCTTCCGGCGGCCTGGGCCGCGCCGTTCAGCCTCGGCGAGGCCTTGCGCAAGGCTCGAGGGGAACGACGGTCTGGCGGCGCCGTGGGCCGTTGTCGTTCTGATCTCGTCCTGCGTCCGAGCTGGGGCGAGCGCACGGCACTGGGGAGGGCGAGGGCAGAGCGAGAACGGGCAGCACGGTTTAGCTCGAGCCTCGTTCCTGAGCTAGCTCGGCACTGCGGACGCCGCCGGTGACGGCACGCAGACAACGCGCGATGTGGTGGCTGAGCTCTGGAGCAGTTGCTGTTGAACCGTCCTGGGTCGAAGTCAAATATAGCGCGGTGACCCGCGCAAAATGCGCTGTCCCCGGTTCCAGGAATTCGACAGCAAAGGCAGGTGGGCGCGTCGTGCGGCGGTCGTCTATCACCACGATTTCCTTGTCCTTTGCTTCCCCTTCGCTGTAGTCTTCGGGGCCGCGCCGAGGCCGAAGCCCTTGCCGCGGCTCTCCGTCGCCACGGGGCCCGCGGTGGTGGAGTCGTCAGGCCAGGCGCCCCTTTGGAGCCCGAGCTGGTCCAGGCAACGGGGTAGTTCTGCTCTGACTTCTTACCGCGTCATGTACTGTTGGCCAGAGAGCGCCCGCCGCGTCGCATGTACTATAAGATTTCTCGGTGCGCGCGTCGCCCCTGAGGGGGCCACGCACACACAGTATTGGTATGTTAGGGTCGGGTCGTCCCCGTGCACCTACAGGGCGACGCTACTATTGCAGTCGCTTTAGCGCCGTCACGCGACAGAAATGTACAATTTGGAAGCGGCTGTGGGGTCTGCGCCCAACCACCGACCGACACGGGGGCCCTCAGAACTCGTCCTTGGGAGCATTCGCGGGGAAGGCCTTCACGATTGCATTGGCTCTTCGCCCTCTCCGTGACGATTTTCCGAAGATCTCGCGCTTCCCGACCTTGGTCGCTTTCTTTCTGGCGGGTCTGGGCCATGACAGCACCGGGAATGGCGAATTTGCTGTTCTGCTTCCCCTCTCAGCTCTCCGCGAGCGCTGCTGTGAGGGCGCTCTTGGTCATAACCGTGTCCTCTGCAATTCCCCTTTGCTCTGCTGCCGCCGGCGCCTCCTCTTCATCCTGACGTTTCTGCTGACGAGGAGCGGCCCCGCCTTCTCGAGCAGCTCGAGAGGCGGGCCCTGTCACGCCCCCCATCCGAGACGGATTGCTCGCTGCTCGCTGGCCTCCAAGTGTTGGGCTGCAGCGTCCATGACCTTGTCGACTTCCCCGCGGCAGAGCGAGCCCAAGACCTTGCGCGCGAGGCAAAGCTCGTTGGAACTGCGCCTCGAGAGCGGCGGTTGTCCGATGGGCCAACATCCTGACCTGGTGTGCCGAGGCAGCCGCCGGCGCGGCCTCCCCCTCCTCCTCCCCCTTCCTCCTCCTCCTCCTCCTCCTCCTCCTCCTCCTCCTCCTCCTCCTCCTCCTCCTCCTCCCTCGTCCTCCTCCTCCTCCTCCTCCTCCTCCTCCTCCTCCTCCTCCCTCTTCTGGCTCCGCGAGTCGGAGTCGGCCTTTCCTGCAGCAGTCACCCCCGAGGCCGTCCTCCAAAGAAGCTCCTCAGCCAGCCCGCCGGGGGCTCCTCGCGTGCGGAGCGCAGCCACCGCCTCCTGGAGATGGTCGAGCGGTCGCCCGAAGTCGCCTCGCCGCCATCGCTGCGGCTCCCAGCGGTGCCCGCGAGACCTCTCCGTGGACCGCCTCCTCAGACCTCTCCGTGGACCGCCTCCTCACAGCTGTGATAAAGAGCAGTTTGTTTTTGTTCCCTACCTAGGCTCTGCCTAGAAGGGTTCTTACTCTCTAGCTTAAAGGGACTGGGCAGTGGAAAGCGCCCCGGGCGGTTCCCCCAGTCCCCGCCCCGCGGTTCCCCCAGTCGCGCCCCCTGGGTTCACCCAGCTTAGCTTAGCTAAGCTTAGCTTTAGCTTAGCTTTAGCTTAGATGTAGCTTAGCTTTAGTTTAGCTTTAGTTTAGATTTAGCTTAGCTTTAGCTTAGCTTTAGCTTAGCTTTTTAGCTTAGCTTTAGCTTGGCTTTAGCTTGGCTTTAGCTTAGCTTTAGCTTATGTTTAGTTTAGCTTTAGCTTCATATTAGCTGTAACGTAGCTTCAACTTAGCTTTAGCTTAGCTTCATCTTAGCTCTAGCTTAGCTTTAGCTTAGCTTTAGCTTAGCTGTAGTTTAGCTTTAGCTTAGCTTTATATTATATTTAGCTTAGCTTCAGCTTAGCTTTTTTCTTAGCTTTAGCTTAGCTTTCTCTTAGCTTTACTGTTACTACTAATGCTGCTTTCCTAGGGGGCTCCAACTCCTAGGTAGGGTCGCACTGGGATAAGTTGTCACACGTGTTTTTTTGATCGCACTTGTTTCGGGCCGGACGAAAGGGGGGGATTGGGAAAGGGGGGGGTACGAAATTTGTTGCATGCAGCTGGTTTCGGCCCCAACGAGGGGCCCATTCCTCGATACATGGCCGCCTCCCGGCGCCGGGAGGCGCCGGGAAAAGCAGCTGCGTGAGCTGATTCTCACCCCCCCCCTCTGCTATCCCCCCCTTTCGCCCGACCCGATGGGAGGATGAAGAGGTCCCCATGCCGCAGGTTTCCTCTGTCGTTGCATCGCGTTCTCGTTCACCTCGCTCTCGTTCAGAACAAATGGTGTGCCTTCGGCCCGCCTTCCCTGGGCGAAGCGGGCCGGGGATGGAGGGTCCTGGGCATGAGCTGTCACCAGCGAGCTTCCCTCTGGCCTCGGGAGTCGGCGGAGAGCAGGCGGAGCCCAGGAGGCAGGACTCGGCCCTCGATGGTTCTCGCCCACGCTTCTTCGGAGCCCCGGTCCTCTTGCGGCGCGGGCCTCCCCGCCTCGCGGCCCTGCGGGCCGCGGCCTTCCCCCCCGGCGGCGCGGGTCCGCTGCCTGCCCCCCGGGGGGCGCACGCCGCGGGCACCGCGGGCTCCGCCCAGGAGGAGGAGGAGGAGGAGGAGGAGGAGGAGGAGGAGGAGGAGGAGGAGGAGGAGGAGGATTTGTTTTTTTCCCTCCACCGCGCCTTCAGCCCGCAGGATGTCACGCGCGGCACCGCCGCGGTGCCCCGCGCGCCCGGCCGGCGGGCGAGCCCGACCGGACTACACGGGGAAAAAGGCCCCGCCCCCGGGCAGGCGGGAGGCCCCAACCGAACGGAACCGCCCCCACGAAGGGGGAGGCCGAACGGCATGGCCACCCGCACGCCCAAGGGGCAGGGCAAAAAGGACCCGGACCCCAGGACCCACGACGACGACGAGGACGAAACGACGACGACAACGACACGACACGACGGGGAGACGGACCGCCAGTCCCGCCCCAAAGCGGCGAACGCAGGGGGAGAAACCCTGCGCCGCCCTGGGGGAGGCCCCGGGACCTGGCAGCCCCCCCTCTGGGAAGGGGACCCCGCTTATGGGGGCCGTCCCAGGGGAGCGGGGGCTTTTCGCCCCTCGGGCCCGGCGCTCCCCGCCTGCGCCAGGAGG
>CAUYUJ010014689.1:372709-375209 GCA_963575745.1 Prorocentrum cordatum
GGAGGGAGGGAGGGAGGGAGGGGGGAGGGGGGAGGGAGGGAGCGAGGGAGGAGGAGGAGGAGGAGGAGGAGGAAGGAGGAGGAGGAGGCGGAGGAGGAGGGGGGGGACGAGGAGGAGGAGGAGGAGGAGGAAGAGGAGGAGGAGGAGGAGGAGGAGGAGGGGGAGGGGGAGGTGAAGGATGAGGGGCTCGGCACGAGGCTCGACACGGAGAACTCGGCCAGGTACATCATAGCTTGCCGCACCGCAGTCAGAACACACCATATTCATGACGGTCCCAGAAGGAGACAATTGATTGAAGTTATACATGTTGGAGATCAGCCATTTCAGAGACTTGCAGATCATTAAATGCATTCAGCACTTCTGGGATCACCGACTTGGGTATGTGCCCGACTGTTTGGAAGCTACGCATTATCCCAGACCTTGATTGGGCAGATGGTCTTCACATGGACAGCGAGAATGCATACGACAAGCCCTATGATCACATTGCTTGGAGTATTACATGCCGCTCGAGGGGACCACAGGCCTCTATGGCCCTCACCAAATCGACGGGCCACCCAGCGCTTGCTTCGCAATCTGAGTGTTTCAGGCATACCAACCAGCACAGGCATATTCGAAGCTCGGCACAGGAAGTGGGAACGCCACTGCCTCTCTTCACCCAAGTTGACCGAGAAGATCTTGACAGTGGTTTCAAATGTTACGATTTGGGCACTGTCCTGCGGAACAAACACACGGAAGCGGCGTCGTACGCTGATCCATTGATAAGAGATGACGACAGACGCATCCGAGGCATTTTGTGCACCAGTTGCGGCAAGGACCGTCACACCAGGGCAGCTTTACCCAAGCACGTCAAGCACCGCAGCCGCAGATGTGTGAGCATTGCCGCAGCACAGTGCCCCCTATGAGGAGCTGCAGCAGATGGATCAGGACATGGCGCAGGATACCACACGCTGCTCAACCAGCTGGCCCTGCAAGTCCCAGAGCCTCCTCCGCAGCCAAACCCTCCGCGTCCGCTGTGCCTGAAGGCGCACAACATGCTGCAACTCTTCGGCGGCCACAGGCGCCCCTGCGACGTCCAGGTCCCCCTGGAGCGGACTGCGTAGATGCTGAGCATCAACATCCTCGCCCCCTCGCTAGACGTCCAGAACAACGCCGATACCATTGACTCCACGAAGGCCAAGAACGTCGACCTCTGGCGCCAGGCGACACGGGAGGGCCTCGTGATGGCCATCGTGGGAGGCCCTCCTTGCGAGACGTGGTGTCCTGTCCGCTTGCTCGACGACGGCAGGGCAGACCACTGTCCGCGACCATGTCGTAGCCGACGACATCCTTGGGGAGTGGCCAGCCTCACCAAGAAGGAGCGTGAGCAAGTCAACCTCAGAAGGCCTTGCTGAAGACCTGCACGCTCCTGATGCTCATTGCCTGGCCGTCGGAAGTCAGCTGCGTCATGGAGCATCCGGCCCCGGCGCCCTGGAGACCGCAGAGAATCAGCCCATGGGAGACGGAGGAGCTGCGATGGTTCTCGGCGCTGCCCCATACGGACTCCGTGGGGATCAACCAGTGCTTCTCGGAAGCGGCTTCCCACAAGCCGACGGTGCTTCTCGCGTTCCACCTGCCTCAGCTACGTGAGGCCGTGACCGCCGCCACCCACCGCGGCCGTTGTTGTCACAGAGGTGGCCGCAGAGCCGCCTCAGGCCGAGATGAGAGCGACAGCGAGCGGCCTTGAATACACACACATACGTATATGTGTGTATATATATATGTGTGTATACACACGGGGGAACTAAGTATTCGGAGTCACCCCGATATACTAATACTATGTCCTCGTCGCCCCCACAGGGGCGACGCGCGCACCGAGAAATCTTATAGTATATGCGTCGTGGTGGGCGCGTTCTGACCACACCGATCGGGAAAAGATCTACTACAAGATGGAAACACCATATGTTCGGGTCGGACGCGCGCCTCCAAGGAGGACATCTAGTATTAGTATGTCTCTGTGCGTCCCATGGTAGGCTAATCTCAGAGGGCCCGGTGTTCACGGTGGCCCCAGAGGGCCTCTGCAGGTAGTGGCTCCCCCTCCTCCTCCTCCTCCTCCTCCTCCTCCTCCTCCTCCTCCTCCTCCTACCACTCCTCCTCCTCCTTCCTCCTTCCTCCTCCTCCTCTTCCTCCGTCCTCCGTCTCCGTCCTCCTCCTCCTCCTCCTCCTTCTCCTCCTCCTCCTCCTCCTCCTTCTCCTCCTTCTCCACTTTCGAGGCAGGTCGTGATGGCAGCCGCCCCGCCCAGCGCCCGAAGGCTCGTGCCCGTCCTTCCCTGGCCCGCCCCACGGTGCCCGAGTCGCCCGCCTTATTCTTGCTGGCCCGTGGCAGGCAATACAGTCGGGGCGCTGACGAAGGAACCCTTTTCGTTGGGGAGGGGCTCCGTGCTCCTTAATTGTTTCGCAGCTTGCCTTGGATTGTCATGAGGTTTTCGATACGAAGTCCAACTTATGGAAAACAGGGGCCTCG
>CAUYUJ010014689.1:382709-384258 GCA_963575745.1 Prorocentrum cordatum
GTATGCAGCAACTTGCCGCGGCAGTGGTCGACAGGTCGAGCGGTCGCGTCTTGTCTTCTTTCGGTCAGTGAGGTCTCCCTCACTGCCAGCAGCGCTGTCCCAGCCGCCGCTGCTGTGTTCACCCAGGCTGTGCGGGCGTTGAGCTCAAAAAAACATGCGTCAGGAGACGATGACGTTGATCAGGGTGACGCCAAGCATGTACCCGCACCGATGCTGGCTGTGAGATTGGGGCGTACGACCTGCGATCCCGGCCGGGAGTCGTGCGCCGGTCCTGTGCCAGGGATGGGCCTTGGCAGGATCGGTGTCGGTGTGCAGTTGGCTCGGACGTGTGGCACATTTCGTGTGCATCCCGTTGCCACGGCGGCACCTCGATGGTTGATCCGCCATTGGAAGCGGCATACACGCATCATCGTCCGAAGGTTGCCCGTCCAGCGTGCGAGTGGAACTGATGAGTCGAATAGCATCTCAGCAAGCATCGGTTCTTGGCTGTGGCGTCGCCATCTTTCGACCTTACCCCGCTGATCAGTTGCCGAAAGTACGCTTCGTTCATCTTGGCAGGACGGATCCGAGGGCCCAACTTCTGTTGAGGCTTACACGGCCTTGCGTCCTCGTCGTCCTCCAATTTCTCCCTGTCCTCCGGATCCTCACTCTTGGGAACCCAAGGAACCTTCCATAACCTTTCCGTATCCGCCTAAACCCCGCCAAATCCTTCAGGAACCACTGAAGTCTTTGCGCCCAGCTCTTCCACCCTACGTTTAAGTCGGGCCTGCCCCCCAAGAGGGGGATTTTCGACGAAAAATACAAGATACCCCAACAATAGTCCAAGAATAGTCTGGGGACTATGTTTTGAGTATTGTTTGGCCTTCTTGGGGTATTTTTGGTAATTTTTCATTTTTCGTCGAACATTTCCCTGTAGGGGGTCACGCCCGACTAAACCCTGTGTGTCCTCCTCGTCCTCGTCGTGCTCGCTCTCCTCGTGGCAGCACGCCGTGGGCAGGGGAGGACCCGGACCGAAGACGCCCCGCCCCGGCCGCCGACCACGAGGCGCCCCCTCGCGGCGGGAGCCGCGACGCCCGAAAGGACAGACGGGCGGAAAGGGAAAGAGGCTCAGAGTAGACACGCCCACAAATTTGGACGCCCGAAATGGGCACGGAAAGAATGGGCACAATGCCCAACAGCGGATCTTGTTCATTTTGAACAGGAATCGCTGTCCACGCCGCCGCGGCCTGTGTCCATTCGAGACAGAAGGCCGCCTGCCCAACAGCGGCCGCTGTTGGTTTGGGACAACATTTATTGTTGGGCATTGTACCCATTTTTCCGTACCCCTTTCGGGCGTCCAAAACAAGGGGTTCCCAGAGGCAAGTGAGCGATGCAAAAAAAACGGTGTCGTTTGCGCCGACATTGGCGCGCAAGCGGCCTGCGTAAGGTCACGCGTGAACGCTCTCTTCTCCAAAGCAGCGTGCCGCGCCGGCGGCCCGCCAAGCTGCACCGTAAACGTCGCCGCGTCTTCTCGCGCAAGACCCGTTTTCGATCGTCGCTCACGCTCAAG
>CAUYUJ010014690.1:0-60000 GCA_963575745.1 Prorocentrum cordatum
GCAGACATCAGACGCGTCCGCCTGCCGCATTCAGAGGTCTGAACTCGGTTTGATACTCGAGCTCGATTGGAAAACTGTTCGTTTGTTTTGTTAGAGTCATCTTGAGAGGTCTATATTCGCTTGGGCTGAAACACTAGTCGTTCTCTGAAACTCTTTTCCACATTATATATTGTCAGGAAGCTCTACGAGTCCCCCGGCGGTAAGAAAGGTTGACGGTTTACCGCCGGCGCCCAGTTGGTCGACTCCGCGAGAAAGGACAATGAAACTTTTGGGTGGTTGAATGATATTTGACCATTTATTTTGAAAAGGCAATTTTTTTCGCCGAGCATTGGCATATGAACTCCTTTCTGACAGCAGCTCAGCTCTCTCGATGCATTGTTGCATGAGTTGACTTCCGGGAACTGAGCGACTATGAACATCGAAAAACAATCAAATTTGAAGATTTTCGAAAAATCTCGATTTTTTTCATTCTGTGGCGATTCTCTACACTCATTAGTGAGAGGAGCTCTACGAGGTTCCCGGCGATGACCAGGTTGACGCTTCACCGCCGGCGCCAGTTTTGTTCTCGAAATTTGACTGCTCTAGTATTTTTCCCGTGATATTCGATCTTATTCCCGCTCTTGATCTCAGCTCGATCGGGTAACTTTGAAGGCCAAAACTCACTCTGGCGGGATCGACCGTTTCGAGTCATCTTGATATGCGCTGACGGTGGTATGAACATAACTCGAGCTCTAGGGCAGCTACAGAGCTGGTAAGCACATCCAATGCATGCATAATGACCAGGCGCGTTCGCCTGTTGAACCCAGAGGTCTGACATCGGTCTGTGAGCCGAGCTAGGTCTGCAAACCTGTTTGTATTACTCGAGTCATCTTGACAGAAACTCTTGGTTTCCTGTACTTAACTCGAACTGTAGGGCAGCTACAGAGCTGATATTTACAGAAGCTGATTCAGAATCGCCGGTCGCGTTTGTCTGTCGAATACAGAACTCTCGGTCTTCTGCTCGATCTAGAATCACGAAATTATTCGTTGGTCGAGTCATCTTGAGAAGTGCTCTCGATTTTCTTCACTCAACTTGCTCTGAGAGGGGGCTATAGTGCTGGTTGTGATATGAATCGATTTAAAGAGATCATGCGCGTGCGCCTGTCGAATCCAGAGCTCGGAACTCGGTCTGCTGCCCGAACTAGGTTCGCGGAACTATTGTATTGTTCGAGTCATTCTGAGAGATACTGTCGGTTTGCTACACTGACCTCGGGCTGTAGGGGGGCTGCGGGGCTGGTAATGAGAGAAGTCGATTCGCAGACATCAGACGCGTCCGCTTGTCGCATTCAGAGGTCAACACATATTCACTATGAGTCAGAATGTTGGTAGGTGCTGTCGGTTTTCTCAACTTAAGTCGAGCTTGGAAGCTCTACGAGTTCCCCGGCGGTAACCAAGGTTGATCGATTTAAAGAGATCATGCGCGTGCGCCTGTCGAATCCAGAGCTCGGAACTCGGTCTGCTGCCCGAACTAGGTTCGCGGAACTATTGTATTGTTCGAGTCATTCTGAGAGATACTGTCGGTTTGCTACACTGACCTCGGGCTGTAGGGGGGCTGCGGGGCTGGTAATGAGAGAAGTCGATTCGCAGACATCAGACGCGTCCGCTTGTCGCATTCAGAGGTCAACACATATTCACTATGAGTCAGAATGTTGGTAGGTGCTGTCGGTTTTCTCAACTTAAGTCGAGCTTGGAAGCTCTACGAGTTCCCCGGCGGTAACCAAGGTTGACGGTTTACCGCCGGCCCAGTTCGGCGACAAGGTAGCTAGTTGGCGAAATTTCGACAAGAGACACAATACCTCGTAGAGCTCTTCGGCATCGATGAGCCAGAGGAATTCCGGCGCGGGGTGGAGCTAGTTCGTCGACCCGGCCAGAAAGGACAAAGTGATAACTTTTGGGTGGTTTTGCAATTTTTTGAAAGATATTTGACAATTCATTTTGAGAAAGCAGATTTTTCGCACCTGTAAACGACTATGAGGGGCTCTCTGTCTTAGTATGAGCTCTGTAGGCGCACATTCACTATCAAAATTGGCGGAACCATCTTTATGTCGACACGAAAAACATTAATTTTTCTCTTTTCGAGAAATGCTTCCAGAAACTCTCTCGTTCGACTACGAGCACTTTTACGCGTGAAATGAGCTCTACGAGGTTCCCGGCGGTGACCAGGTTGACGGTTCACCGCCGGCGCCAGTCATACCATCCGCCTGGCTCAGCCGATTTTTCCAGCTCTAACCATTCGTTTGGGCTGATAATTGCGCAGAACGAAGCTTTGCACCACAGAAGTTGCCTCTCAAATTCTCAGCTCATTTCGTCGACAAATTCTTCTCAGCGAAGCCAGAAACCAGACTTCAGATTGCCATAAAAAAATTTGAAAAATTAAAGATTCAAGCATATCTACTGCGAAGTTCTCTGCTTCGACTTGTAAGCGTCCAAAACCCGGATAGCGAGGCAAGGCGCGGAGCGCAGAGCGCTCCAAAGCGCCGCACGGCGACCTCTGCCAGACCGCCTGGAACGATGCGTGGGGCGGTGGAAACCTCGCAGGAGATGCCTGCGAGGCCGTCTTTTCCGACGCGCGGGGCTCTGTCAAACCTACCACGCCATCTCTGCCTAGGAGCCTGCGAGCACTGGCGAAGCTCTGCCGAAGCTCTGCCGAAGCGCTTCGCGCACCCTTGAGCCACGCGTATTGGGAAACGCCAGGAAGCCGGCAACTCGCTGCGAGGATCGTGGACCGGCAGGAATGGGCGTGTCCCCCTCACCACCCACCTCCGGCTTCTTCTCTGAAGCCCTTAGCTCTCCAAGGAGCTATCCGGGAATTATGGGCGCTCTTAAGGGAATTGTATGCGTCCAAAACCCGGATAGCGAGGCAAGGCGCGGAGCGCAGAGCGCTCCAAAGCGCCGCACGGCGACCTCTGCCAGGCGCCTGGAACGATGCGTGGGGCGCTGGAAACCTCGCAGGAGACGCCTGCGAGGGCGTCTTTTACGACGCGCTCTGTGAAACCTACCACGACACCTCTGCCTAGGAGCCTGCGAGCACTGGCGAAGCTCTGCCGAAGCTCTGCCGAAGCACTTCGCGCACCCCTGAGCCACGCGTATTGGGAAACGCTAGGAAGCCACGCTCCCGGACCCGCTGCAACCTCCGGCAACTCGCTGCGAGGATCGTGGACCGGCAGAAGTGGGCGTGTCCCCCTCACCACCCACCTCCGGCTTCTTCTCTGAAACCCTTAGCTCTCCAAGGAGCTATCCGGGAAAAGAGCTCTACGAGGTTCCCGGCGGTAACCAGGTTGACGGTTCACCGCCGGCGCCATGGTCAGTTGAAAATTTTGTTCTCGAAATAAATCGTAGAGCTTCCCTTAGCAAGTTATTGCTGGAAGCTGAGAGTAATTCCGGCGCGCTGGAGGGCAAGAAGAATCTCGACGGAACTTTTGCTGACTTTTGGTGGATTAACAATTTTGTTCTCGAAATTCAACAATTCGTTAGAGCTCTAGTATTTTTCCCGTTATATTCGTTCTTATTTCCGCTCGCCATCTTGATCTCAGCTCGATCGGGTGAATATTACTATCGAAAAGCACTGTGACGGGATCGGCCGTTTTGAGTCGTCTTGATGCGCGCTGACGGTTTTCTGCACATAACTCGAGCTTCAGGACAGCTATAGAGCTGGCAAGCACAGCTAATCGATGTAGAATGATCAGGCGCGTTCGCCTGTTGAATCCAGGTCTCTTGGTCTGCAAACCTATTCGTATTATTCGAGTCATCTTGACAACAACTCTCGGTTTTCTGTACTTAACACGAGCTGTAGGACAGCTACAGAGCTGATATTCACAGAAACCGATTCAGAATCATCAGTTGCGTGTGTCTGTCGAATCCAGAGCTCTGAACTCGGTCAGCTGCCTGATGTAGAATCGCGAAACTATTCGTATTGGTCGAGTCATCTTGAGACGTGCTCTGGATTGTCTTCACTAACTCGCGCTGGGGGGGGGTCACAGGAATCGATTTGAAGACATCAGGCGCGTCCGCCTATCGACTCGAGAGCTCGGAACTTGGTCTGCTCCCCGAATTAGGTCTGCGAAACTACTGTATTGTTCGAGTCATCCTGAGAGGTGCTGTCGGTTTTCTGCACTTAACTCGGGCTGTAGGGGCTGCAGGGCTGGTAATGACAGGAGTCGATTCGCAGTTATCAGACGCGTCCGCCTGTCGCATTCAGAGGTAAAAAATATTCACTATGAGTCTGAATGTTGGTAGGTGCTGTCGGTTTTCTAACTTAAGTCGAGCTAGGAAGCTCTACGAGTCTCCCGGCGGTAACGAAGGTTGACGGTTTACCGCCGGCGCCCAGTACCTCGTAGAGCAGATAAGCGAAGAGGAATTCGGGCGCAGGGTGAAGCTAGTTGGCCGACCCGACCTTAAGAGACAATATGGTAACTTTGGGCCAGTTTTCTAATCTTTGTGCGAAATTTTAAAGTTCGTTTTGGAAACCAGTATTTCCCTCACCTGTAGTGGATTGTGCCGCGTCTACCAGTGAACTTCTCAGGTTCGTAGCTGCAATATTACTATCAAAAGGAGGGAACTGTCGGCCGTTTACGCGTTGACGTTTTTCTGTACTTCTGAAGATTTAGAAGAGGTACAGAGCTGCTATTTACATAAATCGATTCTGAATCATCAGGGGCGTTTGTCTGTTCTATCGAGAGGTCTGTAATCTGCTACTCGAGGTAGATCCGTGAAACGATTCCAATTAGACGAGTGCTCTGATAGAAACACGTAATTTTTAAAGCTTTTCAGCTCACGCGTAAGGAAGCTCTCCCGATGTGTTCTCAGTAGCGTCGTGCGGAGAAGAGCCCTACGAGGCTTCCGGCGGTAACCTGGTTGACGGTTTACCGCCGGCCCCCAGTTTGACCATTTGTTAGAGCTCTAGTATTTTTTCCCGTGATATTGGATCTTATTCCCGCTCGCCATCTCGATCTCAGCTCGATCGGGTGAATATTACTATCGAAAAGCACGGTGGCGGGATCGTCCGTTTTGAGTCTTCTTGATACGCGCTTTGTTTTGTGAACATAATTCGAGATTTAGGACAGCTGAAGAGCTGATAGGCACAGCTAATCGATGTAGAATGATTAGGCGCGTTCGCCTGTTGAATCTAGAGGTCTGAACTCGGTCTGTTAGCCGAGCTAGGCCCGCAAACCTATTCGTACTATTCGAGTCATCTTGACAGACACTCTCAGTTTTCTGTACTTAACTCGAGCTGTAGGACAGCTACAGAGATGATTTTTCATAGAAAATGATTCAGAGTCATGAGTTGCTTTGTCTGTTGAATCCAGAGCTCTGAACTCGGCCTGAAACTATTCGTATTGGTCGTCATCTTGCGAAGTGATGACGGTTTTTATTTACTGAACTCGCGCTGAGGGGGGCTACAGTGCTGGTGGTCACAGAAATCGATTTGAAGACATGAGGCGCGTCCGTCTGTCGAATCCAGAGCTCGGAACTCGGTCTGCTGCCCGAATTAGGTTTGCGAAACTGTATTCTTCGACTTATCCTGAGATGTGCTGTCGGTTTTCTGCACTTAACTCGGGCTGTAGGGGGCTCCGGGGCTGGTAATGACAGGAGTCGATTCGCAGACATCAGACGCGTCTGCCTGTCGCACAGAGGTCAAAAAATATTCACTATGAGTCGGAATGTTGGTAGGTGCTGTTGGTTTTCTCACCTTAAGTCGAGCTAGGAAGCTCTACGAGTCTCCCGGCGGTAACCAAGTGTGACGGTTTACTGCCGGCGCCCAGTTGGCAAGAAAAATCTCGACGGAACTTTTGCTGACTTTTGGTCGGTTGAAAATTTTGTTCTCGAAATTTAAACATTCGTTAGAGCTCTACTATTTTCTGAGTCATTCGATCTCATTCCCGCTCGCCATCTTGATCTCAGCTCGATCGGGTGAATCTTACTATCGAAAAGCACGGTGGCGGGATCGTCCGTTTTGAGTCGTCTTGATACGCGCTGACGGTTTTGGGAACACTTGGTAGCGTCCAAAACCCGGAGAGCGAAGACACTCTCGGGAACTGGGGGGCTCTGGGGGCCCGCTGCAGCGCTGCTGAAGTGCTGCCGGGATCGCTTCCATGCGTGCCTGCACGCGTGCAGGCACGCGTGGATACTTGCCAGAACCTCTCCCGGACACGTTGCCGGCTCAAAAAAGCCCCTGCGGGGAACGTGGACCGCCGGAAAAGAGCTCCTGCGGGCACCACCACCGTTCGGCTTCTAATCTTAAACCCTTTAGCTCTCAGCGAGCTCTCCGGGAATAACTCGAGCTTCAGGACAGCTACAGAGCTGGTAAGCACAGCTAATCGATGTAGAATGATTAGGCGCGTTCGCCTGTTGAATCCAGGGGTCTGAACTCGGTCTGTTAGCCGAGCTAGGTCCACAAACCTATTCGTAGTATTTGAGTCATCTTGACAGACACTCTCAGTTTTCTGTACTTAACTCGAGCTGTAGGACAGCTACACAGCCGATACGTACATAATCTGATTCAGAATCATCAGTGGCGTTTGTCTGTCGAATCCAGAGCTCTGAACTCGGTCTGCTGCCCGATCTAGAATCGCGAAACTATTCGTATTGGTCCAGTCATCTTGAGAAGTGCTCTCGGTTTTCGGGCTGAGGGGGCTAGATAGAGTGCTAGTGGTCACAGGAATCGATTTGAAGACATCAGGCGCGTCTGCCTGTGGAATCCAGAGCTTGGAAGTCGGTCTGCTGCCCGAATGAGGTCTGCGAAACTACTTTATTGTTCGAGTCATCCTGAGAGGTGCTGTCGGTTTTCTGCACTAAACTCGGGTTGAGAGGGATGCAGGGCTGGCAATGACAGTAGTCGATTCGCAGATATCAGACGCGTCCGCTTGTCGCATAAATATTCACTATGAGTCGGAATGTTGGTAGGTGCTGTCGGTTTTCTGAACTGAAGTGGAGCTTGGAAGCTCTACGAGTCTCCCGGCGGTATCCAAGGTTGACGGTTTACCGCCGGCGCCCAGTTGCTGGAAGCTTAAGAGTAATTCCGGCGCGCTGGAGAGCTAGTTGGCAAGAAAAATCTCGACGGAACTTTTGCTGACTTTTGGTCGGTTGAAAATTTTGTTCTCGAAATTCAACCATTCGTTAGAGCTCTAGTATTTTTTCCCGTGATATTCGATAATTCCCGCTCGCCATCTTGATCTCAGCTCGATCGGGTGAATATTACTATCGAAAAGCACTGTGGCGGGATCGGCCGTTTCGAGTCATCGTGATACGCGCTGACGGTTTTCTGAACATAACTCGAGCTTTAGGACAGCTACAGAGCTGGTAAGCACAGCTAATCGATGTAGAATGATTAGGCGCGTTCGCCCGTTGAATCGAGAGGTCTGAAATCGGTCTGTTAGCCGAGCTAGGTCCGCAAACCTATTCGTATTATTCGAGTCATCTTGACAGGAACTCTCGGTTTTCTGTACTTAGCTCGAGCTGTAGGACAGCTACAGACCTGATATTTACAGAAACCGATTCAGAATCATCAGTTGCGTTTGTCTGTCGAATGCAGAGCTCTGAACTCGGTCTGCTGCCCGATCTAGAACCGCGAAATTATTCGTATTGGTCGAGTCATCTTCAGAAGTGCTCTCGGTTTTCTTCACTCAACTCGCGCTGAGGGGGGCTACAGTGCTTGTTGTTACAGGAATCGATTTGAAGACATCAGGCGCGTCCGCCTGTCGAATCCAGAGCTCGAAACTCGGTCTGCTGCCCGAATCAGGTCTCGAAACTATTGTATTATTCGAGTCATCCTGAGAGCTGCTGCTGGTTTTCTGCACTGAACTCGGGCTCTAGGGGGGCTGCAGGGCTGGTAATGACAGGAGTCGATTCGCAGACATCAGACGCGTCCGCCTGTCGCATTCAGAGGTCAAAACATATTCACAAGAAGTCGGAATGTTGGTAGGTGCTGTCGGTTTTCTCAAACTTAAGTCGAGCTAGGAAGCTCTACGAGTCTCCCGGCGGTAACCAAGGTTGACGGTTTACCGCCGGCGCCCAGTCTTGATACGCGGTGTCGGTATTTTGTACTTGACTCGAGCTATAGGGCAGCTACAGAGCTCATTATCACAGAAATCGATTGAGAATGACTCGTAGAGCTTCCCTAAGCTAGCAGCTGGAAGCTTAAGAGTAATTCGGACGCACTGGCGGGCTAGTTGGCTCGAAAAATCTCGACGGAACTTTTGCTGACTTTTCGTCGGTTGAATTTTTTCTCGAAAGTCAACCATTCGTTAGAGCTCTAGTATTTTTTCCCGTGATATTCGATCTTATTCCCGCTCGCCATCTTGATCTCAGCTCGATCGGATGCATATTACTATCGAAAAGGACTGTGGCGGGATCGGCCATTTCGAGTCATCTTGATACGCGCTGACGGTTTTGTGAACATAACTCGAGCTTTAGGACAGCTAAAGAGCTGGTAAGCACAGCTAATCGATGTAGAATGATTAGGTGCGTTCGCCTGTTGAATCTAGAGGTCTGAACTCGGTCTGTTAGCCGAGCTAGGCCCGCAAACCTATTCGTATTATTCGAGTCATCTTGACAGGAACTCTCGGTTTTCTGTACTTAACTCGAGCTGTAGGACAGCTACCGAGCTGATATTTACAGAAACCGATTCAGAATCATCAGTTGCGTTTGTCTGTCGAATCCAGAGCTCTGAACTCGGTCTGCTGCCCGATCTAGAATCGCGAAACTATTTGTATTGGTCGAGTCATCTTGAGAAGTGCTCTCGGTTTTCTTCACTCAACTCGCGCTGAGGGGGGCTACAGTGCTTGTTGTTACAGGAATCGATTTGAAGACATCAGGCGCGTCCGCCTGTCGAATCGAGAGCTCGGAACTCGGTCTGCTGCCCGAATTAGGTCTGCGAAACTACTGTATTGTTCGAGTCATCCTGAGAGGTGCTGTCGGTTTTCTGCACTTAACTCGGGCTGCAGGGGGGCTGCAGGGCTGTTAATGACAGGAGTCGATTCGCAGACATCAGACGCGTCTGCCTGTCGCATTCAGAGGTAAAAAAATATTCACTATGAGTTGGAATGTTGGTAGGTGCTGTCGGTTTTCTCAACTTAAGTCGAGCTAGGAAGCTCTACGAGTCTCCCGGCGGTAACCAAGATTGACGGTTTACCGCCGGCGCCCAGTCATCAGGCGCGTTCGTCTGTTCTATCTAGAGATCTGAACTCGGTCTGCTGCCCGAGCTAGATTCGCGAAACTATTTGTATTGTTCGAGTCATCTTGAGAGATACTGTCAGTTTTCTGCACTTAACTCGGGCTATAGGGGGGGCTACAGAGCTCGTGCTCACAGGAATCGATTCGGAGACAGCAGGCGCGTCGGTCTGTCGCATTCAGAGCTCTGAACTCAGTCTGCTGCCCGAGCTAGGTCCGCGAAGCTATTCGTATTGTTCGAGTCATCTTCAGAGGTGCTGTCGGTTTTCTGCACTTAACTCGGGCTGTAAGGAGGCTGCAGAGCTTGTCATCACAGGAATCGTTTCGGAGGCATCAGGCGCGTCCGCCTGTCGCATTCAGAGCTCCGAACTCGGTCTAATACTCGAGCTAGATTCGCGAAACTATTTGTATTGTTCGTGTGATCTTGAGAGCTGCTGTCGTTTTTCGCACGTAACTCGGGCTGTAGGAGAGCTACAGAGCTCGTGCGCGCAGAAAGCGATCCAGAAGCATGAGGGGCGTTGGGCTGTTGCATCAAGAGGTCTGAAATCGTTTTTTTTAGGCTGAAGAACTATTCGTTCTCTGCAATTTATTTCGACATTATATATGGTCAGGAAGCTCTACGAGTCCCCCGGCGGTAAGAAAGGTTGACGGTTTACCCCGCAGGCGCCCAGTAATTCCGGCGCGCTGGAGAGCTAGTTGGCAAGAAAATATCGGACCTTTTGGTGACTTTTGGTCGGTTGAAAATTTCGTTCTCGAAATTCAATTCGTTTGAGCTCTAGTATTTTTTCTGACCATATTCTATCTTATTCCCGCTCGCCTTCTCAATCTCAGCTCGATCGGGTAAATATTTATGCAAAACAGCATCGCGGCGGGATCGGCTGTTTCGAGTCATCTTGATACGCGTTGTCGGTATTTTGTACTTAACTCGAGCTCTAGGGCAGCTACAGAGCTCATTCTCACAGAAATCGATTGCGAATCATCAGGCGCGTCGTCTGTTCCATCTAGAGGTCTGAACTCGGTCTGCTGCCCGAGCTAGGTTCGCGAAACTATTCGTGTTGTTGGAGTCATCTTGAAATGTGCTGA
The DNA here is from genome assembly GCA_963575745.1 of Prorocentrum cordatum. Taxonomy (NCBI): domain Eukaryota; class Dinophyceae; order Prorocentrales; family Prorocentraceae; genus Prorocentrum; species Prorocentrum cordatum. The sequence goes on from CAUYUJ010014690.1 coordinate 10,291, forward strand.
CAGTTTTCTGCACTTAACTCGGGCTGTAGGGGGGCTACAGGGCTCGTACTCACATGAATCGATTCGGAGACATCAGGCGCGTCCGCCTGCCGAATCCAGAGCTCGGAACTCGGTGTGCTGCCCGATCTAGGTTCGCAAAACTATTCGTATTCGTCGAGTCATCTTGAGAGGTGCTGTCCGTTTTCTGCATTTAACTCGAGCTGTAAGGGGGCTGCAGGACTGGTACTCACTGGAATCGATTCGGAGACATCAGGCGCGTCCACCTGTCGCATTCAGAGCCCTGAACTCGGCCTGCTGCCCGAGCTAGGTCCGCGGAGCTATTCGTATTGTTCAAGTCATCTTCAGAGGTGCTGTCGATTTTCTGCAGTTAACTAGGGGGCTGCAGGGCTGGTAATCACAGGAATCGATTCGGAGACATCAGGCGCGTCCGCCTGTTGCATTCAGATGTCTGAACTCGGTCTGATACTCGAGCTAGATTCGCGAAACTATTTGTATTGTTCGAGTGATCTTGAGAGGTGCTGTCGATTTTCGCACGTAACTCGGGCTGTAGGAGAGCTACAGAGCTCGTGCGCGCAGAAAGCGATCCAGAAGCATGAGGGGCGTTTGGCTGTTGCATCGAGAGGTCTGAAATCGTTTAGGCTGAAAAACTATTCGTTATCTGCAATTTTTTCCGACATTATATATCCTCAGGAAGCTCTACGAGTCCCCCGGCGGTAAGGAAGGTTGACGGTTTACCGCCGGCGCCCAGTTCCGGCGCGGGGTGGAGCTAGTTGGTCGACCCAACCAGAAAGGACAAAGTGGTGACTGTGGGTCGGTTTTGCTCAGATACTTCGTAGAGCTCTTTGTCGTCGATGAGCTAGAGGAATTCTGGCGCGGGATGGAGCTAGTTGGTCGACCCGGCCAGAAAAGAAGATGTGACAACTTTAGGTGGGTTTTGCTAAGATTTGAAAGATATTTGACAATTCGGTTTAAGATAGCAGATTTTTCGCAGCTGTAAACGACTGTGAGGGCTTCTGCGTCTCAATATGAGCTCTCTAGGCGCACATTCACTATCAAACCACTTGGCGCAATCAACTTCATCCCGACATGGAAAAAATCAATGTTAAAATTTTCTAGAAATGCCTCCAGAAGCTCTCTTTTCCGACTCTGAGCACTCTCACGCATGGAAGGAGCTCTACGAGGTTCCCGGCGGTGACCAGGTTGACGGTTCACCGTCGGTGCCAGTTGCTGGAAACTTAAGAGTAATTCCGGCGCGCTGGAGAGCTAGTTGGCAAGAAAAATCTCGACGGACCTTTTGCTGACTTTTGGTCGGTTGAAAATTTTGTTTTCGAAATTCAACAATTCGTTTGAGCTCTAGTATTTTTTTGTCCATATTCGATCTTACTCCCGCTCGCCATCTTACTCTCAGCTCGATCGGGTAAATATTACTGCCAAAAAGCGTTGCGGCGGGATCGGCTGTTTCGAGTCATCTTGATACGCGTTGTCGGTATTTTGTACTTAACTCGAGCTGTAGGGCAGCTACAGAGCTCATACTCACAGAAATTGATTACGAATCATCAGGCGCGCTCGTCTGTTCCATCTAGAGGTCTGAACTCGGTCTGCTGCCCGAGCTAGGTTCGCAAAACTATTCGTATCGTTCGAGTCATCTTGAGAGATGCTGTCAGTTTTCTGCACTTAACTCGGGCTGTAGGGTGGCTACAGGGCTCGTAATCACAGGACTCGATTTGAAGACATCAGGCGCTCCCGGCTGCCAAATCCAAGGCTCAGAACTTGGTGTGCTGCCCGAGCTGGGTGCGCGAAACTATTCGTATTGTTCAAGTCATCTTGAGACGTGCTGTCGGTTTTCTGCATTTAACTCGGGCTGTAGAGGGGCTACAGGCTTGATAATCAGAGGAACCGATCTGGAGATATCAGGCGCGTCCGCCTGTTGCATTCAGAGGTCTGAACTCGGTCTGATAGTCGAGCTAGAAACTATTTGTATTGTTCGAACGATCTTGAGGGGTGCTGTCGATTTTCGCACGTAACTCGGTCTGTAGGAGAGCTACGGAGCTCGTGCGCACAGAAAACGATCCAGAAGCATCAGGGGCGTTCGGCTGTTGCATCGAGAGCTCTGAAATCGCTTAGGCTGAAAAACTATTCGTTCTCTGCAATTTATTTCGACATTATATATGGTCAGGAAGCTCTACGAGTCCCCCGGCGGTAAGAAAGGTTGACGGTTTACCGCCGGCGCCCAGTTGGTCGACCCGGCCAGAAAGGACAAAGTAGTAACTTTTGGGTGGTTTTGCGAATATTTGAAAGATATTTGACCATTTATTTTGAGAAAGCAGATTTTTCGCACCTGTAGTGGGTTATGCCGCGTCTGCCAGTGAAATTTTCAGATCTGTAGGTGCAGTATTACTATCAAAACACTTGGAGCAACCGACGTTGAGTAAAAACAGAAAAACGTGATTTTTCGAGTTTTTTGTTCCTCGCTCCAGAAGCTTTCTCCATGTGTCCCGACGATCGCCGTGCAAGAAAAGAGCTCTACGAGGTTTCCGGCGGTAGCCAGGTTGACGGTTTACCGCCGGTTCCAGTTCGACGCAAGTGGATGCTACCTCGTAGAGCTCTGCGGCATCGATGAGCTAGAGGAATTCCGGCGCGGGGTGGAGCTAGTTGGTCGACCCGGCCAGAAAGGACAAAGTGATAACTTTTGGGTGGTTTTGCGAACAATTGAAGGATATTCAACCATTTATTTTGAGAAAGCAAATTTTTCGCACCTGTAGTGGGTTATGCCGCGTCTGCCAGTAAAATTTTCAGATCTGTAGGTGCAGTATTACTATCAGAACACTTGGAGCAACCGGCGTTGAATAAAAACAGAAAAACGTGATTTTTCGAGTTTTCTGTTCCTCGCTCCAGAAGCTTTCTCCATGTGTCCCGACGATCGCCGTGCAAGAAAAGAACTCTACGAGGTTTCCGGCGGTAGCCAGGTTGACGGTTTACCGCCGGTTCCAGTTGGACGCAAGTGGATGCTACCTCGTAGAGCTCTGCGGCATCGATGAGCTAGAGGAATTCCGGCGCTGGGGGGAGCTAGTTGGCCGACCCGGCCAGAAAGGACAAAGTGGTAACTTTTGGGTGGTTTTGCGAAAAATTGAAGGATATTTGACAATTCATTTTGAGAGCAGATTTTTCGCACCTGTAGTGGCTTATGGCGCGTCCGCCAGTAAAATTTCCAGGCCCATAGGTGCACTATTACTATTTAAACACTTGGATGACCGACGTTGGATAAACACAGAAAAACGTGATTTTTCGAGTTTCTCAGGTCTTGCTCTAGACTTCTTTCATGCTTACCGAGGAGCGTCGGGTGAGAAAAGAGCTCTACGAGGGCCCCGGCGGTAACCTGGTTGACGGTTTACCGCCGGTTCCCATGCCATGTTCCCGGCGGTGAGCAGGTTGACGGTTTACCGCCGGCGCTAGTAATAACTCGTAGAGCTTCCCTTAGCAAGCTATTCGTATTATTCGAGTCATCTTGACAGACGCTCTCGGTTTTCTGTACTTAACTCGAGCTACAGGACAGCTACAGAGCTGATGCGTACAGAAACGGATTTATAATCATCAGTGGCAGCTGTCTGTTGAATCCAGAGCTCTGAACTCGGTCTGCAGCCCGATCTAGAATCGCGAAACCATTCGTATTGTTCGAGTCATCTTGAGAAGTGCTCTCGGTCTTCTGCACTCAACTCGGGCTCAGGGGACTACAGTGCTGGTGGTCACAAGAATAGATTTGAAGACATCAGGCGCGTCCGCCTGTCGAATCCAGAGCTCGGAACTCGGTCTGCTGCCCGAACTAGGTCCGCGAAACTATTGTATTGTCCGAGTCATCCTGAGAGGTGCTGTCGGTTTTCTGCACTTAACTCGGGCTGTAAGGGGCTGCAGGGCTGGTAATCACGATTCGCGACATCAGATGCGTCCGCCTGTCGCATTCAGAGGTCTGAACTCGGTTTGACACTCGAGCTGGGTTGCCAAACTATTCGTTTTGTCAGAGTCATCTTGAGAGGTGCTGTCGATTTACGCACGTAACTCGGGCTGTAGGAGAGCTACAGAGCTCGTAAAGAAGACAATCCAGCAGCATCGGGGGCGTTCGGCTGTTGCATCGAGAGGTCTGAAATCGCTTGGGCTGAAAAACTATTCGTTCTCTGCAATTTCTTTCCACATTATATATTGTCAGGGAGCTCTACGAGTCCCCCGGCGGTAAGAAAGGTTGACGGCTTACCGCTGGCGCCCAGTGGATGCTACCATGTTCCCGGCGGTGACCAGGTTGACGGTTTACCGCCGGCGCTAGTAATAATTCGTAGAGCTTCCCTTAGCAAGTTGTTGCTGGAAGCTTAAGAGTAATTCGGGGGCGCTGGAGAGCTAGTTGGCAAGAAAAATCTCGACGGACTTTTGCTGACTTTTGGTCGGTTGAAAATTTTGTTCTCGAAATTCAACCATCCGTTAGAGTTCTGGTATTTTTTCCCGTGATATTCGATCTTATTCCCGCTCGCCATCTTGATCTCAGCATTATCGGGTACGTTTTACTGCCAAAAAGCGTCCAGGCGGGATCGGCCGTTTCGAGTCATCTTCACACGCGCTGTCGGTATATTGGACTTAACTCGAGATACAGGACAGCTACAGAGCTGGTAAGCAGATCTTATCGATTCAGAATGATCAGTTGCATTCGTCTGTTGCATCCAGAGGTTTGAACTCGGTCTGCTCGCCGAGCTAGGTCCGCAAACCTATTTGTATTATTCGAGTCATCTTGACAGGCGCTCGCGGTTTTCTGTACTTAACTCGTGATATAGGACAGCTGCAGAGCTGATACTCACAGAAACCGATTCTGAATCATCAGTCGCGTTGGTCTGTTGAATCCAGAGCTCTGAACTCGGTCTGCTGCCCAATCTAGAATCGCGAAACTATTCGTATCGTTCGAGTCATCTTGAGAGGTGCTGTCGGTTTTCTGCACTTAACTCGGGCTGTTGGGGGGCTACAGTGCTGGTGGTCACAGGAATCGATGGGAACCGGCGGTGAACCGTCAACCTGGTCACCGCCGGGAACCTCGTAGAGCTCTTTCCTTGCACAGCAATCGTCGGAGCACATGAAGAAAGCTTCTGGAGCGAGAAACGAAAAACTATAAAAATCACGTTTTCCTGTTTTTTATCCAGCGTCGGTTCCTCCAAGTGTTTCAATAGTAATGCTGCGCCTATGGGCCTGAAGATTTTATTGGCGGACGCGCCATAACCCACTACAGGTGCGAAAAATCTGGTTTCTCAAATTGAATTGTCAAATGTCCTTCAATTTTTCGCAAAACCACCCAAAAGTTATCACTTTGTCCTTTCTGGCCGGGTCGGCCAATGGGAACCGGCGGTAAACCGTGAACCAGGTTACCGCCGGGGCCCTCGTAGAGCTCTTTCCTCACACGGCGCATCTCGTTAAGCATGAAGAAAGCGTCGAGAGCAAGACCTGAAAAACTCGAAAAATCACGTTTTTCTGTTTTTATACAACGTCGGTTCCCCCAAGTGTTTTGATAGTAATACTCCAGCTACGGACCTGAACATTTTACTGGCAGGCACGGGATAACCCACTACAGGTGGGAAAAATCTGGTTTCTCAAAATGCAATGTCAAATATCTTTCAAATCTTAATAAAACCGACCCAAAGTCACCACATTGTCTCTTTTGGTCGGGTCGGCCAACTAGCTCCACCCCGCGCCGGAATTCCTCTAGCTCATCGATAACGAAGAGCTCTACGAGGTATTTGAAGATATCAGGCGCGTCCGCCTGTCGAATCCAGAGCTCGGAACTCGGTCTGCTGCCCGAGCTGGGTCCGCGAAACAATTCGTATTGTTCGAGTCATCCTGAGAGGTGCTGTCGGTTTTCTGCACTTACCTCGGGCTGGAGGGGGCTGCAGGGCTGGTAATCACAGGAATCGATTCGGAGACCCCAGGCGCGTCCGCCTGTCGCATTCAGAGGTCTGAGCTCGGTCTGATACTCCAGCTGGGTTTGCCAAACTGTTCGTTTTGTTCGAGTCATCTTTAGAGGTGCTGTCGAATTACGCACGTAACTCGGGCTGTCGGAGAGCTACAGAGCCCGTACAGAAGACAATCCAGAAGCATCGGGGGCGTTCGGCTGTTGCATCGAGAGGTCTGAAATCGCTTGGGCTGAAAAACTATTCGTTCTCTCCAATTTTTTCGACATTATAAATTGTCAGGAAGCTCTACGAGTCCCCCGGAGAGTATTGGACAGAGATCATGGCAATATACATTAGCTGAGTTTTTCGGAGATGATTGGTGGATTCATTTCACAGGCTCCCAGCTTGGATTTATGCAATACGTCACGCACCTTTGTACTCAGAGCATGCTTCAATGTTTCCAGGAGGTGTCGACGTGCGGACCTGTGAGTTCGCCCGCATATTTGGCGCCCTCCGAGCATGGTGAAATTCAGGTGAGCACGGATGATAGTCCGATGGCTGCTGAGAAACTTGCAAAGCGCATCGCTCTTCATAATATGAAAGCAACCCGTTGGAACCTGGAGGCCCCTGGAATCCCTCTGGAGGTGGTGGGTGACTCGCTCCTCGTGGTTAGCTGGGCTACGGGACGGTGGCGTGCAGATAATAGATCATATGCGGATAGAATATCAAAAATAATCAATACGCTTGATGGGCTTTGTAGCAGCTATATTATACGACCTCCAGCGCCGGGTATGGATCTTATTCGTCATGATTTTCGGGAGTGGAATACTCGTGCCGACGTTCTTACACACCAGGCCCGAGAGGGCCAGATATCTAGTTCAGAATGTAGTCCGTATACACATGATTATGAGACAGAATTTTACGTTGCTGCTGCTATTCGGGCTGGTTTCGATGGCGGCGTGTCGTCTGAGGGATGTGGGTGCGGTTGCTGGATAGACATAGGCCTCAAACCTCGGTATTGGGATCGACGGGACCCCGCTCAGCTGATATGGAAGTCAGTTTTTGAGAGGGCTTGGCTTATTTCTCCGACCACAACTGTTACTGATACAGAACTCAGTGCTTTGGAGTGCATCGTGACTGCGCTCCCACAGGCAGTTCTATGGTTATCACAGACTTGATAGTTGCAGTTTTTCTTAATTCATTGTTTCTTCCTCATACTATGATTTACTCAGCTTCGCTGGGACTTCTCTTTTCTCTTGCATGTTTAGTTGACTGCACTTTGATTCATTTCTGTGTGCGTTTGCTCGTTCGCTCATATTTGTGATTGATGATTCATCGCAGCTTCGCTGCTCTGGGTTGTCTTGACTTTAGGTTCGAATAAGAGCTTTCGCTTCCTGATGACACCTGACCTCATGCTTGCTCGTGGCCCTAGGGCCAGTAGGAGCCTCGCAAAGCCGCAAAAAGAAAGGTTGACGGCTTACCGCCGGCGCCCAGTTTTTTTGGCTCTAGGTGCAGTATTACTATCAAAAGACTTGGAGGAACCGACTTTGTATCAACATTAATGCGTTTGTCTGCGTAATCTGATGAGCTTTTTCGGTGAGCAGGCATCGACAGAGGGAGGAGAGTGGGTTATGCTGCGTCTGTCAGTCGAATTCTCAGATCCGTAGGTGCAGTATTACTATCACACTTGGAGGAACTGATTCGATGAAAACCGAAAAATCATGATTTTTCGAGTTCTCTGGCTCTTGCTTCAGAAGCTTCCTTCATGTGTTCCGAGGAGCGCTGTGCGAGAAAAGAGCTCTACGAGGTGCCTGGCGGTTTATCGCCGGTTCCTAGTTCCCGGCTGACCAGGTTGACGGTTTACCGCCGGCGCTAGTAACTCGTAGAGCTTCCCTTAGCAAGTTATTGCTGGAAGCTTAAGAGTAATACCTCGTAGAGCTCTTCCGCGTCGATGAGCTAGAGGAATTCTGGCGCGGGGTGGAGCTAGTTCGTCGACCCGACCAGAAAGGACAATGTGGTAACTTTTGGTCGGTTTTGCGTAGATTTGAAGGGTATTTGACAATTCATTTTGAGAAAGCAGATTTTTCGCACCTGTAGACGACTATGAGGGCCTCTGCGTCTTGATATGAGCTCTCAAGGCGCACTTTTACTATCAAAACACTTGGGAGTACCAACAGAAGACGCCTGAATTCGGTTTGCTACCAGAGCTGGGTCAGAACAACTATTCGTATTTTCCTAAATTGACGAAAGATGTTGGTAACTTCCTTGGAACCTCGAGCTGCAGAGTAGCTACAGAGCTGTTTGGCACAGAATCCGAAGGAATTCATCAGACGCGCTATCAAGTATCCAGAGTTGGAACCAGAAAAATATTCGCACTCTCTCTCTCTCTCTTTCTTTCTCTCTCTCTCTCTCTCTCTCTCTCTCTCTCTCTCTCTCTCTCTCTTTTTGTGTAAAGAGATGCTTTCTCCTCGCTTCTTCCTCTCCTCCGCGTCCTCCTTCATGAGACCGCGCCCTCGCGCGCGCAGTGCGAGATTGCGGCGCCCGCATTGCAGGAGGAAGCTTTACGAGTTCCCGGCGGTAGCCAAGGCTGACGGTTTACCGCCAGCTCCCGGTTCTCGACGGTTTTTTTTGTCTTTTTTAACTTGTGACTCGTAGAGCTCCCCTAAGAGCGTGAGCGGCGAAGCTAGAAGAGTAATTCCGGCGCGCTGGGGGGCTAGTTGGCAAAAAAATATCGACGGAAGCTTTGCATCAATTTCTCGAAATTCAACAATTCGTTTGAGCTCTAGTATCTTTTCTCCTGATATTCGATCTTATTCCCGCTCGCCATCTTAATCTCAGCTCGATCGGGTACCTATTGCTGCCAAAAAGCATCCAGGCTGGATCGGCTGTTTCGTGTCATCTTGACAGGTGCTGTCGGTTTTATCAACTCGAGCTGTAGGATAGCTACAGAGCTGGTAGGCACACCTAATCGATCTAGAATCCTCAGGCGCGTAAGTCTCAAGCATCTAGATGTCTGAACTCGGTCTGCTATCCGAGCTGGGTCCGAAAAACTATTCGTACCCTGGTATTTTTTTCGCGATGGTGATGGTTTTCCTCACCAAACTGGAGCTGCAGACGAGGTGCATAACTGTTCGGCACAGCAATCGGAAGGAAATCGTCAGTCGCCTAGCTTGAAGTATCTATACGCCTGAACTCGGTCTGCTATGAGCTGGGTCAGAATAATTATACGTATTCTATTTATTGTTAGAGATGGTGATGGTTTTCTGGGCTAAACTAGAGCTGCAGACGAGCTACATAACTGTTCGGCACCACAATCATAAGGAAATCATCAGGCGCGCTAGTCTGAAGTATCTAGACGCCTGAATTCGGTCTGCTATCAGAGCTGGGTTCGGACAACTGTTCGTAATCTGTATTTTTTTCAAGAGGGTCATGGTTCTCTATGTTTAATTCGAGGTGAAGATGAGCTACATAGCTCTTTGTCACATGAGTCGAAAGCAAATCAAAAGAAGCGCTAGTCTAAAATATCTAGACGCCTGAATGTGGTATGCTACCAGAGCTGGGTCAGAAAACTAGTCGTACTCTGCTAGATTGTAGACAGATGGTGGTAACTTTCTTGCCGTAACTCGAGCTGCAGAAGAGCTACAGAGCTGTTTGGCACAGAATCGAAAGGAATTTATCAGACGCGCTAGTTTCAAGCTTCCAGATGCCCGAACTCGTCACGCTTTCAGAGGTTGAGCCAGACAATTATTCGTAATCATTTTTTTTTTTTTTTTTTTTTTTTTTTCCAGAGATGCTTTCTCCTCACTCCTTCTTCTCTTCCACGTCCTTCTCCATAAGATCGCGCCCTCGCGCGCGCAATGCGAGATTGCCGCGCCCGCATTGCACGAGGAAGCTCTACGAGTTCCCCGCGGTAAGCAAGGTTGACGGTTTACCGCCGGCTCCAGTAATTTCGGCGCGCTGGGGGCTAATTGGCAAAACATATCGAAGTGAGTTTTGCATAATTTTGCTCGGTTTAAATTCGACTTCTGAAAATTCAACAATTCGTTTCATCTCTATTTTTTTCCTCATATTCGATCTTATTCACGCTCGCCATCTGAATCTCAGGTGCATCGGGTACCTATTACTGCCAAACGAATCCTGGCGGGATCGGCTGTTCGGGTCATCTTGACAGGTGCTGTCGGTATTCTGTACTTAACTCGAGCTGTAGGAGAGCTACAGAGCTGGTAGGCACACCTAGTCGATCTAGAACCGTCAGGCGCGTAAGTGACTCGTAGAGCTTCCCTAAGAGCGTCAGCAGCGAAGCCAGAAGAGTAATTCCGGCGCGCTGGGGGGCTAGCTGGCAACAAAATTATCGACGGAAGTTTTGTATAATTTTGCTCGGTTTAATTCAATTTCTGGAAACTCAACAGGTCGTTGGAGCTCTAGTACTCTTTCTGCTTATATTCGATCGCATTTAAGCTAGCCATCTTAAGCTCAGGTCGTTCGGGTACCTATTACTGCCAAAAAGCATCCTGGCGAGATCGGATGTTTTATGCCATTTTCGTAGGTGCTGTCAGTTTGCTGAACAGAACTCGAGCTGTAGAAGAGCTACCAAGCTGGCAGGCACAGCTAATCCATCCAGAATCATCCGGCGCGTTCGTCTGAAGTATCTAGATTCACGAATTCGATCTGCTACCAGAGCTGGGTCCGCTAAACTATTCGTACTCTGTTAATCTTCGGAGATAATCATAAATTTCTTGACGTAACTCGAGCGGCAGATGAGCTACGGAGCTGTTCGGCACAGCAATCGGAAGGGAATCATCAGTAACGCTTTTTCGAAAGTATCTAGATGCCGAAATCGGTCTGCTACCGGAGCTAGGTCAGACAAACTATTCGTAGGCTGCATTTGTTGCAGAGATAATGGTGGTTTTCTCGACTTATCGAGCCGCAGATGAGCTACGGAGCTATCCGGCATAGCAATCGAAAGAGAATTATCAGGCGCGCTATTCTATAGTATCTAGACGCCTGAACTCGGCTTACTCCCAGAGCTGGGTCCGACAAGTTTATTGGTACTTTGCTAATTTGTCTAGAGATGGTGATGGTTTCCTTGGTTTATCTCGAGCTGCAGATGAGCTACAGGGCTGTTCGGCATTGAATGCGGATCAGAATGATCAGGCGCCTTTCTGAAGTATCTAGATGCCGGAACTCGGTCTGCTGCCAGAGCTGGGTCCGAAACAACTATTCGTTCTCTGCTATTTGTTCCAGAGGTGAGGATGGTTTTCTGGACTTATCTCGAGCTGCAGATGAGATGCAGAGCTGCGTGGCACAGTAACCGAAGAAGAATTATCAGGCGCGCTTTTCGACAGGATCGACATGCCCGAACTCGGTTTGCTTCCAGAGCTAAGTCCGAAAAACTATTCGTACTCTGTTGATCTTTCAGAAATGATGGTCCTCTCCTTGATATAACTCGAGCTGCAGATGAGCTACAGAGTTGTTTGGCACAGCAATCGGAAGGAAATCGCACGCGCAAGTCTCAAGTACCTAGATGCCGTACTGTGTCTGCTTCCAGAGTTGGAACCAACAATAATTGCCGCCCCCCGCATTGAACGAGGAAGCTCTACGAGTTCCCGGCGGTAGCCAAGGCCAGTTGGCAACAAATCTCGACGGAAGTTTTTTTTTCCCAACCCTCCTGCGTTGGGTACTCGTTTTGAATAGAGCACTGCGGTCTCCACCTTCCTTCCTTCCTTCCTTCCTTCCTTCCTTCCCGCCCCCTCCCGCCTTCTCTCTTCTCTCCACCTCGCCATCCCTGGGTGGCTGCGATCTGTGAAACTGTCGCCACTTTCGAGGGCTGCTGGGGGGCCCAGCGGAGTGACGCCCTACGGGGACTCAGATTAGACCTCGCCATCTCTGGGGGGCTGCGATCTGTGAAACTGTCGCCACTTTCGGGGGCTGCTGGGGTGCCCAGCGGAGTGACGCCCTACGGGGACTCAGATTAGACCTCGCCATCCCTGGTGGGGCTGCGATCTGTGAAACTGTCACCACTTTCGAGGGCTGCTGGGGGGGCGCGGAGTGACGCCCTACGGGGACTCAGATTAGACCTCGCCATCCCTGGGGGGCTGCGATCTGTGAAACTGTCGCCACTTTCGAGGGCTGCTGGGGTGCCCAGCGGAGTGACGCCCTACGGGGACTCAGATTAGACCTCGCCATCCCTGGGGGGCTGCGATCTGTGAAACTGTCGCCACTTTCGAGGCTGCTGGGGGGCCCAGCGGAGTGACGCCCTACGGGGACTCAGATTAGACCTCGCCATCCCTGGGGGGCTGCGATCTGTGAAACTGTCGCCACTTTCGAGGGCTGCTGGGGGGCCAGCGGAGTGACGCCCTACGGGGACTCAGATTAGACCTCGCCATCCCTGGGGGGCTGCGATCTGTGAAACTGTCGCCACTTTCGAGGGCTGCTGGGGGGCCCAGCGGAGTGACGCCCTACGGGGACTCAGATTAGACCTCGCCATCTCTGGGGGGCTGCGATCTGCGAAACCGTCGTCATCGTACCTCGCCATCCCTGTGGGGCAGCTTCGTCACCCTCCACGCCGAGGTCCTGACGTCCACTGCCTGCCAGGGCCGCGCCATGCACCGCGGAGTCATTGTTGACGCAGGGTGCAAGGATGCGAACGACCTGGACGCTCTCTGGCTGCACCTCTACGTGATGCTGTCCAGGGCGACGACGATAGACAACCTACTGATGGTGCGCGACCCCGGCCTTGAGTTTCTTTCCCGCGGCCCACCCGCAGACCTGGCGGAGAAACTGCGGAAGTTCAGTTCCCGCACTGCATCATGCAGGAAGGAGGCAGGGAAGCTGGCGAGCGAGCTAGGTCTCGCTCGCTTCTTGCACTAGATATAAACAGGTATGTTCCTGTGGACCGCCGCGGCGAAACGGCGCCGGCAGCGCTGCGTGCATTGAGCGAGCTCCTGCAAAAACGTACCAGTCATCTATTTCCCTCCGCCTCTTTCATGATCGTCACCTTAGTTCCCCTGTCACCTGATGCATTCATGCTGCTGCTGCTGCCGCGATGGCTTATCGCCCTTTCCTATTCACTCCGTCATTTTCCTGTATATCGTTTCCGCCCCCGTTCTTTTTCACGCCTGGGTACCGAGTCCTCCTCTTATGGATCGATGTCCTTTGAGTCGTGCAAAGAGCGCGCATCCCATGTAGCTTGCACAGCATATCGCCGCGCCTGCACTATCACTGTTCCTGCGAAGGTTTCCCTACTCCGCTTGCCACTTGATGCCATTGGGTTGGGTACATCACAGGGTAATTTTGGTGTTGGTTGGTTTATATACATATATTGTTTTCATCGTTTTCTTCGTCTTCTTCTTACCTACTTGTATTCAATTTCTCGAAATACCTCGTAGAGTTCTTCGACCAGATGAGCTGAGGAAGTCGGGCGCGGGGTGGAGCTAGTGACTCGTAAAGCTTCGCCAGGAGAGTAATTCCGGCGCGCTGGGGGGCTAGTTGGCAAATCATCTCGACGGAAGTTTTGCATAATTTTGTTTGGTTTTAATTCGATGTCTCGGAATTTGAAATTCATTAGAGCCCTAGTTTTTTTCCTACCCCATATTCGATCTCATTCCCGCTCGCCATCTTAATCTCAGGTGGATCGGGTACACATTACTGGCCAAAAGTACTCAGGCGGGATCGACTCTTGAGTGTCATCTTGACAGGTGCTGTCGGTTGTCGCAACTTAACTCGAGCTGCAGCTGAGCTACAGGGCTGGTAGGCACACCCAATGCATTTAGAAACATCAGGCGCGTTCGTCTCAAGTCTCTAGATGTCCAACCTCGGTCTGCTAATTTTCTGCAACAACTATTCGCACTCTGCTAATTTTCTTAGAGATGCTGATGAGTTGATTCAGATAACTCGAGCTCCAGAATAGCTACAGAGCTGTTTGGCACAGCAATCGGGAGAAACTCACCAGACGTGCTAGTCGGAAGTACAGAGATTCCCGAAGTCGGCCTGCTACCAGAGCTGGGTCCGAAAAATTAGCCGTACTCTGCGAATTTTGTAGACATGGTGATGATTCTCTTGACTGAACTCGAGCTAAGGGCAAGCTACAGAGCTGGCAAGCACACCTACTGTACCTCAAATCATCAGGCGCGTTCGTTCGTCTCAAGTATCTAGGTGTCTGAACTCGATCTGCTACCAGAACTGGGCCCGCAAAACTATTCGTGCTCTATCGGTTCTCTGCTTAATGTTTAAATATGGTGGTGGCTTTCTCGACTGAGCTCGAGCTGGAGATCAGCTACAGATCGGTTTGTCACAGCAGTCGACAGGAAATAAGCAGAAACGCTAGTCTAAAAAGTATTTAGACACCCGAAGTCGGTCTGCTACTAGAGCTGGGTCAGAACAACTATTCATACTCTGCTAATTTTTTAGAGAGATGATGGTAACTTTCTTGAGATTACTCGAACTGCAGATGAGCTACATCGCCGTTAGGCACAGGAATCTGATAGATATCATCAGACGCGCTAGTCTCAAATATCCAGATGCCCGAACTCGTCCTGTATCCAGAGCTCGAACAGAAAACGATTCGTATTTTTTTCAGACATGACGATGTTTCTTGATCCTTCCGCGCTTGTCCTCCTCATGCTCCTGCTGCTCCTCCTCCTGCTCTTCCACCCTCCTCCATCTCCTTGCTCACTCCTTCTTCTCCTCCAGTCCTCCTCCATGAAACCGCACCCTTGCGCGCGCGGAATGCGAGATTGCCGCGCCCGCATTGCACGAGGAAGTCAACGAGTTCCCGGGTGACCAAGGTTGACGGTTTACCGCCGGCTCCCAGTTGGTCGACCTTGCCAGAACGGACAATGTGGTGACCTGGGGTTTGTTTTTCGGAGATTGTGAGAGATTTGACAATTGGTTTTGAGAATTCAGATATTTATTTCCTGCAGTCGATCATGGCGCGTTTGATGGTGCAAGTCTCAGGACCCTAGGTGCATTATTTCGATGAAAAGACTTCCAGGCACCGTCATCATAGGAAACCCGAAAAATACATTTCGCGAGCTTTCAAGCTGACTTTGAAGGACGCTCTGTCTTTGTTATCTGGCACTCGTTTGGCGTTTTCAGAGCTCTACGAGGGTCCCGGCCGTGACCTGGTTGATGGTTTACCGCCGGCTCCCAGTTCAACCATTCGTTAGAGCTCTAGTATTTCCCCCCCCATCTTAGATCTTATTTTCGCTCGCCATCTTAATATCAGGTCGGTCGGGGATCTATTGCTGTCAAAAAGCATGTGGGCGGGATCGGCTGTTCGGGTCATCTTGATAGGTGCTGTTGGTTTTCTGAACTTAACTCGAGCTGCAGATGAGCTACAGAGCTGGCAGGCGCACCTAATCCATCTAGAATCATCAGGCGCGTTCGTCTGAAATACCAGATGTCTGAACTCGGTCTGCTACCAGAACTGGAACCGCAAAACTATTCGCACTCTACTAATTGTCTTGGAGATGATGCTGAGTTTCTTGATATAACTCGAGCTGCAGATGAGCTGCATATCTGTTTGACACAGCAATCAAAAGGAAATCATGAGAAGCGCTAGTCTAAACTATCTAGATGCCCGAACTCGGTCTGCTACCAGAGGTGGGTCCGGAAAACTATTCGTGCTCTGCAAACTTTGTAGAGATGGTGATGGTTTTCCTGACTGAACTCGAGCTGCAGATCAGCTACAGAGTTGTTTGTCACAGCAGTTGGAAGTAAATAATTAGAACCGCTAGTCCACGAGTATCTAGATGCCTGAACTCGGTCTGCTACCAGAGCTGGGTCCGAAAAACTATTCGCACTCTGTTTTTCTAAAGAGAGATGATGGTGACAATCTTAAGTTCTCGAATTGCAGATGAGCTACAGAGTTCTTTGATTCTTCATCGTAAGGAATTTATCAGAAGCGCTAATCTCAAGTATCTAGATGCCCGAACTGGGTCTGCTACCTGAGCTGGGTCCGAAAAACTATTCGTGCTCTGCAAAATTCTTCAGAGTTGGTGATGGTTTTCTTGACCCAATTCGAGCTTCAGTCAAGCTACAGAGTTCTTTGCACAGCAATCGAAAGGAAATCATTCGGATCGCTAGTCTAAAGTATCTAGGGACCCGAACTCGGTCTGATTCTAGAGTTGCAATCAAAATACTATTCGTGCTCTATTAATTTTTCCAGAGATACCCATGCCTTTCTGAATCCTCCCCTCCTTCTCTTCCTGCTGCTCCTCCTCCTTCTTCCTCCTTCTCCTCATTCTCTTCAAGTCCTCCTCCATGAGACCCCGCCCTCGCGCGCGCGGCATGCGAAATTGCCGCGCCCGCATTGCGCGAGGAAGCTCCACGAGTTCCCCGCGGTAACCAAGGTTGACGTTTTACCACCGGCTCCCAGTTAGCGGCGAAGCTAGAAGAGTAATTCCGGCGCGCTGGGGGGCTAGTTGGCAACAAACTCTCGACGGAAGTTTCGCCTTTTTTTACATGCTTAAATGCGATTTCTCGGAATTTGAACATTCGTTAGAGCTCTAGTATTTCCCCCCCATCCTTGATCTCATTCCCGCTCGCCATCTTAATCTCAGGTCGACGGGGTACTTATTATTGTCAACAAGCATGTGGGCGGTATCGACTGTTTAGTGTTATCTTGACAGATGCTGTCGGTTTTCTGAACTTAACTCAAGCTGTAGAAGAGCTACAAAGCTGGCAGGCACACCTAATCCATTTAGAATCATCAGGCGCGTTCGTCTCAAGTATGCAGATGTCTGAACTCGGTCTGCCACCATAACTGGGCCCGCAAAACTATTCGTACGCTGCTAGTTTTCCTAGAGATGATGATGAGTTTCGTGATTGAACTCGAGCTACAGATGAGCTACAGAGCTGTTTGTCACAGCAATCGGAACAAACTCATCAGACGCGCTATTCTCGAGTATCTAGAGACCAAACTCGGTCTGCTACCAGAGCTGGGCCCAACAAACTATTCGTGCTCTGCAGTTTTTTAGAGATGGTGATGGTTTTCTTGACTGAGAACTCGAGCTGCAGTTAAGCTACAGAGTTCTTCGTCACAGCAATCGAAAGGAAATCATTGAAATCGCTAGTCTAAAGTATCTGGTTGCCCGAACTCGGTCTGCTACCAGAGCTGGGTCTGGACAACATATTTGTACTCTGCCATTTTTTAGAGAGATGATGGTGGTTGTCTCGAGATTTCTCGAGCTGCAGATGCGCTACAGAGTTCTTTGTCACAGCATTCGTAAGGAAATCATCATACGCGCTAGTCTCAAGTATCTAGATGCCCGCGCTCGGTCTGCTTCCAGAGTTGAATCCAGACAACTTTTCGCACTTTTTTTCCCGAGATGGCGATGCCTTTCTTGATCCTCCCCCTCCTTCTCCTCCTTCTGTTTCTCCTCGCTCTTCCTCCTCCTCTTCCTCAGCCTTCTCCATCTCCTTCTTCCTCACTCTTTCTTCTCCTCCAGTCCTCCTCCATGAGACCGCGCCCTCGCGCGCGCGGCATGCGAGATTGCCGCGCCCGCATTGCGCGAGGAAACTCCACGAGTTCCCGGCGGTAGCCAAGGTTGACGGTTTACCGCCGGCTCCCAGTAAAGGAAGAAGAGAGAGGCCGAGACATAAGAAGAGAAGAGAAAGCATCGAGAAAAGGGAGGGAGAGAAGAGAAAGAGAGAAGAGGACAGAAAAGGCGAACGTACAAAAAAAAAAGAGAGCGCGAAGCGACGAAGGGAGCAGGGGCAGCAGGGGAGCCCGCGCGCGCTTTGCGCCGCCGGGTCGCAGCGTGTACCCCGTAGAGCTCGTCGGCATCGATGAGCTAGAGGAATTCCGGGGCGGTGTGCAGCTAGTTGGCCCAGCCGGCCCGGGCGGACAATGTGCTGACCTCGGGCCGGTTTTTCGAAGATTGTCGAAGATTTGAGAATTCGTTTTGGGAAAGTCGATTCTTAATCCCTGTAGTGGATGATGGGGCGTTCGGCGGTGAAAGTCTTAGGGCTCTAGCTGCAGTCCAGCTAGGTGGAACCACCGGCCGTCGGGATGCAGTTTTCGAGATGATAATGGTTTCGTGATTTTAACAAAAGGAGGAAGCAAGCCATCCAGCTCAAGCATCGCCTGCACCTGCAGTGGGTCATGCTGCGTTTGAATGTAAAATTATCAGGTCCGTTTCTGTAGTATTACTATCGAAACACTTGGGGGAACCGACGTCGTATAAAACGGGCACAAGTAAATTTTGCGAGTTTTCAAGCCGACATTCGAAAACGCTCTCTCCTCGTTATCCGTGCGCTGATTTTTCGTCTTGAGAGCTCTACGAGAATCCCGGCCGTAACCTGGTTGACGGTTTACCGCCGGCTCCCAGTTGCGGCCCGGAAAAGCAGCAAGTAGCTCGTAGAGCTCTTCGGCATCGATGAGCCAGAGGAATTCGGGCGCGGGGTGCAGCTAGTTGGCCCACCCGGCCTGGGCGGACAATGTGACGACCTGGGGTCGGTTTTTCGAAGATTGCGAGAGATTTGGCAATTCGTTTTCATAGACGGTAATTTTTGCACCTGTAGTGGGTGGTGCCGCGTCTGCCTGTGAAATACTCAGGTCCGTAGCTGCAGTATTACTATCAAATCACTTGGCGGGACCGTCGGCCGTCGGGATGCATTTTTCAAGATGAACATGGCTTCGTGAACTTCACTTAAGCAGGAAACTAGCTGTACATCTCTGACCCGCACCGTCGGATTTTTGATCCTGCAGTCGATCTTGGCGCGCTCAAGGGTGCAATTATCAGGGCTCTAGATGCAGAATTTCATCGAAGCACTTCCGGAAACCGACGTCGTATAGAACCCGAAAAATACATTTTGTGAGTTTTGAGCTGACATTCGGGAACGCTCCATTTTCGTTTTCTTGGCACAGATTTTGAAATGTTAAGGGCTCTACGAGGGTGCCCGCGGTAACCTGCTTGACGGTTTACCGTCGGCTCCCAGATAATATTGCGAATCATTGCGTGGCCTGCCGTGTCTTTGAATTGCTAAGTGCGCGAGCAGCGACCTTGTGATTTCACCTGCTTGCGTTCGCGGTCACGTCCGGCGTCAGGGCCGTCGTGTGTTCTGCTGCTCGGCTATTCGGGTTTTGGACGCCGACGGGTTGGCGCACCCGGCCGGGGCTGGGAATGTGTGAAGTTTGGTTCGGTTGGGCGAAGATTGTGAGAGATTTGACCGAACCCGAATTTTTCTTCCCTGCAATGGATCATGGCGCGTCTGATGGTGAAACCCTCAGGGCTGTAGCTGCAGTACAGCTCTCGAAACTTAGAAGCAACTGTCGGCCGTCGGAATGCATTTTTCTAGATGAACGGTTTTCTAAACTCAACTCAAGCAGGGGGCAATCTAGACATCTCTAATGCGCACTGTTTGATGCAGCATGAGAAGCATCGATCTGCATCGTCGGGAGCTTGTCATTCGAGGTCTATCAGAAGATATTCTGGAACACTGTCGTACGTTCGCGTATAGTTGTGTGCATGAGAGCTGTTTGTATTAAAATTGAGCAAATTGAACACCAGTTTTTTCTCGCACCTACAGTGGGTTCTGGTGCGTCTGCCAGTGAAATTTTGAGGTCCGTGGCTGCAACATTATTCAAAAGACATCGGCTCTGCGAGTTTTAAGCTGATGATCGAGGGAGCTTTCTTTTGTAATCTAAGCCCTAATTTGCGTGTTCAGAGCTCTATGAGGGTCCCTTCGGTAATCTGGTTGACGGTTTACCGCCGGTTCCAGTTTGCGTGGGCGTGTTTGTGTCAGTGCCTTTTTATGCTATCCGGGTTTTGGATCTCACAAGTTTCTTGCGTGGCTGTTTGTCTCAACTGAACTCGACCTGTGGGCAAGCTAAGGAGCTGTCAAGCATATTCTGTGAATCCGCACACCCTCGTGCGCACATAATGCGAGATTGCCGCGTTTGCATGCCTCATACATATCTTCCTTCGATTGCTGTACCAAAGTTCGCTGCAGCTCATCTGCAGCTCGAGTTAACTTCAGAGGCCGACACCACCAATCAAGATGACACTGGCTAGTTGGCAAAACATGTCGACGTAAGTTTTGTCTTTTTTACTTTTCTAAATTGATTTTCTCGAAATGACTCGTAGAGCTTCCCTAAGAGCGTTAGCGGCGAAACTAGAGAGTAATTCCGGCGCGCTGGGGGGCTAGTTGGCAAAAAAATCTCGACGGAAGTTTTGTCTTTTCTTGACGTATTTGAATTTGATTTCTCGAAATTCGAAAATTCGATAGAATTCTGGTATTTTTCCCCCATCTTCGATCTTATTTCCGCTCGCGATCTTAATATCAGGTCGATCGGGTACCTATTACTGCCAAAAAGCACTCTGGCGGATCGGCTGTTTAGTGTCATCTTGGCAGGTGCTGTCGGTCTTCTTAACTTAACTCGAGCTGTAGAAGAGCTACAGAGCTGTTCGGCACAGCAATCGAAAGGGAATGGTCAGGCGCACTAGTCCCAAGTGACTCGTAGAGCTCCCCTAAGAGCGAAGCGGCGAAGCTAGAGAGTAATTCCGGCGCGCTGGGGGGCTAGTTGGCTAGAGGCAGGAGGAGGCATGGGGAGGGGGATTCAGAAAGAGGCGGACGCAGGAGGATGAGGCAAGAGGGGAAAGACGTGGCAAGAGGGTGTTGGAGGATGGGGGCAAGAGAGAGTCTCAGGTGGGGTTTGTCCGTCGGAGTAATTTGTATAGCTTTTTGTCAGGGATGGTTGTCTGGCGGATGGCAAACAACATGCTGGCACCCCCGCCGCCCTTGTGAAGTACCCATGCAAATTGGTCGTGCGGCGCCCACGCGTGCTCCAGATTTGGAGGCAACGTTTTTTTGTTGTATTTTGAATTTGTTTTGTTGTCGCACATAGTTGGCCTGCGCGCAGAAAACAATATGCCAGCACCCCCGCCGTCCATTTGAAAAACCAATGCAGGTGGTCCCCGAACGCCTGCGCATCCTTCGGCTTTGGAGGCGAAGGGAATTTGTATTGTTTTGACGGGGATGGTGCTGTGTGTGTGTGTGTGAGTGTGCGCATGGGTCTGGGTTGGCTGCCGGTCGTGTGGGGGACGGGGTGTTTATTGATAGGGAGCAGTGGTATACCCCCCGAGGGGGAATAGGGGGAATATGAAGGAGGGAACGTTCTAAGCCATCTCTGCCAGAAAAGGCTGGTGGTGTCCGACGCAACGATAGCTGTACGTGGGAAAGTTTTGAATATCGCACGATTGCGCACCAGGTCTGTGCTCTCCTAAACCTTGTAGATCTGTGAAAACAGTTCGACGCACCGTGACAGTTGCAGCGCGAAGCTAGTTTGTGTCGGTCGTAGCTCGGCTAGTGAACCGATCTCAACACCTTCGAGTATGTGGCCCAACGTTAGGCCAGAACTTGGTCAAGTTTTTGGGTTATGTGCTACTCAGCCGTTGTGGAAATCCTTGGCGGAACACTTTGGGAAGGAAGGGGTTCTCGGAGAGACTGGTCGCGTAGAGGGAGGAGAAGGATGAATAGGAGGAGAAGGATGAGGATGATGAGGAGAAGGAGGAAGAGGATGAGGAGGATGAGGAGTCGGATGAGGAGGAGGAGGAGCAGAAGTTGAAGGAGGAGGAGGATGACAAGGAGGAAAAGGAGGACAAGGAGAAGGAGGAAGACAATGATGATGATGAGGAATGATGATGGTGATTATGATGATGATGATGATGATGATGATGATGATGAGGATGATGATGATGATGATGCTGATGACGATGATGATGATGATGGTGATAATCATGATGCTGATGCTGATGCTGATGACGATGATGATGATTATGAAGATGATGATGATGCTGCTGCTGATGATTCTGATGCTGCTGATGATTATGATGATGATGCTGATGTTGCTGATGATGATGATGATGATGCTGCTGATGATGATGATGATGATGATGATGATGATGATGATGCTGATGCTGATGCTGATGCTGATGCTGATGCTGATCCTGGTGCTGCTGCTGCTGCTGCTGATGATGATGATGATGATGATGATGATGATGAGGAGGAGGAGGAGGAGGAGGAGGAGGAGGAAGAGGATGAGGAGGAAACACAGGATGCCTCTTGGGATCCTCTTGAAGCCTCCTGGGAGCTTTTCAGGAGGTTATTGGGGGCCGATGCTGAGCCTCCTGCGGGCCTTGTGGGGCTTCTTGGAGGCCTCGTCAGGTGCCTCTTGACCTTCGGGGGCCGTTTTCCTCCCTGGTCCGTCGTGCGACCATTTTGGGTGTCTCAGGGCCACGTTGGGGGGGCCTCTCGGGAGGTCTTGGGGGCCAGCCGATTGGGCCATTTTGGCCCGTCTTGAGGTCCTTCTGGAGGCTTCTTGGGTCGTCGTGGAACCATCATCGAGGCCTGTGGGGCCGTCGTCGGGTGTTGGAAGCCCGAAACGGCGAGGCAACCTCGGGGAGCACAGAGATCCCGGCATCTTCGGGCTCTTCCACGAGGCCTCTTGGAACCTCGTTGGGGCAACTTGAGGGACTTCTTGGGCCGCGTGGAGGCCATCATGCAGCGTCTTGACGCGCCGTCTTGAAGACATCTTGGGCCGTCTTGGAGACATCTTGGGTGAGCTTGGAGGCATCTGGGACAATCGTGAGGTCATCTGTCGAGCCATGTGTGGGCCATCCTTGCCCGAGTTTTTCGCCGGGTGGTCGACGGGATCGGCCGATACCCCATAGAACATATTTTGGAAGGGTTCAGAGGAGTCAAGCATTTTTCAGCCACGCGCAGAGTGGGTGGGGGGAGTGGAGAGGGCTTCCTAGAAGCATCCCTGCTTCCGAGAAGCCCTCACCCATCCCTCCGCCCCCTTGTGCGCACCGCCAACTTCTGCACACCAGGCACCACCGTGCCTGGATTGTAAGTCAGAGTTAAGTCGGGCCTGTGCCTCTACAGGAGGAATATTTCCAAATAGTCCAAAAGTAGTCAGGGGACGGTTCTTGGAGTATTTTTTTTACCATTCCGGAATATGTTTGGGCTATCTTCTATGTTTCGTCCCAAATCAGCCTGTAGGGGGGGACACGTCCGATCTAAAGTCAGAGGCGCTTGACATGCCAGGATACTCGGGGCCTGTCGGGGGCCCTCTTCGGGCCTCGCGTGCGGCCTTCTCTGCGGCCTCCTGGGTTTCTTTCAGAGGGGCCTGCCGGTGGTTTCCTGGGGGGTCCTCTCGGGGCGGAGGGCTCGAGGCGTGAGCTCGAGCTCCCCCTCTTGGGGGCTCCCCTATGGGGCCCTTCTGGGTCGTCTTGGTAGCCCCCTGTGCCGTCTTGAGGCCCTCCTGCGCCGTTTTTGGGCTCTCTCGGAGGCCTCTTGGGCCGCATCGGGACGCTCGTGGGCCGTCCTGAAGCGTCGGGCGCCCGGAACGGCGAGACCGCTAACACATTCCAAGCACCGTGGGCAATCCGTGATTTTGGCCTCTTGGGGCCGTGCCCTCTTGGGACCCTCTCGGGGGCCTCTTGGGCCGTCTTGGGGGGCATCTTGGCAGTGTCGGGGGGGATATTTTGGCCACGCAGCGCTTGAAGGCTCGTTCGTGTGTCGCCCCGGGAGAGGCATTTTCAGGATGCCTCGAGCGAAGCGGTCATGGTTGGATCATGGGACAATCTTGCGACAAGCTCCAAGATGTCTACAATAAGCCGCCTGCTGCACGGGGCATCGGGTCCCTCAAGGAGTTTTCCAGTACTTAGTGTGGACCCTAAAGGACCTGATGAGACTCGACTTCGTGCCTCCAGGCACACCAGCCAGGATCACACTATTCCTGAGCAACTTTCCTGTGCCTCGGCAGGCGGATGACAATCAATGTATGAGGCTGTGTACTTTGTGGTCTGCAGTGGCATGCGCCCGAACGCCCACCACGCCGAGTTACCGTACGCACGCCGCACATAGGCCTTTGATGCAAACGTGGTGTACTATGATATCGTTCGCGCCGCCTCATGGCAAGCAGGCCCCACGCATTGGTGCCGATGACAGCAGGTTAATTATGTCGGCCAGCCATGTGTGGTAACGCTGCCCGCGGCCGTCCCGCGCGAGGCCATTTTGGCTTCCAGTCTGGGGGGTGCCGTCCGGGGCACTGGCACGCAGCTGCTAGCTGCTGATGGGCCAGGAGTGTCGGCCCTGCGCGGCGTTCGCACTCTGGTTTCATCCGTCGTCGGTCTATCGCTGCTGGTCCGAGGGGGCGCAGCTTTGGCTGTCTCGGACGGCGCCGCCAGTCCGTCTGGCTGTTTCTTTTGGATGGTGATGTAGTACAGTCGGCCCTGATTAGTAGGTCGACCCTACCAAAACAAGGGTACCCTCGTGTCCTGTGTCTCGCGAACCATGCCCCTACATTATTATTGCAATGTGGCCCTCGGAAGGATCTTGTGTCTTCTCGCGTGTCCTGTCCAATCAAATCCGACTGTAAATCGGTGGGGGCTTGGGTGCCAGTAGGAATGTTGGGCGAACGTTTGATGTACTTCAACCATCATGCGAGGATGGACACCCAAGCTGGCACCAAACAGTTACCACGCTTTCGGGAAACTAGTTCACGGTTTTAACTAAAGACACTACTCAGTTCGTTCATTAGGCCATTCGCAGGGGTGCGTCGCGAGGGCGCGAAGACAAACTCGTGTTGCGGGTCGCGCAGGACGACGCACAACGTTAGGCGACGTAGGTCTACAGCATGCATGCCAAATAAGAAGCTGGCATGCCAGCAGGTTCCCTCACGGACCTGCTGTGCTCCCCAGCGACCCTGGGCCTCCCTCGAAGTCCAGCGTGGACCGACCAACGTGCCCCTAGATTTCTTGGAGTAAGATCTTTCTGCGGCGGGGGCGGCGACGGCGACGACGACGTGGATGAGGAAAAGGAGGAGGCGGATGAGGAGGAGGAGGAGGCGGAGGAGGAGGAGGAGGAGGTGGAGGAGGAGGAGGAGGCAGAGGAGAAGGAGGAGGAGGACGAGGCGGTAGAGGAGGTGGATGCGGAGAAGGAGGAGGAGGAGGAGGAAGAAGAGGAGGAGAAGGAGAGGAAAAGGAGGAGGAGGAGGTGGAGGAGGAGGAAAAGGAGGATGAGGAGGAGAAGGAGGAGGAGGAGGAGGCGGAGGCGGAGGCAGAGGCGGAAGCGACGGCGGAGGCGAAGGGGGAGGCGGAAGCGGAGGCGGGGGCGGAGGTGGAGGCGGAGGCGGAGGCGGTGGTGGAGGCCGAAGCGGAGGCGGATGCGGAGGCGGAGGCGAAGACGGAGGATGAGGAGGAAGAGGAGGAGGAGGAGGAGGAGGAGAAAGAGGATGAGGAGGAGAAGGATGAGGTGGAGGCGGACGATGCGGAGGATGAGGAGGCGGAGGAGAAGGAGGATGAGGAGAAGGAGGATGAGTAAGCAATTGGAGAAGGATACTACGAATGTTGAGAATATCACGACTAATAGCAATGTCAAGAAATATTTGAAGACTAGTAGTACTATTAATGCCAATACTAGTATTACTGATACTAAGAAGACGAGATACGCTACGACGACGATTAATCACAATACATCAACTTAGTAACACTCAGGCTAATACCATTCATCTTTATAAAGCTAACATCACTACTAATCACACGAATAATAATCATACTACTACTATCAATGCGAACACTGATAATACACATATTAATACTATCAGTCCACTAACACTACTAACACTACTAACACTACTAACACTACTAACACTACTAACACTACTAACACTAATACTATCAATACTAATGTTACTACTAATACTACTAATAGTACTAATCATAGTTATAGTACGACTACTAATAGTATCAATAAGACGCATCATAGTAATACTAGTAACACTAAGACAAACAAACATATGAGGAGGAGGGAGGAGGAGGAGGAGGAGAAAGAGGAGGAGGACAGTGGAGGTGAAGGGGGAGGCGGAGGAGGAGGAGGAGTTAGAAGATGAGGAGGAGGAGGAGGAGGAGGAGGAGGAGGAAGAGAATGAGGAGGATGAGGAGGAGGAGGAGGAGGAGGAGGAGGAGAAGCAGGTCCCCTCCTCCCTTCGCTCCTATTTCTTGCTTCCCCCCTGACCTGCGTGCCGCTGCTGGCCTGCCCTTCGCGCCGGGGCACTTGTGCCGGCGGTTCTTTTCGCCGGCAGCGATCGCCGGGGATGAGGAAAGGATCCTGACCGTCGTGACCACCGTAAGGCAGGGAGGGACGAGGAGGAGGTCCTGGGGACTTCTGCAGACCTCCAGGTAACTCCTGGGACCCACCTATATTCGGCCAGATTGTAAAAACCAGGGATGCGCTGCTTCGTCAAGGCTACCTGTGCAAATTTGCCTCTTGGGCCCAACCTCGGCCACAGATCCCAGAGTTGCTGGCCCGATGCCGCTGTAGTCTCTTCCAAGTGGACGTCAAAGGGTGTTGCATCCTGTCCTTGCTCCCTTGAGGTGGGTTTTGACTTCAGATCAGGCCAGTGTTCGGGCCCGGGCCTGCGCTGTCTGGGAAGATCTTCCGCGACGTTCTGTTCAAGGGCAGTCTGGTCGTCGCCAGGTCTCTAGGGCAAGGCTGGCTTCTCGCCCCCTGGCAGTCTGGTCGCGTCGGCTGTCGCTCCCGCTCGTCCTCGCCGTCTCCCTCCCCCAGGCTTTCCGTCTTCCCGTCTCCTTCCCCCTTCCCCCTTCCCCTTCCCCTTGGCTCTTCCCTCTGGCTTTCCTCCTGTGCCCCTTCCCCTTCCCATCTCCTTCCCCTTGCTCCTTCTCCCTCCCCATCTCCTTCCGCTCGCCTCCCCCCGGCGCCCCCTCCCTTCCAGAGGGGGTTCGAGACCGCGGGGAACTCCTGCGGGGGAGGGAGCGGGCTGGACCCCCCCCCCCAGGCGTGCAGGGAGGCGTCAATCGTCCAGAACCTGCCCGCGGGCCCGCGAGAGGGCACAGGCCCGGCCTCGCTGTCCTGGCCTGCTGACCGGGAGCGAAGCGAGAACACGGACGGGTGCGCCTCCGTTTTCGAGCGCCTTTCGCTTCTCTTCCCCTGCCCGCGCCTCTCCCGTGTGCCATTCCCGCCACCGCGCGGCAGGCTTGCGTCCCGAACGCCGCCAGTGGCTCCGAATCGGCCGACATGGAACGACCAGGCGGTCGAGCAGCCGACGACCGTTCGAGGTTGAATGATCTGCGCGGTGCCAGGAGCCGACGCTGGGGTCGCCACGACACAGACCTGCCGTAGCACGGTTGGTGAGGTTTCAGGTTGTGCACAGAGCCCCCCCCCAAGTGGTCCAAGTTGGCCTCAACAGGCTCTCCGAGCAGTCCCAGCTGGAGGGTTTCTCCGAAGGGCTTAGGCGATTCGTCCTCCTCCTCCTCCTCCTCCTCGAGGCGCCTACGGCCCCAGGGGACACCGTGCAGTCCCAGCTGGCCTTCACAGGCCCCCCGAGTACAACGGGGCGGCCTCAGCGCCCCAGCGCCGCCTCCAGCGGCGCCCTTGGGGCGCTCCGCGCCACAGGGTTGGGGCGCCGGAGCGCGGTTCGCCCCAGGGGCGCCGCCAGAAGCACTTGGGTTGAGTCGGGCATGTCCATGTCTCGGGCCGGACGAAAGGGGGGGATTGGGAAAGGGGGGGTACGAAGTCTGTTGCATGCAGTTGGTTTCGGCCCCACCGAGGGGCCCATTCCTCGGTACATGGGCGCCTCCGGCGCAGGGAGGCGCCGGGAAAGTCAGCTACGGGAGCTGACTCTTACCCCCCCCCTTTGCTATCCCCCCCTTTCGCCTTGCCCGAAGATCCCTCTATAGAAGGAGCATTCCAAAATAGTAAAAAATGGTTCGGGGGTGAAAGGGGGCCCCCTGCAAAATGACAGCGGGCGTAAACCATTCAAACCTCTTCCATCCTCCTCCTCCTCCTCCTCCTCCTCGTCCTCCTCCTCCTCCCTCTTCCTCCTCCTCTTCGCATTCCTCCTCCTCCTCCTCCTCCTCCTTTCACCCCAATCAGAATACTCTTACGGAACTGAATCAAGCAAAACCATAAGAAAAAGCAAAACAAACAAAACAAACAATAAAAGCAATCCCGAGGAACTTGCTGGGGGGGGGGCTCCTTTCATCCCAATCAGAATCCTCGTACGGAGCAGAATCAAGCAAAACCTTAAGAAAAAACAAAACAAACAACAAAACACAATAAAATCAATACAGAGGAACTTGCTGGGGGGGGCGAGGAGGAGGAGGGGGGGACGGGGGAGGAGTCCCCCAGGATTACATTTTTTTTTTTCCTAGGGTTTTGCTTGATTCCGCCCCCGATAGGGGAATCTGATTGAGAGGAGGAGGAGGAGGAGGAGGAGGAGGAGGAGGAGGAGGAGGAGGAGGACGACGATGTCGTGGTCGTCGCCGCCGACGCTGTCGTCGGCGTCGTCGAGGAAAAAGCAAACCCTAGGAAAAAGCAATAAGAGAAATCCTGGGGGACTCTTCCCCCGTCCCCCCCTCCTCCTCCTCCCCCCTCCAGCAAGTTCCTTTTTTTTTTGTTTTTTTTTTTTTTGTTTTTTTTGTTTTTTTGTTTTTTTTGTTTTTTGCTCTTTTCTGCTTTTTCTTAAGGTTTTGCTTGATTCTGTTCCGTAAGAGGATTCTGATTGGGATGAAAGGAGCCTCCCCCCAGCAAGTTCCTCAGGATAGTTACCTAACAGCTTTTGCTGATAGGTTTCTAGTGGTCTCAAAAGAGAGCAGCAGATGACTCCACAGGGGGGTCTGGGCGGGACCCGGATCGGCTGCCGCCGCGGCTGCCGCCGAAGCCCAAATCGCTTGGGACATCCTCGCAAAATCGCTCTTGGCGCTGCTAGAACTCCATTCCCGGGCCACATTTTGGATGCCCGGAGCCAACTGTAGGCCACTTCGTGCTCTTCGACTTCCCAGAACTCCATTCCCGGGCCACATTTTGGATGCCCGGAGCCAACTGTAGGCCACTTCGTGCTCTTCGATTTCCCAGAACTCCATTCCCGGGCCACATTTTGGATGCCCGGAGCCAACTGTAGGCCACTTCGTGCTCTTCAAGTTCCCAGAACTCCATTCCTGGGCATGATTTTGAATGCCCGGAGCCAACTGTAGGCCACTTCGTGTTCTTCTAGTTCCCAGAACTCCATTCCTGGGCCACATTTTGAATGCTGAGGCAGGCTGATGCTGCGGCCGAGGCAGGCTGAGGCTGAGGCAGGCTGAGGCTGAGGCCGAGGCTGAAGGCAGACTGAGGCTGAGGCTGAAGCAGACTGAGGCTGAGGCTGAGGCAGGCTGAGGCTGAGGCTGAAGCAGGCTGATGCTGAGGCAGGCTGAGGCTGAGGCTGAGGCTGAGGCTGAGGCTGATGCAGGCTGAGGCTGAGGCAGGCTGAGGCTGAGGCCGAGGCTGAAGGCAGACTGAGGCTGAGGCTGAAGCAGGCTGAGGCTGAGGCTGAGGCAGGCTGAGGCTGAGGCAGGCTGAGGCTGAGGCTGAGGCAGGCTGAGGCTGAGGCTGTGACTGCGACTGCCGTTGCCGCTGCGACTGTCATCGCGAATGCGACTACGACTGCGAGAACAGCAGAATTCTACAACTGGATTTTCATCTGAATCTTAAGGGGAATGCTTTCAGATATGCTTCTACACATCGCTGTTAGGTTGCTTTGCCAGGATATTTGTTGTTTGTTTGTTTTGCTTTTTCTTATGGTTTTGCTTGATTCTGTTCCGTAAGAGTATTCTGATTGGGATGAAAGGAGGAGGAGGAGGAGAAGGAGGAGGGGGAGGAGAAGGAGGAGGAGGAATGCGAAGTGGAGGAAGAAGAGGGAGGAGGAGGAGGAGGAGGAATAGGATGAGGAGGAGGAGGAGGAGGAGGAGGAGGAGGAGGAGGACGACGACGACGACGGCGCCGGCGGCGAAGCGTGAACCAGTGAACCAGTGAAACCTCTGCTATCCTCCTCCTCCTCCTCATTATGTTCCTCCGTCTCCTCCTCCTCTTCCTCCTCCCCCTTCTCCTTCTCCTCCTCCTCCTCCTCTTCCTCCTCCTCTTCATTTCCCCTCCCTCCCCATCCGCCTTCATCCCCCCTTCCCCTCCTCCATCCTCCCACAGCGGCAAGGAAAAACAAAAGAAAACCCAAGGAAATAACAGGTGTGTTGCAGAAAAATAGCAAAAACCTAAGGAACAACCAAAAAAACAAAGAAACCAAAGGCTTAGAATTGAAAACTCAGCAAAAATCTAAGGAAAAGCCACAACAAACCCAAACACCAAAAATCTGGCACCCTTCTCGGTGGAGCGTAGGGGTGGGAAGGGTAGGTCTTTTTTTGTTGTTGGGTTTTTCCTCAGGTTTTTCGATGTTTTTCGGCTCCAGCCCTTTTTTTGGGGGGGGGGTTTTTCCTTTGGTTTTCTTTGGTTTTCCTTGCCGTTGTGGAAGGAGGAGGAGGAAGAGGAGGAGGAGGAGGAGGAGGAGGGGGAGGAGGAGGAGGAGGACGAGGAGGAGGAGGAGGAGGAGGAGGAGGGATGCGAAGAGGAGGAGGAAGAGGGAGGAGGAGGAAGAGGAGGAGGAGGAGGAGGAGGAGGAGGAGGAGGAGGAGGAGGAAAATGGAAGAGGTTTGAATGGTTTACGCCCGCTGTCATTTTGCAGGGGCCCCCCTTTCACCCCGAAGCCTAAAAAATCGTATGGGGATTTTTTATTGTGGACTATTCTCGAGTATTTTTCATTTTTTTTGATGCTTCGCCCCAAATCCGCCTGTAGGGGGACAGGCCCGACCTAATACTTGCGGGGGCTGTCCGAGCGCCGCCTACCACACGTGTTTCCGAGCGCAGCCCTCATTTCGCGGCGGCAAAGCAAGGGCGAAGACTGACCGGGGAGGTCACAAATCTCATGGCGCCGACATCGCAGAGCGGATTTCGTTTGGAAAACGATAGATGGACCCGGAGCGTCCTGGAGAATTTCATTCCTAATTTCGAAGTGAATTTCTTGTGGATTTATGTCAGGCCAGGAAGAAAGACTAAACAACAACACGCGAAATTCAGTTCGTTTTTCGCTCGTCGTTTCGGGGGTTTGGCGTTGACAGAAGTCCATGCAAAAATTCGCTAGAGCACGTCTGCAAGGTCGGTGCAGTGACAAGCCGACCTGCGCACATCGTCTATCGCGTGCACTGCTGGTCGATGCGGCCAACTGTGCCTGGTCAGGAGGCTTACGGAAGACGCGGCCGCCCGGCGTGCAGCTGGACCGAGTGACGGCACTCGCGCGCGCGTGTCTGGGGGTGGCTTGGTGTGCGGCTGTGTGCTGCAGGCCTGGCGTGCTAGCTTTCCTCCCGTGCCCCGTGCAGATCGGGCCTCGCAGTGCCGTGCGGGCTCTGTCTGTCTGCCCTCCCTCGCCAGGAGTGCTCCCGGCGACTCGACGTCGAGGCCTGCAGCAAGGCCATCGACGACTGCGGCCTGCTGGAGTCGCCCAGAGGATGGGGAGCCTGGGAGGCCCCGGTGCTCGCCGCTCGAGCCTGGGCCTCCCGGGTGGGGCCGGAGCGGACGGGGTGGGAGGATCGGGCCGCTCCGCCGATGCGTTGGCGATGCGGCTCGAGGTGGAGCCCGGCTTTCTCCCCGCCGACGGCGCTGGTGTGTCGCCGACGTCGGCCGATGCATCGCCGATGCACTGGTGATGCACCCGCGATCCTCCGACCCCATCTGCCCGGACCCCATCTGGGAGGCCTCCATCGAAGAAGAGCACAGCGGAGCCGTCTGGGGGTCCCAGCACTGGTTCCGACCAGCAGGAAGGGGGGCAGGTTCGAGGAGCTGTGTTCAATGATGTTTTTTGCCCTTTTCGGCTTCCGGGGAGTGTTTTCGGGTTCCAGGACCGTCAAAACATGATCTGGGAGAAGACATTGCACCAGGTGGACCCTGGGAGGGGTCCAGGGATCGATCTTGAGCGGATCTGCCCTATCCCCCCGTTTTCTAACGAATCTTTTCGGGGCCCATCCAGTTCAGGCCCCCGGGCCGCTTCCACAAACAACAGATTCACACTTTCGGAGCTCTGCTCTCGGATGCTCTGGGGCCCGTCCAGTTCAGACCCTCCGGCCGCTGCTTCCAAAACGGCATATTCACACTTTCGGAGCTCTGCGCGGATGTCTCGGCTCGGCGATGGGCCGCCACGGAGGGCGCCTGCGGCGTCGTCCCCAGAGCGCTCGTCGCCTGCCAGGGAGGGCGGCGCCGCGCCGGTCCAAGAAGGCCGCGCGATTTTTGTCCGAGAGTTTCGTTTATGGCGGGCTCGCGTCGTGTCAACCAGCGGTTGAGGCGGGCTTGTTCCTCTACGAGAGGAATATTCAAAAATAGGCCGCAAAAAGATGGGAAGATTTTTCGATTATGTTTCGTCCAAAATCCGCCTGTAGGGGGACATGTCCAACTTAAGACCAGCAGCGACCCCGCCGCCAGCGTTTAACGCTGAACGCCGCGGGCGACCAAGAATCGGTCGATGTTGAACTACAGTCGAGACTCCAAGCAAGGACGCACGGATGCCCTTCGACTGCCCTCGCGTCCCTGCCTCTGGGGCCCGTCCTTCGCGGCTTCCACTGGCCAGCCCTTCAGGGTGTTGGCAGTCCGCCGCGCAAAAAGTGCCAGCTTCGGCGTCCAAGGCCCCCGCGTCCCTACCGCCCGTCCTCACCATGGACTTTTCGACTGCACGTGACGCTTCGGAGACGGCCGATCGTTTGAAGGTCGAGCCATCCCCGCGGTGGTCGGAAGCCAACGCCCAAGTCGGCACGGCGCGAGCCTCTCCCGCACGCCGCACGGCGGCCCGCTTCTGCCCAGCACCGGGGCGGAGGGCGAGCGCCGCCCCCAGCGTCCTGGGCGCTTTCCCGTTGCCCGGAGGGATGCTGCGCCAGGAGGGGGCGTCGAGGTCCTTTCGGGGAGGGCCAGCAGGAGCAGCACTGGCAGGCCCAACAACACACATCACCCCATCCACGGCCTTGCACGTTGCGCTGCAGGAGAGGGAGCCTCTGACACGTCGCGACCCCTCCCAAAAACCTCGGGGAGGGGAAGGGGATGGCTCCCCTCCCCGAAGGGAAGAAGGGTTGTGGAAGAGGAAAGAGGCCCTCCTCTGACCACCCGTCGCCCAAAGGGCTGGTGGGACTCAGAGTTCTGGCCGAGGCTTCGCAGCAGCCCAGGCAGGCCCTGCCAGGCAGGCCTGACGGACCTTGGCTGTTGGCTCCCTGGAAGGCCTGGGCTTGCCCCCCCCCCCCCGCCAAAGGGCCCCGTCCGATTCGATCGATCCGATTCCGTTTCGAGCTTGCGGGACTCGATGCCCGATTCGATTGCGATCTTCGGTATCGTTTAACCGACCCCCATTTCTATCCCCATTCCCTTCGAGACTTTCACCAAGTTTACCACCCCAGCTGGGGATGCACCCGTCGAAACCCGACGGGAACGGCCTCTATCCCCGTCTAGGGGAGTAAATGGGCCTGTGGGGCCCAGGCCACGCCGCTGGGGATGGGGATCGGTTAAACGATGCTCAGATTCTCCAGCGATCTGCGGCTCGGCGGTGCATCCTGGCGCGGCCGATCCCGCGCCCCGCCCCGAGGCGACGCCGACCCCCCGACCTGTCACGTGTCCCCGGACCTGCGACGCCTTCTTTTTTTGCGGTGCGGCCCCCCGGGAAAGCCGGACTCTTTCCCCAGGGCCGGCTCTCCCCCCCGGGCAGTTATTTGACGGCCCCGGGGGGCCCAGCGAGGGCCCCGACAAAGGGGCCGAGGGCCACGCCAGACGCTTCTCCCGCCGTGAAATTTTTGCACCCTGCGGGCGTGTCTGGGTCCCGATGCATCCTGTGACGAGCGAACAGCACCTATCCATACCCATAATTGGGAGGGACGGAGGAGGCCATGAGTGCGTGCTGTCGGATGGGGGTCCCCGCTCGAGCGGGAGCCCCACTCGCGGCCCGACGCACCCATACCCATAGCCGGTCCTCCTCCCGCCGACCCCCGGTGGGTATGGGTATGGGTGTGTGAGTGTGTGTGTGTGTGTGTGTGTGTGCGTGCTGCTCTTTCGTCATCCTGCCCCCCCCCTTGCCCCCCCCCGCAGGCGAACGAGTGGGCGCCGGAGCCGGTCGGCCCTGGGGCTTTCCCGCGTGCGCCGCCCGAGTGTGCGCCGCCCGGCGCGCTGCCCGCTGCGCCGATCGGGCCCCGCGAGTGCGCCGCGTCGCCCAGCGCGCCGCGGCGGGCCGGCCCGGGCGGCGCTGCCCAGGGCGCGCCGGCCGCGCGGGCCGCCTCGGCGGAGGCCGCCGGCGCCCGGCCGGAGGGCCGCGAGGCGCCGCGCGGGTCTTCGCCGCCGGTTGCTGGCGGCGGCGGGGCGGCGGCGTCGTCGTCCGAGGCGGCGGCGTCGTGGTGGTCGTCGTCGCCGCCGTCCGCGGTCGTCGTCGTGATGGTCGTCGTCGTGGTTCGGGCCGGACGAAACGGGGGGGATTGGGAAAGCGCGGGTGACAAAATTTGCTGCATGCAGCTGGTTTCGGTCTCACCAAGGGGCCCATTCCTCGATACAAAGCCGCCTCCGGCGCAGGGAGGCGCCGGGAAAATCAGCTACGTGAGCTGATTCTCAAACCCCCCCTTTGCTATCCCCCCCTTTCGCCCGACCCGAGTGGTGTCGTGGTGGTGGTCGTCGTGGTCGCCGTCGTGTTGGCCGCCGTCGTCGTCGTCGTCTGCGGCGGCGGTGCTGGCGTTCTGGTCGTGGCCAGGGTCGTCGTCGGCGCCTCGCCCGCCAGGCTCCGCGGGCTTGCGCGTGGGCGGAGCCGCCCGGGTCTCCGCGCGGGCTCATGTGCCAGGGCTACTTCGAGCAGGACGTGCAGGAGGCGGCGCTTTCCGCGCGCGCGAGGGGTGGGGACACGCTGGCACCCGCACCACTCCGCAATGTAGGAATCGAGGTGAAAACAACAACTACATCAACATAGCGACGGGAAGTCCGCACGTATTTCTTGGAACGGCGCTACACTCCCTATTGGCGTTTTCCCTGATGTGGAGAAGCCCAGGCATCCAACGTCGTGAAGAACGCTTGCCGGCGTGGACCCCGAACAAGGAGTTTTTGAAGTTTGATTGTGGAAGCTAGCTCTGTGGTGCAACATATGCTGTGCAAACACTTGTGCAATCTACGTGGTGAGATCCAGGTTGTGTAAGCTCTGTGGGGCAGTCTCAGTCGTGCAAAATTTGTTGACAAGGTTCTCTCGATCTGGTACAACACAGGTTGCCTGTTAGGGCGTCTTGAGCTATCGGCAACTGGAATAATTCTAGACGCTTCGCGTAACCCCACCAGCCCATCCGTCTACGTTTCGGCCTACCCGGTGACGCCTGGACGTCGCGGACTTCGCCGGCACAGGAGTTGCGCCTCGAAGAACCTGGATTTGCTGGTGCAGTCTGCCCACAGCAGCGGTGCTCCGCGGCAGTCAGCGGTTCCCTCACATCGCGGGTGAACTCGGCTTGGTGAGCGTGTGGTGTTAACCGTCTTTCGCGGCGGTCAGCTGCACCCCTCACTCCCGGCAGGAGCTTCGCAGGACACCGGCACACAGCGCTGGCCCCCGAGGTTGGCAGTGTTGCTTGCCGTCGGAATGCGCAACTAGGTTCAGCGACAGCCGCGCTTCGGGTCGTCGGTAGCAGCTTTCCGAACACTTCGTGACCTGAGCGACTCTGAGTGGCCGGCTTTTCGGGTCTGGCTGGGGTACCCCCCGCCGGTCCTGCCGTTAGGCGGTCTGTCCCGTTAGGTCGCCCGGCTGGGTGTGCTCCGTGCCTTCGCGGGCTACTGCGGTTGGGCACGGACGACGAGGTCAGCGCCTCGGTCGGTTCAGCCGTCCGAGGGCCGCCTGCTTTGTTTTTCACGCTTTGCCCGCTTCCAGCCCGCCGGTAGGCGTGAGCTTGCCTCGGAGGCTGGCGCCGATCCGGCGACTCGCTCCGTAGCTTTGAATTAGTTCATTTTGTATTGTGCATGTGCATATGCTCCTGCTTGCAGGCGCGTCTCAGCTTGCCATCCTGGCTGCTGCGTTCGCCTATTCGCACTGTGCCGTTGCCCCGGACACTGCTCTTGCCGCCTGACCTATGCCTCGCGGCCGCAATCGAAAAAGTAACCCCACCCACCCATCCAGAAACGATGCCCAGAGGAAGTGCCTCGATCAGGGAAGTGGGCAGCACACAGAGGAAGGGTCCCCCAGTGGAGGCCTCTCGGAGCGTCTTGGGGGCCTCTTGGCGGTCCCGGGCGCCTCTTAAGGCGTCTTGGGTGCCTCGGAGAGCTTCTTGGGGCCTCTTGGGGGTCTCTTGAGGGCCTCGTGGAGGCCTCTGGGGCGCCTGTTGGGGCCTCCTGGGCGCCTCTTGGGGCCCTCTGGAAGCGCTCTTGGAGCTCTTTTGGGCCATCTTGGAGTCTTCGTGACGCCTCGGGTGGCCATCGGGAGCGAAAAGGCGAGAAAGCCGAAAACATTGATTTTCATAGGTTTTGGACGGATTTTGGCCTCTTCAGGGCCTCCGGGGGGAGCTCTTTGGCCACTTGGGACCGTCTTGAAGCGGTCTTGGGGCTTCTTGGATCATCGTGGGAGCCATCTTGAGGCATCTTGGGATATCTTGAGCCATCTTGGAGGTCATCTTGGGCTCTCCCAGGCGCTCGTGAAGTTATCTGAAGCAGGGCCCCCCCTCCGGAGGACCGAATGTGGCCAATACTTTTTATAACATCAGTGATTTTGGCATTCTCGCCGAGGCCTCTTTGAGCGTCTTGGGTGCCTCTGGGGGGTCTCTTGGGGCCTCGTGGGGGTCTCTTGGGAGCCTCTTGGGGGCTTTGGGGCTTCTTTGGGCCACGTGGGGTCATCTTGGGGCCATTTCGGGGCCTCTCGGGGCTTCCCGGGTGCCTCTTGGGGCCATCTTGGAGGAGATCGATCACAGAGAGGGGGGGGGGGGCGCTCAATTGCCCCCCCCCCCCCCCCCTTCAGGAGGCCCAAATGGGGCCAAAACCTGAGTAAAACCAGTGATTTTGGCTTCCTCGCCGAGGTCGTTTTGGACGCTTCAACGCGTCGCGGACCCCCCCGTCCAGGTCCAGGGGAGGGGGTATGGGGGAGGGGTCAAGACTCCCTCCCCGCCCGCAAGCCGTCTCGCTCACTCCCACCCGTCCTCCCAACGCATACGTGGCACCCGAGTCTGGCCCGAGCCTCAGCATATTCAGCAGTCGTCTTTGGATGGGCAGCTACTGGGGGCCAGTCCGCCGCCGCCGCCGCCGCCGCTGTCAAATCGCCGCCGCCGCAGCCGCTGCCGCCGCAGCCGTTGCCGCCACCGCCACCGCCGCCGCCGCAGCCGCCGCCGCCGCCGCCGCCGCAGCCGCCGCAGCCGCCGCCGCAGCCGCCGCCGCCGCCGCCAAGTGTGTTTCCCAACCATCCTGTGGTGTTGGGTCCTCGTTTTGAGGAGACAGCGCCCCGCGTCTCACTCCTCTTCCTCTCCTCACCCCCCTCCCCTCCTACCTCCTTCCCCCTCCTTTCTCCTCTCGTCGTGGCCCCATAGGGAGGTCCACCTAAGGGCCCCAGTGGTGCAGTTCGCATGGCGGCGCCGCCCCATTTTGGCACACCCTCACACGTTTCGTGGCCCCATAGGGAGCCCCATCTAAGGTCCCAGTGGCGCAGGTGGCATGGCGGCGCAGCCCCATTTTGGCACTCCTCTCACACGTTTCGTCGCCCCATAGGGAGGTCCACCTAAGGGCCCCAGTGCCGCAATTCGCATGGCGGCGCCGCCCCCTTTCGTCGCGCCCCCTCCACGTTTCGTGGGCACATTTAGGGGGCCCCATCTAAGGTCCCAGTGGCAAGCTGCGCATGGCGGCGCCGCTTCAGTTTGGCACTCCTCTCACACGTTTCGTGGCCCCATACGGAGCTCCAGCTAAGGTCCTGGTGGCGCAGGTCGCACGGCGGCGCCGCCCCATTTCGGCGCTCCCCATCGCTCGTTTCGTGGCCCCATAAGGAACTCCACCGAAGGCGCCAGTGCCACCACCCGCATGCGTCACCCACACCCATGTCGTCACACCCCTCCCACATTTCGTGGCCCCATGAGGAGCTCCAACGAAGGCCCCGGTGCCACCGCCCGCATGCGTCACCCACATTCCGGCACACCCCTCGCGTGTTTCGTGGCCCCATAGGGAGCTCCACCAAAAACCCCAATGGCAGGGTTCACGTGCGCCCACCGCACCCATTTCGGCACACCCATCACCTTTCGCGGCCCCGTAGGGAGCTCCACCGACGGCCCCAGTGGCTGCGTTCGCATGCGCCCACCGCACCTATTTCGGCATACCTCCCACGCGTTTCGTGGCCCCATAAGGAATTCGACGTCCCGCCGGACAACTTGTGGCGCACTCCTCACACGTTTTGTGGCCCTGAGAGGGAGTTCCTCCGAATGCGGAGCCCACAACGACAGTGCTCACAACTGAATATGGTTGGGTCCTTCGCCAGGCTAATTATTTTGAGAGGGATGGTGGTGGGTGGGGGGGGCGCATCGGGTTGGTTGCGCATGTTCCGTATGGTTTTTTTTACAAAGGATGGTGGGGTGGGGCCCTCTCGGTTCCTGATTGGCTAGCAGTCGCCTGGGGGAAGTGGTGTGTATTAGTGGGGAACAGTGATACCCCCCCCCGAAGGGGAAGAGGACATTTTGTAAACCACGTGCGCCCGAAGGGCTGGTGGGATTAGGCGGGCACATTCGGCTTCTTCAGACACCTGAGACAATTCATTGCTCACTTCATCTCTTTAAGCCCTCTTCGGCGCCGAGAACCACCGTGAGGAAACCTCGCGCTGTTGTTTTTTTAAAATTGGCTTGTGTGCGTCCCATGTTTTCCGTATGGCTTACTTGATTTTGCAGTGTTCGTGCCGTTGACTTTCAACGCGCCCCAGACTGCCGCGTGGTCCCCCCCGGAGGCGGCCCGCAAGGCCCTTGGGACCCATCGGCGATTCTGAGTGGCGACCAACGCCGCCGTTGCGAAGCCTCGTCAAAACCACTTCGAACGGCGACGGGCGGAAACAACGAGCGGCGACGAACGGCATTGCGGTGAAACCTTTGCAGATCCAGCGGTTGCGAGCGGCGACGAGCGGCGACGAGCGGGCACGCGCGGCCGCGGGGCGAATCTTCGACGCCCGCCCGCGGCGACGAGCGGGGCGCGCGGCGGCTGCGAGCGGCGACGAGCGGCAACTGGGCGACGCCCCGGCAGAGACAGCGACCGCGAGCGACGACGAGCGGCGACCATGAGCGGCGACGAGCGGTCGCGGGCAGTTGTTGGGTCGAATATTTGACGCGCGCGCCATGATCACGGCGTCGCGGCTCCGCGCGCGGCGTCGCGGCGCAGAGCGCGCGCGCGACCGGGCGCGCGCAGGCGCAGACGCAGGCTCGTCCACGGCGCGCGCGCGCGCACTGAAACGCGCGCGCTTGCACCTTCGCACGCGCAGACACGCACGGACACACATACATAACACAGACACACACACACATACACACAGACACACACAGACACACACAGACACGCACGCATACCCGCGCACCCACGCACGCGCGCGCCCGCCCGCGCGCGCAGGTGCGCGCGCACGCACGCGCACCCGCACACCCATACACACGCGCACACACGCGCACACACACACACGCACGCACGCACGCACGCACGCACGCACACACACACAGACACGAGCAGACACACAGACACACACAGACACACACAGACACACACAGACACACACAGACACCCACAGACACACACAGACACACACACAGACACACACAGACACACACAGACACACACACAGACACACACAGACACACACACAGACACACACAGACACACACAGACACACACAGACACACACAGACACACACAGGCACACACAGACACACACAGACACGCACAGACACACACAGACACAGACACACAGACACACACAGACACACACAGACACACACAGACACACACAGACACACACAGACACACACAGACACACAGACACACACAGACACACGCAGACACACACAGACACACACACAGACACACACTGACACACACTGACACACACTGACACACACACACACTGACACACACTGACACACACTGACACACACTGACACACACTGACACACGCTGACGCACGCTGACACACGCTGACACACGCTGACGCACGCTGACGCACGTTGGTACACGCTGACACACACAGAGACTCACAGAGACACACAGAGACACACAGAGACACACACAGAGACACACAGAGACACACACAGAGACACACAGACACACACACAGACACACAGAGACACACAGAGACACACAGAGACACACAGAGACACACAGAGACACACAGAGACACACAGAGACACACAGAGACACACAGAGACACACAGAGACACACAGAGACACACAGAGACACACAGAGACACACAGAGACACACAGAGACACACAGACACACAGAGCCACACAGAGCCACACAGAGCCACACAGAGCCACACAGAGACACACAGAGACACACAGAGACACACAAAGACGCACAGAGACACACAGAGACACACAGAGACGCACAGAGACGCACAGAGACACACACAGAGACACACAGAGACACACAGAGACACACAGAGACACGCACAGAGACACGCACAGAGACACACACAGAGACACACACAGAGACACACACAGAGATACACAGAGACACACACAGAGACACACATAGAGACACACACAGAGACACACACAGAGACAGACACAGAGACACACACACACAGAGACACACACAGAGACACACACAGAGACACACACAGAGGCACACACAGATACACACACAGAGACACACGCACAGACACACGCAGAGACACAGAGACACACACAGAGACACGCACAGAGACACACACACAAAGACACACACAGAGACACACACAGAGACACACACACACACAGACACACACACACAGAGACACACACACAGAGACACACAGAGACACACACACAGAGACACACACAGAGACACACACAGAGACACACACAGAGACACACACAGAGACACACACAGAGACACACACAGAGACACACACAGAGACACACACAGAGACACACACAGAGACACACACAGAGACACACAGCGACACACACAGAGACACACACAGCGACACACACAGCGACACACACAGAGACACACAGCGACACACACAGCGGCACACACACAGCGACACACACAGCGACACACACAGCGACACGCACAGAGACACACGCAGAGACACACGCAGAGACACACACAGAGACACACACAGAGACACACACAGAGACACACACAGAGACACACACAGAGACACACACATAGACACACACAGAGACACACACAGAGACACACACAGAGACTCACACAGAGACACACACAGAGACACACACAGAGACGCACACAGAGACGCACACAGAGACGCACACAGAGACGCACACAGAGACACACACAGAGACACACACAGATACACACACAGAGACACACACAGAGACACACAGAGACACACACACAGAGACACACACAGAGACACACACAGAGACACACACAGAGACACACGCAGAGACACACGCAGAGACACACACAGAGACACAGAGACACACACAGAGACACACACAGAGA
Source organism: Prorocentrum cordatum (assembly GCA_963575745.1). NCBI lineage: Eukaryota > Dinophyceae > Prorocentrales > Prorocentraceae > Prorocentrum > Prorocentrum cordatum. The sequence continues at coordinate 51,695 of CAUYUJ010014690.1, forward strand.
CACACACAGAGACACACACAGAGACACACACAGCGACACACACAGAGACACACACAGAGACACACACAGCGACACACACACAGAGAAACACACAGAGACACACACAGAGACACACACACACAGACACACACAGACACACACACAGACACACACACAGACACACACACAGACACACACACACACAGAGACACACACACACAGACACACACACACACAGACACACACACACACACACACACACCGCACACCGCGCGCCACATAAGCGCCCCAGGCGCGGTCGGCAGGTGGAGGTGCCAATGGCGAACGAGTTTAGTCAAAAGGGCGATGATGAAATAATCCGGTCACGGCCGTGCAACTTGGTGGTGAAACAACAAACGCCCGCGCCCGCGCCCGCGCGCGCGCTTGCGCGTGCGCGCTCGCTCGCGCCCGCCTGCCCGACTGCGCGCGCCGTCGCGCGCGTGCACGCGCGTGCTCGCGCCCGCGCGCACCGCGTGCGCACGCGCGCGCCCAGGCGCCCGAACTCACGCGGGCCTGCGCCCTCGCGCGAGCGCACGCACGCGCGCGCGCATCCGCAAACTCGCAGACACATGCGCCCGCGCACGCGCGCGTGCGCGCGCCCGCGCGCCCGCGCTCTTACGCGTGCGCGCAGGCACGCGCGCATTTTTTATGCGTCGCGGCCTCGCGCGCAGCGACGCGGGCCGAAGGGCAGCAGACGCGCGCGCTAGCTAATCTTACTTTTTGGCATCGCGGCCCTGCGCGTGGCGACGTGGCGTCGGCGGTTGGAAGGTTGGGCGCGCGCGCGCGACGACGCCCCGAAGCGCCCGCGCGCCCGCGCCGCGTGCGCATAGACAAACGCGCGCTCGCACTCGCACGCGCACGCGCACGCGCAGGCCCGCGCTCATGCCTGCGCCCTCGCCCACGCCCGCACGCGCGCGCACGCGAACACGTGCGCGCGCGCGCTCGCGAACGCCGCGCGCACGTGCGCGCGCAAGCGCGCGCGCAAACTCGCACGCGCGCGCGCGGGCAGGCGCGCGCGCACGAACATGCACGCGTGCGCGCTCACGCACGAGCACACGCATGCGCACGCACGCGCGCAAACGTGCAAACCCGCGCACTCGCGCACTCGCGTGCGCACGCCCACGCGCGCGCGCGCACGCACGCGCGCGCGCGCAAACGCACGCGAATGCGCATGCGCGCGCGCACTTACGCGCGCACGCACACGCGCGCGCACGTTCACACGCACGCGCGCACGCACACGTACACGTATACGCACGCGCGCTCGCGTACTCGTGCGCGCGTGCGCGCACGCACGCGCGCTCACGCCCGCGCGCGCGCACGCGCACGCGCGCGCGAACGCGCGCGCACATGCATGCGCACGCGCGCGCGCACCTGCGCAAGCGCACACCCGCGCGCGCACGCGCGCGCACGCGCGCGCACATGCAGTGCACGTATGTGCACACGCACACGCACACGTGCACACTTGTACGTCCATGCGCGCACACGTACGCGCACGCGCACGCGCGCGCGCACGCGCACGCGCGCGCGCACGCACGCACGCACGCGCGCGCGCACGCACACACGCAAACACGCACTCGCGCACACACGCACATACGCACACACGCGCATTTGCACACAGGTGCACGTACACACGCGCGCGCGCATGCACGCGCACACGCGCAAACGCGCGCAAGCACGCGCGCGCATTCGCATGCTTTTATGTCGGCGGCGCAGAGGGGCCTCAGGCGCGGTCGGCAGGTGTAGGTGCCAGTTGCGAGCGCATGTAGTCGAACGCGTCATGGTGGAAGAATCCAGCGGCGGCCAATCAGATTGGTGGAGGGACATCTGAGGCACTGTACAGCCAAGGTGCAGCGGCCAGCCAACCCGCGGGGCGTGGGCTCGACGCAGTGAGTTGAAGCGCGAACAACAGTCTGGCGCTAATTTGCCAGAGGCGGCGAACAATTTTTCAAGGCTGCCAGACCAGCCAGCTGGGCGGCGACGCGAAGCGCGCAGCGGCGCGACAAGGCGACGCCACTGGGCTTGCAGTGGACACCACGCAGCGCCGTGCAAGTGCAAGAGACGCGATGAAACAAGCGCGTCCGAAGCGGTCGTAGCCTGGACATGCAACAAAGCTGAATGTGGGCGACCGCGTGCATCAATCGATTCACGCGGTTGCGCGCATGGGTGGTGGAGAGCGCAGGCAAATCCATGGGTGGTGGACAGGCGCGTGCGTGGCCAACGTGCAATGCGGACGCCGCCGGTAAAAGTTCAAGCCCGCCGCCGCCAACGCCGCGGCCACCGCGGGTAGGTGCAGCCGAAACAACAACACGCGCGCACATGCACACGCGCGGACACGCGCACACGCGCGCGCGTGCACGTCCGCGCGCGCGCGCTCTCACGCGCACGCACGCGCGCACGCGCGCGAGCCGACGCGCGGGCGCGCAATCACGCGCGCGCGCGCCCTGGAGCGCGTTTGTGCGGAGTCGCGGTGCGGTGCGCCCGCGTCGCGCCCCCCGGGATTGCCGGGCCGCCTTCCTCGCCGCCGCGGGCGTCGCGCCGCGGCTGCGTGCGCGCTTGCTTGCTGGGCGGTGTCGTGGAAGCTGGTTCGCGCCCATGTGATGCGACGCGCAAATTTGGCAACGGTCTGTGCCGCCAGGGCCTGGAAGGGGCTTGTCCTTGACGGGCGGTGCTTCAGAGTGGCGTGCGTTCTGGTGTGTGCCCGCGTGCCGCCCCGTCGGCCACCGCCGCCAGTATTGCTTGCGTGGCGCGCGGCCGCCTCGAGTTGGTGCGCGGATGCGGTGTTGCGGCTGACAGCGGGGGGGTGGGCGAATGCGCGCGCGCCCGCGCGCGTGCGCGCGCGCGTGCGCACCAGCGCACGCGCCGCGCACGACGCACGCGCGCACACGACGAACCCACAAACCTACACGGACACACACACACGCACCCACGCATACCCACACACCCACACACCTACACACATCTATACACCCACGCACACCTGCGCACACACACACATATTTTAAGTCGGCGGCGCAGAGGATCTTCAGGCGCGGACGGCGGATGGAGGTGCCAATAGGGGTGCACAGACGCTCGCGCACACCCATACACACAGACACATGCAAACACGCCAAAAAACGCAAACACGCAAACTTATTCACACGCGCGCGCGCGCACACGCACTCGCGCACACGCACGCACACGCACGCACGCGCATTCCCCCCCGCACACACACGCACGCACATGCACTCGCACTCGCACTCGCACGATCGCACGCACACGCACACGCACGCGTACACGTGTGCACGCGCACGCGCGTACACGCGCACACGCACATGCACGCGCACATGCACGCGCACACGCACGCGCACACGCCGCACACGCACACGCACACGCACGCGCGCACGTACACGCACAGGCACAGGCACACGCACACGTACCCGCACTTGCACCCGTGCCCGCACACGCACATGCACGAGCACACGCACACGCGAACGCGTACGCACACGCGCGCGCACGCGCACACGCACGCGCACGCACACACATAAAAGCACACACAAATGCACGCGCACACACGCCAGCGAGCAGGAGCGGCGTCGAGTAGCAACCACCAGTGAGGACGAACGGGCAGTGTGCGAATCTTGGACACCCACCTGGTGACTACGAGCGGCGACGTTCGGAGGCCACGAGCGGCAACGGGCTGGCACGGGCGGTGACGTGGCGAATGTTCGACGCAACGATTCAGCGACAGGGAGCGGCGACGAGCGGCGACGACGAGCGGCGACGAGCGGGCGCGGGCAGACGGGCGGGCACCGGGCGAATGTTCGGCCCACCCACCATGCGATTACGAGCGGCGACGAGCGGCGATTGCGAGTGGCGGCGAGCGGGCACGAGCGGCCACGAGGCAAATCTTCGACGCCACCCCGGCGAAAACGAGCGGCGACGGGTGGCCTCGGAGCGAATCCTCGACACACCCGTTCAACTATCGAATGACGTACGTAAGAACCCAGTGCAGGTACTGTTCGGGGACTGCATCTATTGTGTTGTTGTTGTCGCTGTTATTGCTCCTGTTGTTGTTGCTGCTGTTGTTGTCGCTGTTGTTGATGATCTTGTTGTCGTCGTCGTCGCTGCTGTGGTTGTTGTTGTTGCTGTTGCTGCTGCTGCTGTTGTTGTTGTTGTTGCTGCTGCTGCTGTTGTTGTTGTCATTGTTGTTGTTGTTGTTGGTGTTGTTGTTATTGTTGTCGTCGTCGTTGTTATTGTTGTTGTCGATGTTGCCGTTATTATTGTTGTCGTCGTCGTCGTCGCTGTTGTTGTCGCTGCTGTTGTTGCTGTTGTCGTCGTTATTGTTGTTGTGGTTGTTGTGGTTGTTGTTGTTGCTGTAGTTGCTGTAGTTGTTGTAGTTGTTTGTCGTCGTCGTCGTCGTCGTCGTCGTCGTCGTTGTTGTTGTTGTTGTTGTTGTTGTTGTTGTTGTTGTTGTTGTTGTTGTTGTTGTTGTTGTTGTTGAGGCTGTTGTTGTTGTTGTTGTTGTTGTTGTTGTTGTTGTTGTTGTTGTTGTTGTTGTTGTTGTTGTTGTTGTTGTTGTTGTTGTTGTTGTTGTTGTTGTTGTTGTTGTTGTTGTTGTTGTTGTTTCGGGCCATCGCCCCACCCTTGGCGGCGCCTTCGGCCTCGCAGTTGGAGTGCGGGATAGGATCCAGCGCCGATCCAAGACATCCGTTCGGACCTTCACCCTCCCGTCGCCAGCCCGCCGCCGGCAGCCGCGTGCGCCCCTTTGCTGTCTGCAGCCCGCAGCCCGCAGCCCGCAGCCTCGCAGTGACGTGCCGAGCCGCATGCCGAGCCGCATGCCGAGCCCAGGCATTCAGTGGCGATTGCCCTCTGAGTCTCTCGGTCGGCCGGGCAGTCAGCCTCATCACTGCCTGGGCATGCTGCAGGCGTGCTCTGCGGATACCCTGGACACCCGTCCGAGCTGGGGCCGCCTCTGTCTTCCCTTTTTCCAGTTCTCCCTCCCTCTCCCCTACCCTCTTCCGCAAAGCGGTGCTGAAGGCTCTTCCACACGACGGTTCTGCTAACAGGTTCCACGCGTTGCCGAGCCGTCTGGAGTGCCATCCGGGCCAGGTGGTGGCCCAGATCCGCCTCGCGCGACGACCCTGGTGGGCATCTCCAGGTGGTCACTGTGTCACCGACCTCAGCAGGGATCAGCCCACACGCTTGGATCGCAGTGTGCGCTGGGTCACAATGGCACCGCCCCATAGTCTCCGCGCTCGGCCCGACCAGGTTGCAAGCGGCCTTGCTGTCCAACCTGCAGCGTGCCTACGCGCCCCACGAGCCCTTGGCGCGCGAAAGTGCCGCCGTCGTGCGAGCCAAGACAGGAGTCGACGGATCAAGGAGTGGACCCAGCGGACGCGGGCTCAGGACGGCAGGAATCGGGCCCGCCTGGCAGACTGCGCTGACCTGCTACTGCGAGCGCCAGCGGTCCCTCTGCTGGACCGCAGCGCCCTACCCCGCAGACGCCTGCTGCGCCACAGCTGCAGGCGACGGGGAGCACCCCAGGGGGCACCAGCTCCCTTGGAGGACGAGAGAGGCGCCTCCACAGCGTCTGGACCACCTCTGGACCGCGCCCAGACGGCGGGAACCACTCGGACGAGTGATGATGATGCCCGCGAGCCGTGCACCCTCGTCGAGCCGCAGTGGGCCAGCGCCACCCGCTCGGGTACGCAGCCCATGCTGGCGCGTGGGGGCCCTGTCTGGCCTGCTCGGAAGGGGGGGGGGTGCGATGCACGCAGCGAAGTGTGACCAATGTGTGTGTGTGTGTGTGTATGTGTGTGTGTGTGTGTGTTTGTGTGTGTGTGTGTGTGTATGTGTGTGTGTGTGTGTGTGTGAAGACCGCCCATCTCCCATTTCTGTCCATCTATCCTGTTATCCTCTCGGCTTGGGTATTGAACGCATTGGATATCCTGCAGGTTCCTTCTGCGAGGGTAAAAGATCCCCATCTTTTTCCTCATTGTCCTCTACCTACGGACCACACGGTAGGTTCGACTCATTGGCCGTTAACGTCGGTTCACAATGGAGGGGGGGCTTAGAGTGATAGTACATACCCTACCAGATAGCACTTTGCAGTCTACCACGCCTTGACGTGCCATGGGGCTCGGTGGCGAGCCCTTGGCAGGCCCGGACCGGCCGCAGCAGATCTTGAATGGAGCTTGTGTGAACGCTGGCACCGTACCGTGACGCTTGGTTGCGCGACCGCGGGTAGCAGGAATGCACGTTGACGTCCGGGTCCACTGGCTTTGCGGCTTCCAGGAGATCGTTCCCATCGGTAGCGATTACAATCAAGACGGTGAAATAAGGAATAATTCGGGTTTGGAAAGCGCTCGCTTTCCTTGGTTGTTCCTCTACAGTAGCTCCCCTCGTGCGCTCAGGCGCTTTTGGCGTTGAAACGGCACTTAGTTCTTCATTTAGCATTTCCTATGGCAGTAGCTTGAATGTACAGTAGGTTGTCGGGTGCGTGCTGAACAGACAGGCCCTGCGCTCGTTCGGGGCTCGCGCGGTGCAGGGTCCGTTCCCGCGGTCGCCTCCCTTGCCAAGCCGTCGCGGCGACAGAGACGCTTGCTCCGCAGACCGCGGCATGAGCAGCAGGCGCAGCGGCCGTGGCGGGATGGGGATCACGGTTCCAGCAGTCCGCAGGCCCATGCCCTCCTTGCCGGTGCGCCTGGACGTCGAGCCGCCTCGCGCCGCGGCCGTGGGGTGGAGCGCTGCCCTCCTCAAGGGTGGCCGCGCGATGCGGCGGGGGGAGTCGCGCTCCGCGCTCCTGCGCGCCGCGCGGCGCGCGAGTGTGCTGATGGCTTTAAGTCGGGGGTGTCCCTCTACAGGAGGAGTATCCAAAAATAGTGGAGGAATAGTATGGGGACGTTTTTGAAGTTTTTGTTTGAGCATTTGCTGAGTATTTGTTTGACCACTTGTTTTTTCTTCCAAAGTCCGCCTGTAGGGAGACATGCCCGACCCAATGATGGCTGCCCTCGCAGGACGGTGGGCGCCCGACCTGCCGCCCGTGTGGCGATCGCTCCGACGCCGTGCCCGTTTGCCTCTCCCTGCCGCTCTCTGCCGCTGGCAATGCCCGGTCCTCCTCGTCCTCCTCGCTGCTTCCCCTGTGCCTGCGGCTCTTCGGTGACGCTTCCGCGACTGCCCCTCGCGGCCACGGCAGCCAAAATGTTTGGTGAGGTTCGGTGGCTCTCTGCTTGTTTGTTTATCTGTTTGTTGTTTTGCTTGTTGGATGGGCGGTTGTTTGTTCGTGTGCTTGTCTTCTCACAGTTGGGGAATCTTGTAGCAATTGCATGGTGCATGGGTGGCAGAGTCGCGCAGCAGAAAGAAGATATTCGCAGCAACGGCGACATACACAGTCACACATCGGGGGAGGAGGGGGAGGAGGAGGAGGAGGAGGAGAAGGAGGAGGAGAAGGAGGAGGAGGAGGAGTAGGAGGAGGAGGAGGAGAAAGAAGAGGAACACGAAGAAGAGGAGCAGGAGGAACGAGTAGGAAGATGGGAGGGTGAATGAAACAAGTTCACCAGTTGGAGTCCCACCCCCCGCCCGGCTTCGCCGAGCAGACGGGGCACCAGCAGACGCACTCCTTCCAGAGTGGCGGCACGTACACTGGGCAGTGGCGCGGCAACCAGCGGCACGGCACCGGGGTGCAGCGCTGGCGTGACGGCTCCGTCTACGAGGGCGAGTGGCGAAACAGCCGCGCCCACGGGGCGGGTAGATTCCAGCACGCGGACGGCGACGTGTACTGCGGGGAGTGGCAGGACAGTCGCCGGGGAGCGAACGGGTCCTGAGGGGATCGGGTCCTGAGGTTCTTGGACGTTCTGGGGCTCCCGGGGCACTCCACTGGCACAGGGACCGTCGGCACAGCGTCCAGGAAGAAGAGTGCTCGCCCTGGGGACAGCCCCTGGGCTGGGCCCGGGGCCCGTGCCCCTCCGGACCCGCTCCCTTCCAAAGCGCGGGAGGACAATGCCGCGAACGGCATGGGGGTGTACCGCCACGGCAGCGGCGCGCAGGACGCGTGGTTCACGGGCGAGTGGCGGGACAACCTGCAGCACGGGGCCGGCGTCGAGATCTGGAGCGAGGGCCTCCGGTACGAGGGCGAGTTCCGCGCGGGCAGGCCCTCGTCGCCCACCAAGGGGGGCGGCGCGAGGGGGTGCGGCCTCCTCGGGAGGCGGGGGGGCTTCCCGGAAGGCAGGCGGCTTTCCGTTTCCTTTACGTCGGGCACGTCCCTCTACAGGAGGAGTCTTCAAACATAGCCAACAAAAATAGTCAGGGGA